>OY821518.1:3440536-4040536 GCA_963682025.1 Cordilura impudica | reverse complement strand
AGCCAAAACTTCATTGCTATCTTCAGTTGTATCGCCAGTATCATATAAGTCATCAATGATAACAGGTTGAGAATTGGATTTTTCATCCATTGATTCCTGACAGTGATGTACAGCATCCACAATCTCATCGAGGTGCCCAACATCGTCTTCTTGATTCAGGTTTTCTCGTATATGAATTTCATCAACTTCTTCTTCCTCGTCCTCTACGTTTTCAACTTCACCATCACCCTCCTCTTCATCATCAACATCATGATCATCATACTCTTCTTCCACCTCATCATCGTTTTCTGTGTCAGTTGTTTGGCTTTGTGGACTTTGGTTAGAATTCCTTCTTAGAGAATGAATATTGACTCTTTGAAGTACAATCTTACTTATTAATTTGCCATTACATTCTCCAATGATATTCTTTGAAGCAACAACTTTGGTACCGTTTGCTGTTGGTATGGGAGCCAATGCTGTCGCGATCGTTGTCACTGGCTGACATTGTATTTTTGCCAAAGGTGGTGGTGGTAATGTCGATATCTCTCCAGATCTCTTTATTTGCTTCTGTAATTGTTTCTGCAAATCCTTAATTTGATTCTGTAAGGCAGCAATGTGTACACGTTGCGTTTCCAATTCTTCATTACATGTTATTAATGTTTTTTCCTTGGCCATTAGCTGATCACTTTGTTCTTGTATCAGATCCAAATGTAATATTAACATCGATTTAAGTTGCTTATTTTCTTTAAGCAACGCCAAAACGTCCGCATTAGGTGAAGTAGGTGCACCACCGCTACTAACGCTACCGGCTGTTGTAACATTGTTGTTGATGTTGTATGTGGATTTTGTTTGATTTGAATGACAATAAACGTGGTCCATATATTTGTTGTTTGTTGGATTTTTATTACAACTGTTATTTGGTGTTTTATTACATTTATTTTCCATTTTTTCGTCGTGCCTTAAATATGTTTTGTACGACCAATAATGTATTTTTGTAATTTTGTTTTTATTCTGTAACTTTATTCTCGATTTCTTTCCTCAATTTTCGTTATCGCTTTTAATTAACTTATTCACCTCCTCGTTTGCTGCTTCTGATAAATGCGCATTTTTTTTCACCATTATATTACTTTTCCGCAAAATTCAATCCTTGTGTTTTCTACTTTCAAATAATATTACTTTTATAAATTTCACTTAAAATTAAATCCTCAACATTGGGATTTTGCAAGAATTTATTACAAACTTTGAAAAATTAATAAAAATGCCACAAAAATAATCGCACTACTCCAATACCACCGAAACTGCTGCTTTAGTTATTTCACCACTACTAGCAAAGTTGTAAAAATATACTACTTTCAAATACTAAATAAATACAACTATTAACGTTTTTTCAACTGTAAAAATACAACACTGTGCTAGCGCTGTTCTAGCGTCGCCGCTACGCTATTCTATGGAAAATGTTATTCAAGGGTTTTACTTCGCTTCGCAGCTTCGCTTAACAAGTTAAAGCTGCGATTATATCGAATGCGAAGGTATAGACACCTCATTTCTCATTTAATATGAGAAATTTTCTCGAAATTCTTCTCTCTCTCTTCTCACGTTGTGAGAGACAACAAGCTTGCATTTCGTTCATTCTTTATGAACTTTTGAATGCAATGCTGCCTACACACGAGGCAACCGGTTGAAGCAATGGTTGTAGCAACAATGAAATACACGTAGCAACGGTTGCCAAGGTCAAGGAGTCTTGTATCATTGCGTTAGATATGTGTGAATATGAAAACAGTCCAGAATTTCAATATGCTGATGGCTTATTGAATTTAAATAAATGAGAGTGGATAAATGATTGTATTATGTTATCTTATGTATATAAAAACCTATGATTCTTATTTAAATGAATAATTTGTTTATCAATGTTTTACTTTACAAATTATATACATGTATGAGACGCCAAACACCACCGATTGACTTCATATTCGCAACAGTTGTCAATTAGGTTGCGAGAATGGTTCCTAATAATAGCGCCTACGGTGGCGCTACACTATATCATCCATTCCCTTGACATTGTTGGTGTTTTATTTCAATTATAAATTTTTTTCCAATCTTTATTTGCACAAAAGTCAGCTTGTTTTTTTTTCTTAAGTCTAGTTTAGTGGCTACTCCCCAATTTCTTTAATTTTTTTGGAGGTGATAGGGGCTGTTGGTGCGATTTAGGAGAAATACTTTTTTTTCGGTCGGACCTATTTTCGGAGTTATGGACCGTCAAAGGTTTGACTTTGATTTGTACATAACTTTGTCAATTATTATCGGATTTCTGCAATATATCATTGGAAAGCTCACTGGAGTGCCTTTAACTTGGTATTTCAAAATTTAAAATCCATTAACCCATTATGAACCTATTGAATTTTTTGTATTTCTTGAAAATTTTTGTACGTCACTATGAAATTTTGCATGGAATTCTGCCACAAAAATTTCTTGAAAATTGCATGAACCAAGAATGGTAGGGGTGAGGGGGGTGGGAAGCAAGAGGGGTGCAAAAATTTCATGATTCCTGGTTGTTGGATTGATTTTTCTTGAGAACTTCTCTTTACACTCATTTTAAGATACTTATTTGTTTCGTATATATATTTTTTAGTTACGAATGAAAAATTTTCCGATAAAATGTCAACAAAATATCAATTAAAAAATTTTACATATTAACTATAAATGATAATTGGGAAAATTTCAAGGAATATTTCATAATGACCGACCTCCGGGCCTATTTTCTATTTTCTTTCAAAGTTCCTACGTAAAAATTTAGTAATACACTGTGCAATTAAATTGCACCACAAATTTTCCGATAACATTCTTTAGTATAATTTTCGTTGGAAAGAAAGAGGGGAAAGGAAAATATGCCATCTCTTTAAAATAAAGTATAACGGCAAAATTCCAGAAACACTTTGTTGTCACGTTCAACGAAAAAAAACAACCGTCATCATCAACAAGCGATATCATCATTTTTGCATCATTTTTAATATGATTTTATTTAAGTTAAAACAAATTTTTATTGCTTGAACATTAAAAAAAAATAGTTTGACGTAGTACATATGAAAGCTGTCAGAAGTAATACTGAAAGCATAATGCATGAAACACATAGACGACAGCGGCTACAGCCTGTCACAAATAAAATACACACGTTTAAGGCCTAGTTAGTCACACGTAACCGTAACCAAGCGTTCAGCTGTTTTTTCTGTTACATGAAAAGCATTTAGAGCAGTTACCGAACTCAACTGTCACGTAACGTCCCAATCTGTTGAAAATAGATTTTTGCTACGTCTGTATGTAACATTTGTGAACAGCTGATAAAGTTTGGTTAATTTTACACAGCAACATTCTGGTTCGTTTATTTACGTTCTATATTGCACTAAATGCCAACATTACATTTACGGTACAGATACATTTTAACAACATGTGGCTAACTAGGGCTTTATATTGCTGCCAGCACCATTTGTAGTCGTGTAGCCGCAGTCGTCTATGTGTTTCTTGAATAATACTGTAGCATAAGTTGTCAAAGAGAAATTCAAAAGAGCTCTCTTATTGCAGTTTTGTTTACTACTTTTCATGTAAATAAAATTTTTTTAATAATAATCAGAAATGTCTATATTTGGAGATGATGTTGTTGAAGATTTGCTAAACGGTAATTTAATTAATGAAGGCGATCAGCTGCCTGATGAAGACGATAGAGAGCAGTTATTTGAGGAAGGTGAACAGGTAGAAGGTGGTGAACACGCTGGAGGTGGCGTTGAAGTGCCGGTAAAGGTTCAACCTAAAAAACGAGCTGTCCTTAATCCGAGACCTAGATTAAACGTTGAAGTTCTTAGAGGTCCAAGAGGTTTACACACCATTGAGGATTATTTCAAAGATATCAAATTCAAAGGTAAAGGTAATGAACAACAAGATCTAGATGAAGTAATGCGACGAATGCAACATTGGGGTCATAGAATGTATCCAAACTACAAGTTTGATGATGTCCTTACAAATATTGAACAGTTAGGTAAAAAGAAACCATTACAAGTCCACATGTCTCGCTATCGCTTGGGTATGCTAGAGAGCATGAAGAATCATGGAGAGATCAATGATGGTGATAACGATGACGATGATCAGGCAGCTGGTGTAACAGATGAGCCATTTGATGAGTTCGATGCTTTGTTAGACGAACAAATTGCTATTTCTAAAGTGGCTCCTCGTACACCGGTACCGAACATTTCAAGGAATTCCTCTGGTGGAACCGGTTCAGTCATAAATACTTCAATAGCTAGTAGCAGTCATTTTGCTACACCTTCCTTTTCCAGTAATGCTGTGATGTCCACTCCCTACACACGTTTTGACAACCTTAACGACACAAGTGATTTAGCAACACCTTTACCATCGAGTCAACCGTCCACACCAACTTTAAAACAACAACTTAGTGCTGAACAAATAGCTCGAATTGCTGAGAATAGAAGACTAGCACAAGAACGTTTGGCGGCAAAAAAGCTGGCACAAAAACCACCAGAATTAGCACAAGCGTAGTTTTAATTTAATAATATTAAAAATGATTTTTTTTTTATTAAAAGAGCCTCTTTAATATACATACATATATAAAAAATATTTAATTTTCATTAAACTTTTGAAGAGTCCTTAATAAGTCGGACATCATGCGCATAAGTACCAACCAACGGAGTTCTATTGTCGACATTACCAAGGACCATATATTATATATATTATATATGGTCCTTGACATTACGTTCACCATTTAAAGAGAGGTGTTACAAATTTGGGATGTAGACATTTTACGCCTATGGCTAAGCAAATCATTTGGTGGTTATAGCAAGGACCATATATGTATACTCAGAATAGATGATTAGCACAAGAACGTTTATCTGCAAAAAAAATGGCACAAAAACCACCAGGGGTCTAATTGTCACATTCGTTATCGAAATTTTTCGATCGAAATTATTTTCCCAAATATATTAAAAATAATTTTACTCTATCACAGTTAACAATTAACAGTAAAACGAAGTCTGACGTTTGCCGGACTTTTTAAAATAATAAACCAAAATATGGAATTTCCATTATTTTACTCGATATTAGCCCCCAGAATTAACACAATAATATTATTAAGAATGTATTTTTAATCTAAAGAGCCTTAATAAACATATTCAGTTGGAAACGCATAGCCGAACATATCAGAGATTCCTGCTATACCTTTGACTTGCCAAACTCTTGAACAGTTGTCTTAATGTTTCGAATAACATGCGCATAAGTATGCCAACAACCACCAATAACTTTTGCTCCAAGTTGCACCCATTTGGAAACATAATGACTTACCCCTCTAACCCCTATTCACATTGCAAATCTCTCCACTATTGGGATAGGTAAGCAACCAAAGGAATTTTGTCGTCGATATTACATTATATGGTCCTTGGTATTACTAAGAATAGATGATTTGCACAAGAACGTTTAACAATAAAAAAAAAATGGCACAAAAACCATCAGGGGTCTAACCATCACATTCGTTATCGAAATTTTTCGATCGAAAATATTTTCCCAAATAAAATATTAAAAAAAATTTTTACTCTATCACAGTTAACAAATTATGGCCCCCTGATTAAGACTAAAACGAGGTCTGACATTTGCCAGACTTTTTTAAATAAAACAAAATATGGAATTTCGATTGATTTTACTCGATATCGAATGTGGCGATTAGCCCCCTGAATTAACCCAAGTGTAGGTTTTATTCAATAATATTATTAATGTATTTTTAATCTAAAGAGCCTTAATAAACATATTTAGTTGGAAACGCATAGCCGAACATATCACAGATTCCTGCTATACCTTTGACTTGCTAAACTCTTGAACAGTTTTTTAATGTTTCGAATATCATGAGCATAAGTACAACAACCACCAATAACTTTTGCTCCAAGTTGTGCCCATTCGGAAACATGACTTACCCCTCTAACCCCTATTCACATCGCAAATCTCTCCACTATTGGGATAGGTAAGCAACCAAAGGAATTCTATCGTCTACATTACATTATATGGTCCTTGGTATTACTAAGAATAGATGATTTGCACAAGAACGCTTATCAATAAAAAAAAAAATGGCACAAAAACCACCAGGGGTCTAACCGTCACATTCATTATCGAAATTTTTCGATCGAAAATATTTTCCCAAATAAAATATTAAAAAAAAAACATTTACTCTTAATAAATTATGGCCCCCTGATTAAGACTAAAACGAGGTCTGACGTTTGCCAGACTTTTTAAAATAAAACAAAATATAGAATTTCGATTGATTTTACTCGATATCGAATGTGGCGATTAGCCCCCAGAATTAACCCAAGTGTAAGTTTTATTCAATAATATTATTAATTTTTTAATCTAAAGAGCCTTAATAAACATATTTAGTTGGAAACGCATAGCCGAACATATCACAGATTCCTGCTAAACCTTTGACTTGCTAAACTCTTGAACAGTTTTCTTAATGTTTCGAATATCATGCGCATAAGTACGACAACAACCACCAATAACTTTTGCTCCAAGTTGCGCCCATTCGGAAACATAATGACTTAAAGGTGGCACACAATGCTCCTTACCCCTCCAACCCTTATTCACATCGTAAATCTCTCCACTATTGGGATAAGCAACCAAAGGAATTCTATCATCAACATTACGTTCACCATTTAAAGATTTAAAGAGAGGTGTTACATATTTGGGATGTAGACAATTTATGCCTATGGCTAAGCAATTATCAAGGGCATTTCGTTCGCTAAGTATATCCCATATAGACAGTGCTGCATTGGCAAAATGTTCACCATGTGCTAAAGTCTGTTCATCCTTACATTGAAATGCAACCCAAAACTTAACATCTGGATAGTCATCACACAACATTTTAACCAAAGCCTCAGCTTCCATTTGACAAGGTATGGTTTCAATAGCTAAGGCATCTACCTCTGCCGCTAGGCAGGCATCTATCCGTACTCTATGCCAATCAGTTATCTCTTTGTCCGATACATAATCTGCATAGTTGCCAGAATATTCGGAACCATCATGTAAATGAGCACCATAAGGTCCTATGGACGCAATAATCATCGGAAAACCTATTTGCGAAGAGAAGAGATAAACATTTTCAGCAAGAATATTATATAAAAGGAACTTTTAATTACCTTCAACTATTTTTAATTCATCCTTTTTGCATTCTGATAAAAACATGTCTTTTGCAGTATGAGCCAAACGCACAGTTTTTTTGATTAATTCAAAACTTTGGTCGGCATCTAATTTCAAGTGCTCCATGTAGCCCTCGACACTAGTCTGATAGGTGTTGGTTAAAATTATATCAGCGCCATCTATAGAACGAAATTGAATTATAACATATTTATTGTACAACACTTTTTGAATACTTACTTTTTAAAAAATCTAAATGTGTATTAATTACGGCGGAAGTATCCGTGGCATTAAATCGTGCACTCCACAGAGGATCGCCGTCAACTGAATCACCTACATGAACAGTAATTTGAGTACCAAATCCTCCATCTTTTACTAGAATTTGGTTTGAGCTCATGCTGAATAATCGTTTTGCAGAAATATCTAAATTAAAGATATGTCTATAAACTAAAATATTTGTTTAAAAGGAAAAATATTTGTAAAAACTAGACCTTCAATTGTAATTGTTAGATAATGTTAGTCAACCAAATTGTCGATAGTTCGTTATAGTATTTTGTTTTATCGAGTTCATAACCCATTCATGCGATTCCAACAACAACGAATCAACAATTCAAAACACGTGTACAGCGTTTCGGAGTCAGTGATGAGCGTAAATATATCCTAAGATTACAATATATTCAATTTCTATTTTAATAATATCTAATAGATCATTAAACGATATGTTTAGATATACAAAAAATATATTTAACAAAAGTCTGTAAGCAGACCGTAACCAAATATACAGACGGACGTTACACACATCAGAATCAAAAACGATGTCTCCCATTTTAGTATTTCGTCTAGGGACCATTAAAGTATGTTCGCTTAATCTTCACAGTACATATGGTATAACTAAATATTACTGACCTAATAACACTGCCACTCAAACCTGACTATTGCGCATGACAAAAAAGTTCAGTACGAGTTTATGAGCGACCATAAAAGATTCTTAATGCTGGTTTGATTTAAAACATATTAATATTTTAATCGTCTGTTAGCATTAACGCTTGTACTATACATATCTGTGATTAAAAAGCCCTCTTTTTACAGCATTATACATATATATTTTATAATTCATGATAGTATTATATTATTGATCTTTTTAATGGAAGCCTTGACATCTAGCTCATGAGTTGTTATCGGTTGGGCAATAAAATGCTAGCAGTATACTTGAAAATATTATATGTTAGGTATGAACGAGTACGCACAATTTGTAAAAAAAAAAGTTAAATTTTATTTTTAGGGAGCAATAACTTTCTTATTCTCTAAAATTCCGTCACTGAAAAGTCTCGAACACACCTATTGTCTGAATTTAAAAATTTATAAAATTTTCTATCTGTTATTAATTGTGACGACCAAAATCTATCAAAATATAATTTTTATAGATGTATTGTAAAATTATATATTGAAATGAATTTTTCATGAATTATTTGTGTAAATTTTTGTCCAACAATTGTCTTCACTTGGTTAAAAAAAAGTTTTTAAATCAAACGTACCTTTTTAGCTTTATCTTTTTTCACAAATTAACTTTGTTTTGTTTTTAAATTGTATATATATTATTAAAAAGAAAATGATTTGTTGTATTTAGTCGCGTTGTCTAAATGAAAACACTATAAGAAGTGACTGATAATTTATTTATACGACGGCTTTTATAAAGTGAGCATGTATTCACACTACATTATATAGTAAAATTTTAGCTTTTTTGCTGGCGATAAGAGTTTATAAGCTTTTAAACAAATATGCTATTTGATGTACTGTTTATATCAAGAAATTAGCTGTCTGCTTAAATTCAGTATATATGTCCATAAACTTTACGTGTGTACTTATACTTTTTGGACAAAGTTTGATAAAAAATAAGAGTTATAAAAACACAGAAATACCTAGTATTGTACGGTTTTTTACAATATTAATTAAAAATATTTAATTGAAAATTTTAAAACGACTATTATTTTCTAAATCGACAACTACAAATCTTAGTTTCTATACGATACATTGCTCATTATCGAGTGTTATAATGATCTTATTCGTCGAATGCGTTTATCTCAAGGGCTAAGGACTACTCGCAATAAAAACTTCGCCATAATAAAAATTTAATTTATGACATGAAAATATGAAGACAAAACAAATAATTATGTTTTGAACAGAGCATATTAGCATGTTTTAAATTTTGATATTGATTTATTGAGCACAAAAACAAATCGAATTAAAAAGTTTGTTGACCTTGCTAGTTAATGTACAGTTCTCATGGTACCGTTTTCTCCAAAGCCTTACAATTTAAATGGATTTTCTGTGAAGTTCATCTTTCACACAGTTTGCAATTAAATCTATAACATTAATATGCAAGGCGATTCCTTGTGACCGATGTAAGTTTCACAGTTTTACTCCGATTTTGACAAAAAATTTGTCATTTGAAAGGTATTTCTTTTTAGCTGTTACCCAGATTTACAGATTTCCACCGTCTGGAATATTTTTTTGGAGTTATGATCGTTTAAAGTTACTACTAACACATACATAAAATTATACAATGCTATGTGTTTGTTTTTTAAATTTGTGTTTGTGTTGTGTTGAATTTTTCTTCATTTAAAATGAGTTGAATTGTGAAGCATACCTTTAAGGTATTTATTAAACGTATATCTCACATACACTCGTACTTGCACTTTACGGTCATGCGGATTAACGCATTCATCTAAAGTCATGCCAATGAACAGAGTGGCTAAGAATCCGTTTTCATACCATATAGCTTTTAATTTGTACTAATCTAGAAGCTACAATACTAATAAACATACCAATCGCTATTTTTCAATTTTAATTAATATTAATCTGAATTAATCTGATAAAAAAATAGACCTTTTTACTTACGTTTTTATCAAAAGTTCAATTTCATATATTTCAGATCTTCTAATGAATTTGCTTTGTTTATAGTTTTATTTTATAAGTTTAAGACTTCGAAATATTCAATGTGAAATAATTTAATTTCATTTTAAACGAATTTCACTTAAATATTATTGTTACCCATGCTATCAATGCATTTACGTAGATTAAGAATATCAGTCGGATAAACTCGACAGCAACCACCAATAACTGTAGCACCTAAACGTATCCAATCTGGTACATAAGTCTCCAAAGGTATACAGTTATCCCGGCCAGTCCATTCATCTTTTTCCAGATCATAAGTTTCACCGCGATTACTATAAACCACCAACGGTGGTAAATCTTTATCATTCAACAAAACATGCAAGGATTTGAAAAGGGATACCACAAACTTAAATAAAGTAAATTTATAAAGTGTTTCTTATATTAACTCTCTGATTTATTACCTTTGGATTAACACAATTCACACCAATACCGAAAATTCTATCCTTTGCGTTGGCCTCTTTAATCAATTCCCATATAGATTTGGCGGCATAAGCAAAATTTTCACCATGTGCTAAATGTAGCTCATCTTTACACTGAAATGATATCCAAAACTTTACAGACGGATAATCAGTTAGTAACATTGCCGTGACAGCCTCAGCTTCCATTTGACAAGGAATGGTTTCGACAGCTAATCCATTTACGCCTTCGGCCAATAAAGCATCTATGCGAGTACGATGCCAATTTTGTATTTCCTCTTTCGACACTTTTTCAGTGTATGAACCATTATATTCGGAGCCATCATGTAACATAGCACCATATGGTCCAACGGATCCCAAAATCAACGGAAGATCAGGTTCCATGACACCATTAGAGTTTTCCACCATTTTTATATATTTGGCTTTCGCCTCTTTAGCGTGCTGTACACTTTTACGCATCAACTGTATGGATTCTTCTTTATTAAGTTTTAAATGCTTCATAAAACCTTCAATACTAGACTGATAGGTATTTGATAAAATAATCTGAGCACCATCTAAGTTGATGAAATATAAAAAAAATGACACGATAAAATGATATATTATTTCTGAGCACCGCTTAGTGGGTTTTATACCAAAATAAAAAAATTTTCGTTTCACAAGAGGATTTCAATAAAATATGCATGACAACTTTACTTCAATTTCATTTATGCTTATTTTATATGTCCATTGATACTCATATCCTAAGAACCTTTGTTGAATATTAAATATTTTTAATGACTATAAATTTCAATAATTTTCTGGAGAAAATCATTGAAAAGAAAATCATACATAGATATATAGTTTAGTCAAGACGTTCATATATTTTCTTTGTAATAGAGCTTACTTTCCAAAAAATCTAAATGAGTTTGCACCACGGCAATGGGGTTTATCAAATCAAAACGTGAACCCCATAAAGGATCACCATCGATTCTATCGCCAACATGACTGGCCAAATGAGTAGAGAAGCCGCCACATTTAACTAAGACACGATGTTGTAAAGATGACATTGCTGATTATTATCTGTCCAGACTTTTGTAAAATAAAAGCAATACTATAGTCGATGTAAACTATATAAAATCTCTTTCGCCTTTTTTTATTTTCCAAAGAAATTAAACCGAACCAATTTATTTATGTTTTTCTTTACATTATCCATTTACACTTTTAATTTTTGCACTGTTTTGCAACTAATACAAAACTTTATTTGCTTTTTGTTTATTTTCGTTTTTTTAATGTATTTTGTTGCTATTGCTCCAAAAAAATCGCTTAATATGTCCACAATCACAGGCCAACTCCACAATCTATGTAACTATGTCAATAATAAGAACATTATAGAGAATTCTTTCTCTAGACAGCGAATTAGAATAGGGCCCTGTTCACACAAGGCAATTTTTGTTACTCAACTTCTTTCCCTTAAATTTGCCTTAATTTTGAAACAGAAAAATTAGTTTTAAGCAATTTTCGTTTCCTTTTACTTTTTTGACAGTTCATTTTATTTAGTTTGTGTAAAAAGAATTTATTATTGGTTCAAAGTGAAAAATCTATTTGTGTGAAAAAATGGAAGTCAAAGAAAAAATGAAATAATAAAAATATAATAAAATAAATGAAGTAATAATAATTGTTCACAGCGAAGTAAAGAATGAAAAGAAATGTCATATAATAACTCGCAGCTAACTTCGCGTTTATAATTACGAAAGGCACAACAAAACGAGTTTCCGAGTACAAGCAACTCCGTACCAAATACCGCTCTTTTTCCCCTGTCTCCATCAAACTCAAAAGTTGCGCAACAAAAATTGCCTCGTGTGAACTGGTGCTAAGAGAGAAACAAAGAAACTCGGTATATTAACAGCTGAGATTTGACAATTATTGTGATACATATATGTGTACTCCAAATCAGGGTTAAGAAATTGAAGAAAAAATAAATTCAAATTCGATCTAAAAATTCATGAATTTTTACATACATCCAGTTAACAATACATGCGAATCTGAAGTTTAATTGCGATATTCACGTATGCCCTCAGCGAGTATTGTTAGCATCTGACCATTTTAAAATATTTATTTAGAGCCCTTTTGCACATTCAATAATCGTCAATAATATAATATATAATATTGAACGTGTAGCATGCAGTATTGATGGATCGCGATCTATTTTAACGGATTTCACAATAGGCCATTCTGCGATATGCATCACGATTCAAATATCACAATATATATTGAAGTTGTAACATTGCCCTTAGAATTAAGGTCTTGAAAAACTTTTCGACTACACCATGTAGTTTTATATATGAAGTTACGGATACCGTATTCCACTGCAAATGGGAAAATGTTCTAAAATTTGAAATAGGAAAAGAATTCACAAATAAATCGTAATAAATAATCAAATTCAATTTTCTTTGCAATATTGTTTAACAATTTTACTTTATTTTGTTTCTTATATATGTTAGTATATATGTTGGTAATTACTTAATAAAATTATAAATGTATATTATAAGTATGTATATATAATATAATAAAAACAAAATCAAAATTCAGCTGTTAAATAAAAACTATAAGAAAAAACTTTGGTTAGATTGGGATTCAAAATATATAAATTTATTTTTAGTATTATGTTTTTATTAACTAATAATACGCATTCTATTAATAATAATAAATAAATGGAATAATAGTATTTATGGTTTTAAATAAAAGCATCACTTTAAAAGCAATAATAATAAATTCATAATGGTATACGAGTAATAATTCTCATTAAATTTTATTAATTTAAATACTAAATGAATATTTTCAATAATTAATTCAACGATTATTGTTTTAGGCGTGTGTGTATCCTTAATAGTAAATAGTAAATGTATATTTTTTATCTGATTTAATTTTCAGTAATATAATTTTAAAAATAAATAATTTTTCACAAAACTTTAAATAATATAAAATTCATATAAAATAATTTATATTGAAATAGTGGTCTACGAGTTTCTGTAAGTATAAAATCGTGTTTTTTTTTGTATATTTTAAGCATTGTATTTCTAACGTGTTTTTAAGGCTTCTTTCTATCGATACTGTAATGATATTTGAAGATAGTATAAAAGAAAAAAAATGTATAAATAAATCAATCTATAAAACTATACAAATAAATCAAGTGAAATTTTGTTCTATATTATTTGTTTTCTAAAATATAATTTTTAATACTTATATATGTATAAATATATAATCATCTTTATTACTATTATTATTTTTTTATTTGGTTTTATTTGTCTTCAAAAGCTTTTTAATTTTTAAGGTTAGGTTTGAGTTTATTTTTTTTTACTTTCTGCAATTGCAATTTCTTCTGAAGGCAATTTAACATACATATATTTGATTTAAAATAACACATTTTTAAGTCTATTAACAATTTATGGATATTTTTAAAGTACGAAAACAGCAACAACAACACCTTTCGTAATCAAACCTCAGTCTCAGTACTGGTAAAAGTTACTATTGCTTTTTTATTTGTTTAAAGACTACGAATCCTTCCCCTTTTGTAGATCTTGTTTTAATTTTAAAATACAATTAGTAAGATTGGGTAAGACACAGCATGGACATTTTACGATGGGTCTACGTAAAATTATGTGCAATGAAAATATTATTTATACGTACGTGTCGGTTAAAAAATAGCACAATTGAGTTTTAATTTAATTTTTTAATACTACATATATAAAACAGTTATATACTTGAGTTCAATAATTTTTCATATATATATACATATATATAGGTATATATCGACCTTCTTCTGAATTTAAGTTTCTGTGTTTTAGAGTTCTCTAACTAGGCTTTTAAGGTCATGTACTTTTCAATTTTAAATAAAAAACATTTATTTAATTTTCATCATCCAATGTTTCACTGGTATTTTTCCAGACTCTTCAGGGTTTATATTTTATTAAATAAATAATTTTTCGTCAAAGGCCTTATAAGGCCAAAACTGTGATACGTAGTGTTAGAAAAGTTTTTACTGTGATATTTTTAATTTTTATTTGCAATTATTTTGTTTTTTAAATTAAATATGTGTTTTATGTCGTGTTATATGTACTGTGTAAAACAATTATTATTTTTGAAAATTAAGTGTAAAATTTGACGAAAAATTATTTATTTAATAAAATATAATCCCTGAAGAGGCTGGAAAAATACCAGCGAAACGTTGGATGAAAATTAAATAAATGTTTTTTATTTAAAATACTTTATCTAATTATAAATAACAAAATTGTGATGAAACTCTATGCATCTGAGGTGCATAGGTGCTTTTATGGTTCAACAGAAGACTGGTTTCGATACAATAAGATACATGAAATGGAGGGGCCTTCTCCGATCCTCGACCTCAATTCAGTTGAAAATTTGTGCATAGATTTAAAGAAGGGAGTATCACAGATGCAGCCAACAAGTATTGAGGTTCTTTGGCCAATCTGCACTCAATATTCCTGAGGAAAAAAGCAAAATCTTTTTAATTGTATGACAAAATGTTAATCGATAACATAAATAAGAAGTACGTAATCCTGAATTGACTTTAATTTTTAAGTATATTTTTCATGTATAAAGAATTGAAAGTTTAAAATTTCTAATGAACTAATATTTAATTTTGTTAATCATTTGCTACGACTTCTGCTGTCACAATTTCATTAAATTAATTCCAACTAATTTTAAATACAAAAAAGATAAAAATAATGTTGAATATGGTGCTATTTTTTTGACCGATGAAAAGAAGAAATTACTATCGGATATTTGCATTGGCCAATCAAAATATCGCTCGGCCCAGGAATTAATTCCGTGACCTTCTGGTTGCAGAACGCATAACTAACTCATTTCCTTTTAAAGGAAATACTGTTTTCGTTGCAACAAGATCTTTTTAAGGTAAACTAAAAAAATGTATTTAAAAATGAAAAAGAATGTGCACCAAAAAGATTATTTTTATGGTGCTGCAAAATAAATAACGTTACAATTTTAAATAAATTCAGATTATTTTAGAAGATGGAGAAAAACATCTGATACATAAACTTGTAACTCTTCATTTTGGAAATTGATTTGTTTTAACTCGATTTCTAAAGAGTGTGCCTTTGTGAAAGCCTTTAGAGAGTAATATAGACAAACAGAAAACTAATATATTGATGTCTTTTAATTCCTGATAATGAATAATTCATATAAACTTTAAAATTTATGTGTAATTGACTTTAGACTTCAGTTAATCACTATTTCATCTTATTTATCACGAGTTGAGGAAGATGTTGACGATTTTAATACTTTTTGTAAAACTTGTTTAAATTCTTTTTTCAGTGATTGTTTAGTCACAGGTATAATTCGCTTCTAGGAAAAGAGATTGTTTCTTCTCTTAAGAGAACCGAATTTCTTTTCGGCTTCTAAGAGAGCCTTTTCATTGCGTACAACTTCGAAAGGCAACGAGGTTGTATGAGTCATGAGACCACTATCCATTTCTTGATCAGATGGAAAATCTTCAAAGGACATATTACTAAAACCAGTTTTGGCCGAGTTTTGTATAGAATTTGATTGAAAAGTGGAAGAAATTGTGGATGAAGAATTGCAGAATGATTTTTCAGTAAAAGATTTAGATTGTTTTTGAGTAATGGCAGAAGCAGACGAAGCAGAATATGAATTAGTATTTGACGATGATAACATATTTCCATAATCTTTTTCGTCATCATATTCATCAGTGTGTGATTTATATTTGGAACGGAGATGTTTTTGTTTGCTAGAAGAGCCCAGGGTTAGAGATGAAGTTGAGCCTAAAGCTGTTGCAGTTAAGCCGGAGCTGGATGAAGGCGACAATTGATCACCAGAAACCTTTTTGTAGGAATGTCCTTTAACTTTTTGTGTTAGTTTTGCTGGCAGAGTTCTTACGCCCAAATGGTTCTTTTTTTCTTTGAGTTTTGTAGCTGACGTTGCTGTTGTTGAAAAACTGGAGTTAGTGGATTTTGGTGCCTTTGTTGAATCCATGTCGGTAGTATGTTTAGCATGCAAAACAACTGGCTCCTCCTCATCGTCTGGCGTAAAGTCCGAGCAATGTTCTTGAGAAATTTGCACAAAAGCATTATCAGCTATCGGAAACATAGATTGTTCACTCGATGAGGAAGAACACAAGTGGGAAGGTAGGGTCGGTTGACAAGATGCAGAGGAAACGCTCACACTAGAGCCCAAACCCATTAGTATATTAGAGTTCAATGATTTAGCAGCTAGTGATTTTGTTGGATTTGTGGTGACTTCGATAATTTGTTTTGATTTAAGGGCATTGGGTGAGGGTATAGCATTAACGATGTGTGTTTTAGAAAATGATCCGCTCAAAACATTGGATGATTTTTGAAGAGCAGGAGGTGGTGGCGGCACATTTATATATGTCCCTAAGGGGCTTGAAACGTTAACATTAAGCTTTGGTGCTGAAGTTAGACTTTTAGGATTCGGATGTTGTTGAGGTGTTGTTGAAATTGTTGATAGTTCAGGTGTTTTATTAATTATTATCGAATGATTAACCGTAACAAGTTGGGAACTAGACTCTTGAATGGGTTCGGTTTTAATAAGCAGAGTAGAAGAAGAACTAGAAGGGGAACCGGCTGTTTTGACTTGTACGATATTATTGTTGTTGTAGTTTTTTTGACAATTAACAAGATTTGGTTTAACATCATTATTAATACATTTACTAATTACCTGGGGGAATGGCTCAGAATCAAATAAGTCGCGTTGTTCCAATGCTGAATTTGCCACGGCTGTGCAAGCTGTTGATGATGAAAATACTGAAGAATAACTTGAATATGCCGTAGTTGCGTGCTCGGGGACAGTTGTGGATATAACAGTTACCATACCATAATGTGACGAACTTTGTATTCGTTGTGTATCTTTGTTTTGTTGTTGTTGTTGCTGCTGTTGTTGTGTTGAAGGAATTGTAAACGGATTAAATATGGGTTCATTGAATTCATCAAATCCCACTCGCGTTTGTTCGATTTTAACTGTTGTTGAAGCTGTTGCTGGTAAATGAAAATCAGAAAATTTAGTTTTCGTGATTTTAACTGGTGTGGAGGTCCATAGTTCTGCGGTATGGTTTAAAGAAGGTTTCCGACCACCGCTGTTTACATCAGCTGTTTTTTGTTGAGAGGTCATTTTTAATTCAGATTTCAGTTTTGGTGGCAAACGTTCTGGCATTTTAAATGGAGCCATAGCAAATACATCCAATTCTTCCGTTTTCTTTATAACCATGATATTTCTTCCATCATCGATATTCGCTGGTGAACTGGAATTTTCAGAACTACATGCTTTGATTTTTGAATCCGATGAATCACCTGACGAGCCATAATCTAACTCATCATCTAGAAGTAGAGGTTTATCACCAAGTTTATTTAGGAATTCGCTTGATGTAGGACTTAATTCCCTTTCTTCACAGGTGAGACCAATACCGGAGACAGCTGCATTTGCTGCAGTAATAATATCATTTTGTGCTGCTTGAGCAGCAGCAATACGATCTTTTTTACGCATGCGCACTTTTACCACTACTCGACTGATGTCATCTTCGTGGGTGGTCACTGATTCGCATTCAGCATGATAAGCTGAAGAATTACACGTTTTAACACTCTCGCTAATGCCATCCATATCTGGTCGTTTTAATTTCGCGTTGCTTCTTGTTACATTATTTATTTGATTCTCATCAAAGAAGTCATCATCTTCGGCTCTTAAATCTGAAGCAGAACCTATGGAATCAGCATCTTCATTGTCTTTCTTGGCCGCTTCATCAGCTATGACAGCCGCTATGGCAGCAGCCTGTTGCTGTTGTTTCTCATGTTTTTCTAAAGCTGCATTCACTTGCTGAGCCACCTGTTGGGCCGCTGGAGAGGGTCTTTTTGTAATGGTCTTTTCTCTGAGTTTCTTTACAATCGGCACTTTGATTTGACTCTTGTCCACTTTATGATAAGCAGCCTGATGTATTTTATGTATGGTATCTGGTATATTATTTGTAACAATTTGCTTGAAAATGGCCTTTTTAGAAGCCGTGCCTCCCGTATTATAATCTTCTTGGAAAAACTCTGAATCAGAGTCATCGGAAGTGGGTTGGTCATTACTACGCAACTTCTCATACTTATTACGATCTTCGAGTGGCAACTTAACAAAACCACCAGCGGGCAATGACATCGATGTACCAGTTAAATTAACTAAACCATCGTCTTGCTCCAGATTACCAGCTCCTCCTCCACATTCAGAATCAGTTTTAAGATTGTTTATGAGGGATGTCTTTTCTTCGCTCGACACTTCTAGAGTTGGAGACAAAAGCCATTTTGAAGAGGTGGACGATGTAGTACCACAGTAAGGTCCGCTTACAATATTTGGATTTGAAATAGCTGCATTTGTTGCATTATTGTTTCCCAAAAAGTATTTAGCTGTTGAAGAAAATTAAGTTCTTTTATGCAGTAAGAAAGAAATGAACTGAAAATTGTAAGTATGTATTTGAGGAGTCGAGAGAGAGTGAGAGAGTGAGATGGTGAGAGGTAAGAGAGTGTGATGCTAATTATAATGGAAGAATATAGCTAAAATGCACTTAAACTCCGTTGGTTCGAATTTTTTATTTTAATTCAATATTTGGCTTCGACATTACGCGGTCTGAAATAACAAACAATACCTTTTAAATATTTTTAAAAGTATCAGCGTACAAATAAATTATTTTTCTCTTAAACAGTACGAAATCATATTAAAAATGTTCGAAATTTACGTTTTTTCCAACGCAGGGCACATATTCATTTCATTATTATATACTTAATTTTTTTCAACAGACCTTAGCATGTTATTTTACAAATGAACGAAACATGATGATATTTATAAGGGGGATTTATGTGAATGGGTTTTAAGTATTGTGAGATTAACTACAATGATTTCGCTTAATTTTCATCTCAAATTTTGTTAAGACACAAAAATAATATAATCAGAAATAAATAGTGAACAAAAGATAAAATCCAATGTGTACATATAAAAGTTTTACAAAAATATAATAGAGTAAAATAATAGTTTTTAAAAAATGATTTGGAAAGAAGTAATATTGGCAAATAATTAATAAAGGGAATAATTACAAAAAGTTTACCAGATTCAAATAAAATAAAATTTGAAATAACACAAATTTGGAAAAATATTTAAGGTCAATTTAATATAACAAAAAAATACTCAAAAACTAAATGTGAATAGTTAATCTTTTACATAGAATACAAGATAATAATGTTCATTAGCAAACACATTTGTGAAAAACAATAAAAGCATCCGTCATAGGAAGTAAAATTAATTTCAAGTTTGTTTTTTGTTTTAAGTTTTTCATATACATATATTTATATATATAAACACAATTTATTTAGTGAAACTTTATATTTTCATAATATGCGTACAATTGTTTTAACTTAAGCTATAAATCTTTATTCATTTCTTTTTAAATATTTTTGTTTTTTTTTATCGAAAATATTTAATATATAATCAAAAACGAATTATTTCTTAAATACAACTTATTGTGGCCATATATATTATTTAATTATACACAATTGTAGGAAAGAGCAAAACTATCGTATAGGCTTAGATATATAAGATTTTATTAGGATTTATTCAAGAATACAATATGATTATTTTAGCAAAAATATTTCATTTAAATTTCTTCTATATATTATTCATTCCCTCACTTCTAAATGTTTGATTGCGTCATGTTTTTTTTTTACATTCATTAATTGCATTTATTTTATTTATTCAATAAAAGTTCTATTAAGCAAATTATTTAAAATATAAAGGAACTTTTTTTCTAAATAGAATTTTATTTCTGGTGATAAATTTTAGATGCAAATTTAAGGGCTCAGGTTTATGTGAAATCTCCTATTACTTTTTATTTTTATAAATATCATTTATTCATTGCACATTTAATATTGTTATTAATTGTTTTCTATTTGTATAATTAACGAAAATATTTATTTATACAATTTTTGAATATTTACATTGTATGTACACTGTTCAATATTAAAAGTTCAAAAGTTATTTATGCAAACAAATGTTTCCTTGTTAAACTTATACTTATCATGGATTAACAAGCTTATTTACATTTCGATCCACTGATTGGCCGAAGAAATAACGATAATCGATTCTGCGTGCGAATTGACGAAAAATACGACTGCTACTCGAAATATGATGCTATACTAGGAGGTTTAAGTTAATAACTGGTTTATTACTCGTAAAGATATATAAAAGGAAGCATGTTAAACGAATCTCGGGTAAGCACGAATAAAATGCTCGACTTAAAAAGATAAGTTCTTCAAGAAACGGTACAGACGCACAGAGGGAGAAATACCAATATAGATATAAAAATTTTTATTTAGACTATTTCAAAAACAGCTTTAAGAAGCATTCAAAATTTGTATAGTAATAGTGGAAATACAGGGCAGTAAATGTATGCATTGAAGAATTTGTGCGACCATTTCTGATTTCAAATTCAACGTAAATTGGTTCCAACAGTGTTGACGTATTATGAAACCTCGTTTAGTAAGAACTCAGGCATTTATGAATAAAAAATTTTTAGTGGAAATTCTCAAGAACTAAATTGTGTAAAGGTATATTCTAATTAATTTGTCTAAATGTGTATAGAAATTAGAAAATTGTATCACTAAATACGGTAAAATTTATTTCAAATCTTGCAGAGGAAGTTATGGAATCATGGAATAAAGGTTTACGTAACTATACAGAATTCTAAATACGGAAAATGACACTTAGGAAAACAATTTAATCATTTTAAGATTATTTTTATTATTATTAATAATTTGGATCGAACTTCTTGAAATTTTCAGAGAGTCTACTATGAATCTGCAAGGAACAATAGGTTATACACATACATATATATTTTTTGATATATCAAGTGGGCTTGGCACCTCCCATACAAAGTAGTTTTTTAATATAAAAAATATCTGGAGTAGTATGAAAGCCAGCTTAAGGGAACTTCGTGAGTTCATAGGTTCCTACTTTGAGTAGTCGCACTTAAAATGGGCAGAATCGGACCAATAGCAAGTAGTGTAGCAAGAGTACCAGGATAATAACAAGTCATGAAACTTTGTGTGTTCCCGAGACATTATTGTGAGCAGTCGTGCCTAAAGTAGCACTTTTCATACAAAGTAAAATATCTGAAGTTCTATATAAAAGAAGAGCATAGACACTTTATGTGAAACCATTAGTCAATAATGTAGTCTTGGGGAAAATAGTGGGTTTGGCACCCCCCCCCCCCATACAAAGTAAATAGAAATATCTGGAGTATTATGATAGCAAGAGCTTGGAAAATTTTTGTGAGCCCATAAGTTTTTAATGTAAGTAGTGAAATCAAAAGTGGGCGGGATCGAACCATGTGGGTGGCACGGGTTTAAAAAGTTATTAGATAATACGAAAAAAGAAAAATTAAGACATTTAAAATTAATGCCAAAATCTTACTGAAACAGAGTATCCATCCGTAAATGCAATATTTGGAAAATCCATCCTCTACAATCGCTAAAAACATTTTTTTCTTCAGTTGGTGCATTTTCTCAAATGTGGGACTACAATTCAATTTATAAATATTGATCAGTGTAATTTTGACTAAAGAACTTGTTATAAAAACTAATTATGATAACAAATGCTAAAAATAATTATAATATAAATAAAAATAAATTGTGCTAATATAATTACTTGAATGTAAGCATTTTTAATGCTATAATTTAATACAATGATATGCCCAAAATATTTAATAATTTACAAACGACAAGAAAAAGTAGTTTACAAGTAAGTTTAAATAAGTTATAGAAACTTTAAAATATCGTTAATTTTAGTTTTATTTTTATTTGTTAGCTAAGACCACAACCAAATTTATGATTAAAATAAAAGTTTAGAATAAACAATATTAAGGTTATTTATAGCACATATTTGCAATATTTATAATAAATTAAAACCACCACTAAGTAGTTACAATTGTTAGACGTTGTTTTTTTTTTTTTTGTGTGGGATGAAAAAGAAGTGGATGTTAAAACATCGTGTGGTTAGTTTTTTTAATGGAATCTTTTGATATTGTTTCGTGTTCAAGTTTTGGTTAGAACCACAATAAGTTTTAAATTTAGATTACAATTAGTTGGACAGGCTACAACCATTAGTTATTTTTCCTAAATTCTTTGGGATATTAAATGTTTTTATATTTATATGGAAATAAATTTGTTGTTGTTAATTATAAATCTTCTTCCTCTCTATATTTCTTTTATGGATTTTAGCCTGTCGATTCAATTGCAAATCATCTCTAATGTCAATAACATTATTTTGCATTAAAAAAGAAGTTGTGTGTGTTTCATTAAGAATTATTATCTAATTGATTTTCATCTTTTGAAAGAGGAATCATGAAGAAGAATAAGAAGAAAAAAAGAATAAAAACGTTTTTGTTTTAATATATATTTTTTTTCTTTGGTAATATTTTAAATCAAATAAAGTATAGAAACACAACATAACGGAATGGAACGGAACGGAACGGAACAAAAGGGGAACAATGTTTTATTAAGAAAAGAAAAATTAAGGAAATAAAAAAGGTTATAATTAAGCAGTTTAGTCATAACACTAATGAGGACATAAATAACCTTAAAAAATCATAACACTAAAGTCCAACTACTGCTGTTTGAAGTGTTACGCGTATTCTTTAAGATTGTAAAAAGGTATTTTAAAGGAGGTATTTTGAGGACCAAAGGCAAATTACTAAATATGTTTTGTAAAATACTAAAACAAAATATATAAAATAATCATGCTTTACCTCCAGTTTTACGTAATGATGAAGCTTTTTCCCTTAAACCGGGCGGCAAACTAAATGGGGCCGAACCAAAAGGATCTTCAGGTATAGCTGGTGTTACAATTGCTGAAGACATTGTTGCTGTTGAATTAGACTGTCCAATTACCGATACTGATTGTGAAGTTGCGGAGTTAACCATACTAGGTGCTGCTGCTATATAGTTTGTTTCCGTCGGAGTCAAAGTCGAAGTAGTGGAAGCTGATTTTGCATTAATGCCTGAAAATGAAGAATAGAAGATATTAAAAACTTTAACAAACGCGTTATTTTGTTAAAACTCACTGCCTTGACTTCCTCTTTGTCTAATTTTATCAAATTCTGCCTCAAATATATGATCCTCGGTCATTTGATCAAATGGTTGCTCTTCGAATGGATTCCAGGTATCTACGCGTGCTGCAATAGTTTCTCCAATTACCGAACGATTAATTAGTGTCGATTGCGTGGTAGTTAGTTCCGCATTTGATACCGAAGATTGTGTTATAGGAGCAGCAAATAATCCTGGATTAGAGCCCCCGTAGCTATTAGATGTTAAGTTGGCATCTCCGCCGCTGCCAGCGGATGAATTGCTACTACGACTTTTAACAGATTGATCATAGGGTGCTAAAAATTGTGAGGTTTCATTGGCAAAGGTTCTGTGAACGAGTTTTTGGTTGTTCGGATTGATTTCAAAGTATAGAATATTTAGTTTGTGTTATTATAGAGCAGGCCGGAAGAAGGTACAAGGTGTGCATTAAATGTGCCATGAAATGAAAATAAAGGATTCATAAAAGATTTGAGAGAATACCGAATGTATAAAAATAAAATTTATAAGGTTGCCACAATATCGATTTTCCGAAATTCATACTGATGCCTAAATAAAAAATATATTAATATTTTTATATATCACTTATTAACTTGAAAACAATTTACTTAATTACAAAAAAAAAAAAAAAAAAAAAATAATTCATAATAATAAATAAATAATACATGAATTAAAAAAAAAAAAAAAATTGGGACTCTTTCCCAATGTTCGTTGGAAGCGCCTGATCAGTACTTGTTTACGAAACTTACTAATCTTTACACATTTATAAAATGTTTTTAAACATAATTTTATATAATGGTTTACAAATATTTGCAAAAAGTTTTGTCTCAGAACTTGTTGCTCCAAAGTTACAAGTTATATAAATTATTTTTTTTTTATTAATTAAATTTTGTTTTATAAAAATTTGCGAATCCTATGCTCCAATGAAAGTTAGGGATCACATATACATATTTATGTGATAAAAATTGTTCTCTGACAATGTCTGTACTATTATATTTGTTTTGTAATTGCTGTTAAAACATTTGGTCTCTTTTTGATTGAAAAATTGAATATTTGGTTATTTTTTGCCGTTGACAAACCGAAAAAAGAGTTTGTTTTAATCATATTAAGCAATTATAAATTATATATATAAATAATATTCTAGCTTTACAACGAATATTATTTTAAAAACAATTCTTTTAAAACAAATTTTGGAGAATAAAAAGTGTCATCACATAATTTTGTCATTTTGTGATTCAGATAATGCCATGGCAAATCGAAATTAAAAAAAAAAAACTTACTTGTTGAAAGCAGATGTATCACTAACATTACGACGATGGCCGGAAACATTACTATTCTGTGAAGATTTTGGAGGAGAAAGTAGTTGAGTAATTGCATTATCTCCACCTCCGACTGCGACAGCGGAAGTAAAATTAGACGTGTTAGCTGTATTAATAGTAGAAGAATCCAATGTTGTAATATCGGTTGAGGTGACTTTCAACACATCAACACATGCAACAGTTTCTGTGGCTTGCATATGAGGTGTTGGAGAAGATTCACTGAATGGATCTGGATATACCGATGATTCAAACAGACTATTAAGCATTTCAGGAGCAGGATTTTTTGCATCAGTTAAAATGGTTGAAGGTAAAACTTCTACGACCGCTTCAGTTATTTGTTGCTGTTGCTGAGTAGTGCTTAATGATGTTGGCGGAGCAGGAGGTTGGATTGCAGGTGTTATAGCTGGGAAATGTGCTTGAAATTGTTCCAATACTGGTTGCTGTGGTTGTGGAGAAGTGATATTATTACGTGGTGAAGGACTGGGTGGTAAGCCTAATCCTAACGGTTTTTGTGGATGAACTGCCGAAGATCCCTTTGGTCTCTGACGTGGAGCTACACTTGTACCAGATTCTACTATGTTTACCGATTGAGGTTTTGCGGCCTTTGCAGCTGCTGCTGCAGCAGATGAAATACGTTTGCCTTCTGCCTCAAATAGAGGTACTTCTAACTTCTCAATACTAACGGGTGTTGATTTCTGTATACCAAAACAGGAAAAAAAAACATTAATAAAAGCTGTCAATTTAGTGGTTGTATGAAAGAAAATATGCGTTAAAAAACTTACATGTAAATTTTGTACTGGATTATCTTTACCAAGTAAACAGAATGCTATTTCACACACTTGCCATATATTTGGCCGTTTTTCCATATCAGGTTCGAGCATAAATTTAATCAGTTGATGCATGCCCTTGGAATAATTGGAATTATCCGGTATATAAAAAGTACCATTTTGTATTGCCAGTGTACTTTCGCCGAAAGGTAAATTGAAGAAACACAGTTTATATAGTAAACAGCCTAAAGCCCAAATATCAGCCTTGGTTGTAATGCTTTTACCATTATAAAGATCTACCATTTCTGGAGCTCTATACGATAGAGTAGTATACTTTTGTATTTCCTCTTCTACGGCTGTAACACCATGCTGTTGGGGATTTAAAATCTTGGCCGTTGCTGAACCAAAATCACATAAAACAAAATTTCCAGCGTCGTTTTGTAGAATGTTTTCTACCTTCAAATCCCTATGTATTATGGGGGTTTGACAATAGTGCAGCCTGGAAACTGCTTCAGCAATATCACAGAATATAGTCAAAACTTCTTGTTCGGTAAAACCAACTTGTAAACTAATAATAACAATGATGAATGAAAATTATGCTTCCTCATATATTTTTCAATGAACTCACCGTGCATTCATCATGGCCAGCATATGATGTTTACAGTATGGCATTAGAAGTAAAACCTCACAAACACCATTCCCAGTTGGTGTTATACACGAATCTACATAACCAATAATATTTTTGTGACCACTTAGATTACTCTAAAACAGAACAAAAGAAAATTATAGAAATTCATTTTTCGAGGGTGTGAGTGTTTGTGTGCTTAATTGCATGGAATAAATTCGATTAAATTTAAACACACGCGAATTTTGATTGAGACCCACCGCTATTTGTATTTCTCGTTTGGCCACATTTAGATCATACTCATTGTTAACATACATACGCTTGAGAGCGTATTTGGCATTGCCTGTATTTGCCTTTGCCAGAAAAACCATTGCAAAACCACCTGCAAAGAAAGAAGCAATTAAAACAATAATATCAAATATCACAGATATATATCAATAATTTTTTTTTGTTATTAAAAATTATCACAATTTACCATTAAAAATTTGGCTTTTAAAATATTTAAAATTTTTTACTATTTTCTATAACGAAAAATTTTAAAACTAAAATAATTTATCGAACTAACCAAAATCGTAAAATTGTGGTATTAATTCAAACTAGCAGAGCCCAGCTTTCGAAATTCGAGCGCAAATTCTAAGAAAATTTATTTTTTCCATTGTGGAAAAACCATTGTGTGATTTTGGGAAAGCCAAATACAGGTGTCGAAAGAGCATGAACATGGCTTAAAATAGACGTATAACATTAGGACCGAGCAATCTCCGTTTTTCCACAATGCTCAAAATTCTGAAATAATCTAACCCATAAAAACAAAGTTTTTATTAACTCTTTTTTTCCTTATGCATATAAGTTTTATATCTCTCCGTGACTGTGCGCGACTTTGCGTGACTATTTTAAAATTAATCTTTCTTTATAGCAAGTATATCGACCAAGTTTCAGATTGTTTGGATGAGGGGAAATCCGTTTAAAATCTCTCCGTGACTGTGCGTGACTAAGTTAAAGTTTATCTTGTTTCACAGCAAGTGTATGGACCAAGTTTCAGATCGATCGGATGAGGGGAAATGACATTTAGATTACTCCGTGACTGTGCGTGACTATGCGTGACTATCCCAAAATTAATCTGTAGTCACAACAAGACTATGGGTCTAGTTTCAGATCAATTGGATAAGGGGGAATGGGGTTGCCCCATGACAGATAGAGAGTATGAGTTAAAAGAAAGAGTTTAAAATAATCTAACCCATAAAAATAAAGTTTTTATTAAAACTCTTTCTTTCCTTATATATATGAGTTCTGAACCTCTCCGTGATTGTGCGTGACTATTTTAAAATTTATCTTTGGTCACAGCAAGACCAAGTTTCAGATCGATAGGATGAGGGGAAATGACATTTAGATCACCCCGTGACTGTACGTAACTATGCGCGACTGTACGTGACTACCCCAAAATTAATCTGTAGTCACAACAAGACTATAGGCCAAGTTTCAGATCAATTGGAAAAGGGGGAATGGGGTTGCCCCACGACAGACAGAAAGAGAGTATGAGTTAAAAGAAAAGTTCTGATATTGAATTTGGGAAAGTCAAATGCAAGTGTCGAAAGAGCATGAACGTGTCTTAAAAATGATGTATAAAAATGATGTATAGCATTTGACGACAATGGTAAAAATTCTCAAAAGAAAAATAACTAATGATTAGCAAGGGTGTTTTTCAAGAAATTTGCTGAAAAATTATGTCATGCGTATTTATCTTTTCATAAAATGAATTTATCTTTGATTTAAAATTAAACATGTGAATTTAACTTTACATAACACGAATTTAAATTTTTCATGCGATTTTAACTTCACATAACACGAATTTAACTTTTCATTTAACTTCAGTTTAACTTCACACATTTATGTGTATAACTGGGTTTCTTAATAAATAATTTTATAAGAGCCTAAAGGTATGCTAGTCAATTTTAGCCAATGCAAAATTCAACACAAATTTAATAAACATAAACACAGCATTGTATATTTTTTTATTTGAAGCTTAAATATGTGTTTTTTGTATGTGTTAGTAGCAATTTTAAGTGCATTTGACTCCAAAAAAATGTTCCAGGCGGTGCAAATCTGTAAATATGTTGGACAGCTACAAAAAAATACCTTTCAAATGGGGAATTTTTGGTAAAAATCGGTTGGCAACTAAAACTTTTATATCGGTCACAAGAAATCGCCTTGCCTATTAATATTATAGATAACGTGATGCGATATCCAGGTGATTTATCCAGTTAGGATTTACTTCGACATGTTTATAAAAGCTGTAGGTTTGCTTTCACAGAACCTTGATGTACTTTTCTGATTTAATATTGTAAAACTTCGAGCTTCATTTTTAATGTGATTCGTTGTAAAAACATTAGCCAAACATGTCTAAGCACAAGCTTCAACAATAAATGGTAACCCAGCTTTCACATTAATGTACATAAATTTACTTACTATATCTTCATCCATTGAAACAATGGAAGAATTAAACTGATTTGCAAAAAAAAAAAAAAAACAAAATAAATGGAACAGACAAAGTGAAAAATAAGTGAATCAAATGCCAGGTTATAGAGAAAAAACCGACACGCAGGCGTTAAGCAAATAGGAATTTTATTTAAAAATTTCTTGGGAATACAATTCAGTCGTACATGACCTTTGGTGTATGTACTTGTATGTACAATTAGTATACTCGTATGTCAATAAATATTTCAACTTGATATTCTCTTTCTTACTCGTTTAGTGCAAAAGTAAATGAAATGTGTTTCAACTTAATTTTCTCAGCATTAGGTATTTATTTACATATAAACAATAAATTCAATTATAATCAACATTTACTGTTATTGTCTATAAACATGTATTGTGAATCCGCTAATAATGCCAGCCATACACTACACAAATTCAATTCTCAAGTCTAGCACTGTACAGGGCGTTTGTGCAGTTCAACTTATCATAAATCAAAACGATTTTGATATTTGCTCAAGTTTTTAGTGGCAAACTTGAGCACTGAATTAGTGTAGTGTATGGCTGGCGTAACAATTTTACATACAAAATATTTGCTAAGTGTAGAGTTTAAACATATTTCTATATACTACTTAAAAATTTTTTTTCAAAATATACGTATAGGATATAGATCAGAATGTAGTTTGTGTGTAAACTTCTCATAGATGGGGATTAGTAAAGTTCATAACTAAATCGTAAATTTTAAGGAATTCCAGTTTTTGAATTATATTTAATCAATATTTCCAAGGACTGTTTTTAAATGTTTGAAAAGCGGTGATAACTGAAAACCTCGAAATTTGATTGCTTATGTTTGTTCGAAATTGAAAAAAAAAAAAAAAAAAATAGCCTAAGAACTTATCGGCTCAGCTGCCAAGAAAATCAATCTTATGAATTTCATTAGAAATTGTAGTCAAATGTAAACATAAATACTCTTTTCTCCAAACCGGGTTCAGCATTCGATATTGAGTAAAATCAATCGAAATCCCAAATATTTAAAAGAAGATCGTCATACCTCTTTAAACTCTTATTCTTAACTAGAAGCCATAATTCGTTATGCGTGATAGAGTAAAATTAGTTTTAGAATTTCATTTTGGTAAATAAAACTATAATTTCGATGACAAATGCAACGATTAGATCTCTGGAGATTATAAGCTTTAATTAGATATCGAGGGTTTATGACAACATAATTTATGTTTGGTTTCAAACTCTTCTCTAAGATAACCGGCATCTATAATAATGATTTTAATTTTAAACATCAATAGTAGGATTAATTCTTCATAGATATTGTACTAAATTGGTTTTCCTCTCTCTCCTCAAAAATTTCGTTAAAGCAGATAGCGCTTTATGAATATAAGGCCTCGATATGTCGCTTAGAATGTGACGAAGATCATAAAGTGTTTTCTTTTGATATTTCGCTTATACTGATTTTATTAATATTTCGCTTACAAGAATCATGGGGTCCAATATTTTTTATTTTATTCCAAAATACAAAGAATATATGTATATTGAAAGTTTGTGGGATCTGATCATTTGATTCCATTTGGGGGAAGTACATGTATATTTATTTGATTAGTTTTAAAATCTAAAACCAAGCCATGAAGTTCCTCATACGGTTCACATTATTGTATAAATAATATAGGGTATAAATACTACTCAACTACTCAAGACTCAACTGTGATGTTTTTAAACGACGTTTGTATATATTTGTAAATTTATTTAATTTAATAAAAAATCAACAACTTGTTTCTGTAGCATGTACATATGTACTATGTACATATGTATATGTATATGTACAAGTATATGTATGAATGTTCATTATATTTAGACGGGCATTGCCGTTGGAACGTTGCGACGACAAAGACGACGACAAATGCGTGACCTTCATTTCAATTCTAGTTATTGTTTGTTATTGGCGTAAATGCAACATTACCGACAAATATATTCTAACTAAGGGTTAGCAATACCAAACAGGTATTTCAATGTTTAAAATCTCCCGCATGAACTTTTAGTATTTTAAGACCCTTTGTAAAATTTATAGCAGAATATATTCACGGAACATTTTAACCGATGAAGCTCTCGGTTTACTGAGCTTTTTTGCATTTTTTTTAAAGAGTATTTAATGCAAAGTGTTATACGAAAAAGTTTCCCGCTAGATTTATTATTTTACTATTTCGAAATACTCACGTCGCAACAAAAAAGTACACTTACGCCTGTGTAGAATCTACTAAAAATCTAAACAAATTTTTAATTTCATCATAACTAATAAATTTGCTAACTTTAAAAAGGCTTGTGAATCTGCTAAAAATCTAAAAAAATTAAAAATTCACATTGATTAATAGCATTGCTAACTTTAAAAAGGCTTCTGCATATGATAAAACCAGTGTTGCCACTATAAAAAGGTTTGTGGATTTGCTAAAAACCACTTGAATATTCAAAGCTAACGGAAAGAAGCCAGTGTTGCCACCCTAAAAGCGCTATGAGCATCAAAGTGTACTGAGAAAGTGGTCTAGAAACGCCATAAACATACTACTAGTAGATATCCTGAAATTATTCAATCAAACCGGACTATTAAAGATTTTATGCCGTTTTCTTTTCTGACAAAAAATGTAGCATTTTATTTTCACTTTTTTCGAAAAGTGTATTTTTTATATATTCTGAATTAAGAGCACCCTTTTCTTATATATCAGTCAAAAAGTCTCAAACTGCTGTGTTCATAAATTGCAAAAAAATTTTGATTTTTATCCTCTTTGAAGTTATAGGGGTAAAATATTCAAAAAGGGGAACAATGGGGAAATAGTCGCATACTATGACCTGAAAGAAGTCAATGGCTGCAATTTTTTGCGATATACGTGGTCTCGACTTTGAGACCTTTCGATTGATGTATTAGATAAGGTTGCTCTTAATTTAGAATATTTTAAAAAATACACTTTTCGAAAAAAGTGCAAATAAAATGCGACATTTTTTGTCAGAAAAGAAAACGGCATAAGAAAATTCTAATATTTTGAAAGGGAAAACGGAATAAGAATATTTTAAATTTATTTTAATGTCAGAAGAATACATTCCGGAAGCTTTGGGTGTTCCAGAAATATTTCCACCACCATATATGGAAGAATACAGAAAACGAAAAGCCAAGAAGCGAGAGGAACAACTTGATGACATCCCAAAAGTCAACATCAGCATATCGAAAAAGAAAAGAGCGGGTAAACTAATCAACGAGAAGGAAATTGGCGAGCCTATTGCGAACAGTCAGAAACAAAAAAGCAGTTATCCCGTGGACGAAGTCATAAGAAGCGTGGGATGAAATATATAAACTCAAGCGTTGGCAGCAAAGCACTATAAAAAATTTTTTTTTGCCTTTGACAACCTCAAAATGAGGGATTTGTCTACTATATTTTGAAACGATGGCGACACAAAACTTTGCTACCAAAGAAAATTTGCTCTATGATGATAATGCTCTATCGGATAAACTGAAGATTGTTTACTATAATTTTTGGCTAAAATTATAATTATTTAGCCTATATAGAAACAGCGAATCTTAATACTAAAGATATTTCAAAGAAGATAATAAAACATACCAAGTTAGTACTTTTTAGTACAAAGAGCAGAAATACGAAAATTTTTTTTGTCATAAGAAGTCATAAGAAGCGTGGGATGAAATATATAAACTCAAGCGTTGGCAAAGCACTATAAAAATTTTTTTTTGCCTTTGACAACCTCAAAATGAGGGATTTGTCTACTATATTTTGAAACGATGGCGACACAAAACTTTGCTACCAAAGAAAATTTGCTCTATGATGATAATGCTCTATCGGATAAACTGAAGATTGTTTACTATAATTTTTGGCTAAAATTATAATTATTTAGCCTATATAGAAACAGCGAATCTTAATACTAAAGATATTTCAAAGAAGATAATAAAACATACCAAGTTAGTACTTTTTAGTATAAAGAGCAGAAATACGAAAATTTTTTTTGTGACCTAAAAATTCTAATTTAGCAAAGCGAAAAAAATGAGAAAAATCGAAATCGAGCAAAACCATTTTTTTACCTTTACAGAAGTGATTACCAATTTGTTAATGGCGTATTTCAAAAGAATTTTGAAATTTATGAAATACGGTGCATATAAGTTCCACAATATTCACTTAAAACCAAGGTTCAGAAAATACACACACGAAACAGACAATGTTCTGTTCAAAAGCAGCCAACACATATCTTTATTTTCATATCAATTATGTGCGTTTCTAAATTTTCTACGGTGCCCAACACAACATGACTGTGTTCGTTTTAATATTTCGTTATTTACACGAGCATTTTTGTATCACATACTTTTTGTTTCAATCACACAAATTGAGTACAAATATTTTAAGAAAAAATATTTTTGTAATGGGACCTAAGAGAACACCAATATTTTACACTGACTACGGAATGGAATCATTTTCGATAGGAAATTGAGACATGCCTATATATTTGTGTTTCACATTTCGACGAGATCGGTATTGCAAACCCTAATTCTAACCGTTCTATGTAAAAAATGTACTGATTTTCTAATAAGAATTAACACAAAAACTACTATTAAAAAAATTAGTCATTTAGTTTGATTTATTGTTACAGTTTGTGGAATTTTTGTTGTTTTTTTGCATATCATTTTTCATTTTTGTAACTAACACTCTTATTAGAAGTAAATATTCAAATTGATTCCACATGTAATATTATGAAAACTTGTGAATGTAGTTATAAAACTAGGCAACAGTGACAAAAATACTAGTTTTTCAAACAAGTGAATACTATAATAGTTCTGGAAACGTTAAACATTCTTATTAAAGATTAACTTGAAGAAAAGGTTTTGCTGTTATTTATTCAAGTTTTACAAAAAGTAGTTATAATATTTTGTTAACTGCGAAATGTATTAATATGAAATATTTTGAATACCATTGAGTAAATTCTCTCAATAAGAGAAAGGAATAAGATATTTCAAAATTTGGATCACAGCATTAGTTGGTCGTTAGGAATAGTCTTCCGTTTGCGAAAAAAAATCTGTTAATTTAATTTAAGTCTAGCTGTGCGACCGCATCTAAAATGTTAACCACAGTTGGAAACAGACAAAACATTAATAAGTTACCCTCCATTAAATATTTATAATATATTTATATTATTATAAATTACATAATACAATTATTGTACTACAATTTCTTTTAAAGACTATGAGTAATAGAACTGAACGTAAATTAGACGTTGGTTAAGGAATATTAATAATCTGGACACTTATCTGGAATAAGTATTGTCTTAATTTGCATAATTCTTTGCAAGATATTTTTTGTTTGTGTTTTATTGAGTGTAAGATGTTTAAAATTAAATAGTTTCTTCTAGTATAGAACTTGAATGGATGAAATACACTTTTGTTGCAACCGTTAAAAGGATAATTTTTTGTTATAACCTACTGTGGTGCGGTATAACTAATGAACATATTTAGAGAAGAAAAGTCGTATCACAACAAACCAAAACTGTTTGCTGTGTATTTGTGATAGCTTGGAAATAGTGTTAGAAATTTCTTTTATGAAATTTATTTTTCTCCAAAACGACTAGAAAACTCAACATTGGTATTTCGAAAACTATAAAAAAATCAAAATTTTAAATATTTATTTACGTATACACGTATACATACAGTGGCGGCTACTCACCAAATAAACAGAATCAACGGGTCTAATATTGTTAGATATTGAAAAGGCGTTTTACACCGTTTGGCATAATGGCCTCTTATTTAAACTTCTTGATGCAAATATACCAAACTATCTATGTAAATTTATTTCTGATTTCATTCACGGCAGAAACTTTTAAGTTGGATTAATTATGAACATCATCTCCAAAAACCATTACCACAGGTTTACCTAGAGGATCAGTCTTGTCGCCATTGCTCTACTCGATATATACATCCGATTTCAAAGTCCCGAAATATATGAAAGTTGCTTACTACGCAGATGATACTGCGTTAATTTCTTCAAACAAACTTACAAGTGCACTCCTGAAGAAAATGGAAAAGGGACTTGTAAAATTAATCCAAACAAGAGCCAAGCAATAATTTTTCCATTCAACAAATCTCCCAAAAAACTGCCAAGACGTCATCTTCTTATTGGAAATAATATCATAAATGTACTTAATCATGTCAAATATCTCGGAGTTGTCTTGGACAAAAAGCTTACTTTTAAACAACATATTATGGCTACGTGCCAAAAAGCTATAAAATCATTTAAAGCATTATGGCCACTACTAAATGGAAAGTCATTTCTAAACCCCAAAAACAAAAATCTCCTCTTCAAAAGTGTTATAAGGCCAATATTACCATACGCGTGTCCTATTTGGAGAGACGCTGCCAGCTGTCACCTTAAACGCTTACAAATTATACAAATGTCTTAAAATGATAAATAAAAAGCCCTGGAGATATCCAACAAATCTTTTTCATGAAAAAATGCCAAAATAACGCAAAATTAAAAAGAAATCACCAAATTGAAAATTATATGCTTATAGAGATCTATTATTTCTAATAAACCTCCTATAAGCACATAAATATTTTCAGATAGTATTTGAATCTATTAAATCATATAAAGGTTATTTTTCCATCCATTTTCATTTAAAAATCATTAAAAAATAAAATAAAAACTATTTAATATCTTTAGATCCTATATATTATTTGTTGCAATATCTATATGTAAAGATAAGATCTCATATGTAAATATCAAATTTGTTAAAATATGTAAAAAGGAAGAATATATAATTGAAAATTTGAAAAACATACAGTGGCGGAAAAATATAACAGAAACAAAAATATATATGTATATGTATATATATTTTTAAAAACTTTTATTTAATATATTAATATATTTAATCTATAATATTAATAGGCTAGGCGATTTCTTGTGACCGATGTTCTGTTCTACCATTTTATCCCGATTTTGACCAAACATATATTTTTTGAAAGGTATTTCTTTTTAGCCGATTTGCAGATTTACAGATTTTAAATTTTTTCCTTTATTTTGAGTAAATTGCATTTAAAATTGCTACTAACACATACATAAAATTATACAATGCTATGTGTGTGTTTATTAAATTTGTTAATGTGTTTGTAATAAAAATGAGTTTGTTTTTTGTGTTGATTTGTGAATTGGCTATAATTGATTAGCATACTTTTAGGGTCTTAATTTAATGAAAAAATAAAATTTCCTAGAATTTGCGCTCGAATTTCGAGGGCTGGAATCTGCTAGTATAATTAAAAACATAAATATAAACAAAAAATTACAAAATCATAACTAAAAGCGAAGTTTTTAAAATTGCTGTTGAAAAATATACTTGAAACAAAAATTAATATTTTGTCACTTTATTTAATAAACAATAAGTTCAACTTATTCCTATTTAAAACTATTTTGATCCTCCTTCCGTTATATTACTTCCATACATTTACGATTCATAGAAATTTAAAGATGGAAATCAAGATATTGAAATAAAATTCTTCCACATTTTCCCCAAAGTTGTTGCTTATTTCTTGGGTTAAATTTAGTAATATTGCTTCTTTAAGATCCCCCAAAAATGATCTATGGGGTTATGGTCGGGTGATTGCGAAGTGCCACTCCATTTCTTTATGTAATCGTTGTCTTGCATGAATTCTCACATCAGAGCCAATTCTTGCGCGAATGAAAGCGTTGTTGCGCTTAAAATTTTTATCATTTATCACATACCATTTAAGGAAAAAGCAGCAGTACTTTCGATTTAAGTCTGAATATATGGGACGCTGTACATAAGTTCTCCCATTACTCAATTCGGGCGGTTGATATATTGGGCTGCGAATAAATGGTTTATTCCTTTATCCCAGAGTTTGTACAAATAATCAATTATATAGAAATGTTGATTCCTTTAACTATCTTGGTGTTACACTTGATTCGAATCTTAAATTTGAAATCCAAAACATAAATCTATATCAAATCAAACTTCTTTTTACGTTAAAAAAAACACGTTAACAAATTTTTTACTAAAATTATAATTGTAGTATCTCGTTGTCAATTCCAAAATAATTTCTATCAATGGTCACTCACTCATTTAGACCGATAGAGAGTTCGGAATAATAAATTTAATGCTGATATCTTTGCCCATAGTGGAAAATTTAACCGTGAGTTGGGAAGAAGATTCAAAAGACAGCGTTTGAGTTGATTTGTATAAGTGTTTAATAAAATTGAGTCTCTGGTATTAAACTGATTTTAAAGTTGTTTCTAAATATATATATTTTTACAATTGTTTTACGTTATAGGGTATTCTGTACATTTAACCACTATTTCAAAGTTTTTTGTCATATAACATGGATATTAATCTACAATACATGTATAATTGGCCATGAAGGCTTACAATGTATTGAAATAATAAATATGTAAATAAAAACTAAAACTAAATTGGAATAAGTTTAATTGATTGTTTATTAAATGAAGTGTTGAAATATTTATTTTGTATATTTGTTTTAATAATTTTTTCCAACAACATTTTAAAAATGAATAAATTTTGCTTTTAGTTATGACTTTGTACATTGTTGATATTGTTTGATTCTATATATATAATCGTTAGTTGCATATATACAATTTACGCATATATATCAGAAGTTAGTTTTTTTAGTTTTAATTATTTAATCCAAAGATTAATTTTCTAAACGATAACGAACTATTGTTTTGCTTAAATTTACTGGGAAAGCTTACTTAATTTCGGATATTATCTTCTAAAAATGTATATGTTTAAAAAAATGTAGTTCTCTAAATTCCAAATCTACGTCTTTTCCTTTTCAAAAATTAGGAAATTAATTGACGTCAAATATTGAATTGACTTCGCCATTATTGTTTTTGAATTAATAATGCTTAACATTTCATATACATTTTCAAATCTAATCTTTAAAAAAATTGTAATTCTTTATACAATTATTATTTTGAGTCATATAACATTGACAAAGATTTGATATAAGCAGTAATTGTCTGGCGTAGGCTTCTAAATAAAGATACATTTTTTATATCCATAAAATTTACTAAAAAATCGTCAAATCTATTTGGAGTAAAAATCGTTAAAATGCTAAAAAAAAAAAAATCAGCGAATGTGGCAACAGTGGTTAGAATATTGTATTGTACATGTTAGTTTTTTTTTTATTTTTCACAATGTTATTATGGGTGTTTTAAAGTGATAAATTTGAAAACAACATGTTCACGATGGCATGAACAGTACGAAGTTTTGGAGATATAGTAGTTGCATCACGTCACGTATATAACAAGAGGTAAGAAAACCAGCTGGAGAAAAATGATAACACCCACAATGAGACAGATTATACCTAATAATAAATAATTATAATGACCCGATTTAACAAAAGTTTTATCTTATCTAATCAAAAATGCCGAAAGGTTCTTTCTATCAACATGATTTGTATATTTTTTTTATCTATTTAAAACTAGTTTCTTCAATTTTAAATGGTATTTTCAGCACTTGCTTTAATTGACTTACCTTCAGCCAATACATCCTCAATTGTGACCGTGACACGTCCAACGGTAAATACTTTTCCAACAAAACTTGTATTAGTTTCCTTTGTAGAAGTATTATGATGAAGTGATTCGAGTTTTTCATTTTTATCAAATTTGGAAAATATTTTCTTCATTTTGTCGAATGTAATGAAAAAAGAATTCCTTTAAGTCTGAAAAACTGTTCTGTAACAGGCAGTAACAGCAGGAAAAAGCAAGGACTTTAAAGTTTCACTTTTATCGCACAAACACACACACACACACAACACGTTCAAGGTAAGAAAAAAAGAAAATCTTACAAATACCATATAAAACTTCAAAACAACAGCAAATTACTTTGCCAAAAAAAAATATTGTTGACGTTTCCGTCGACGTCTTTATTATTTCCTCTTCTTTGCTGCCTGTAAAACGTTGACGGTCAACTTTCTTGCAGTTTATTGATTGTGCCAAGTATGCAAAATAAAAAAAAAAAAAAACACTTTCAGGGAGAAACAGATATAAACTTATATTTTTTATGTTATTGCTTTATTTTCATTTATTAAATTTTTAATTTACTTTATTTTAATTTGCGCATTAAAGTAAGTTTGGAAAAAACCTACAATTATAATTTTATCTTGAGAGCAGCAAATTTTGCATTGACTTTTAGATTTTTTTTCTTCTTTATATATTTAAAGTTCCATATTATTTACATTATTAAGTTTAATTTTTATATTATTTCTTTAGTTTTTTATTAGTTTTGATTATTATGCAAAAAAAAAAATATTTCACAAAATTTTCCAGCAATTGCACACAAAGGAGAAATTTACAGACAAAACTAATAAAATAAAAATTGACAGCTAAATGAAAAAGCAAAAAAAAAAATGACAAAGAGAGCAAAATATATGGTTGTATTTCTTAGTACTCAAAACAGATGTTAATAGTGCGTTTACATGAGGAAAATTTAGTAGATTTTAGTTGAAATCTCTTTCAAAATCTATAAATAACTAATGTCTAACTTTTTTGACATTTTGTGAGATTTTGTTTGCAGAACATTAAACAGCTGATTAAAATAAAACATAAACAAGAAATATGAAATATAAAAAAATAATAGGAAAATGGAAAGATGGATAATTCTAAAAGGAAACTGATTTTATAATCGAATTATGCATCAGAAATGAAAAAGCACAAGCTGAAATATAAATTTTGCGAAAAAAAATCAGTATTTGTTAAATGTATTGTTTGAACAACAAAAACAAATGCATTTTGCACAATTATTATACAGCAGATGGGAATGGGCACATATAAGTATAAAAATTATAACTTTTCAATTACTAAATATTTTTTTTATTTTAGACTCAATTTTATTAATAATTAATATTTTATTTCCTTTTTATTCCGTCCGTGTGAACATAGCATTAAGAGCTTCGCCTAATAAACCAGAACGTACGCGTACATTTTTCATTGCTATATACTTACATATTTTGAACGAAAATGCAAATTTTATTTAGCAAAAATTAAAAGCATCAGAATAGAATCATCATGTTTTATCGACAAACAAAATTGATCTAATATAGTTATTTGGCCATTCGTAAAGATGTATTTAATATTTAAATTAAGCTAGTAACCCACCAATCTCACATCACACTGCAAGTTCGAAAAACTCAATACACTCACATTTTTTTTTACTAATACACACACATTTTCCGCAGTGGTCACACTAATGGCACCAAATTTTTCGTGCGAGTAGTGGCAGACACTAACGATGATTAATGTTACCCTGTTATAAATTTAATGCAAATTTACTGGATTCTGTAAAATTGTAATTAAAGTTTTAACTTGTTAAATCTATTATAATGATTTATTTTTTGAAATGACCATACAAAAACGCAAGTTTGTTAATTATAGAGCATAAATATTATTAACTATTATTAAAATAATACTAATAATAATAAATGTAAACATTTTCCCTCAAACATGTGCCTGTATAATAGACTCGGTAACTCTACTTAAAATAAAATAAGAGAAGTATACAAATTTTTTCAAGTTTACGCTTCGACATTTTAAAAATGAGATTGCAGTCAGATGTTTGAGCATAACCCCCCAATCTCACATCACACTGAAATTGTAAAATCGTTGTGTACGTATTATCAACGAAAAATTGTTCGAATTAGTCGAATCCATCGCCATTAAATTTTATGCTCACACATCTGACTGCAATCTCATTTTCAAAATGTTGTCGAAGCGTAAACTTGAAAAAATTTGTATACTTCTCTCTCTTATTTTATTTTAAGTAGAGTTACCGAGTTTATTATACAGGCACATGTTTGAGGGAAAATGTTTACATTTATTGTTATTAGTATTATTTTAATAATAGTTAATAATATTTATGCTCTATAATTAACAAACTTGCGTTTTTGTATGCGCATTTCAAAAAATAAATCATTATAATAGATTTAAAAAGTTAAAACTTTAATTACAATTTTACAGAATCCAGTAAATTTGCATTAAATTTATAACAGGGTAACATTAATCATCGTTAGTGTCTGCCACTACTCGCACGAAAAATTTGGTGCCATTAGTGTGACCACTGCGGAAAATGTGTGTGTATTAGTAAAAAAAAATGTGAGTGTATTGAGTTTTTCGAACTTGCAGTGTGATGTGAGATTGCTGGGTAAAATTTAATGGCGATGGATTCGACTAATTCGAACAATTTTTCGTTGATAATACGTACACAACGATTTAACAATTTCAGTGTGATGTGAGATTGGGGGGGAAGGCCTATATGTTTAATGTAAATAAAAGTCGGTTTTTCTTTATTACATTTTTCCCAATGTTTCGTCAATTTTTTGTTGACGTAACATGATATTTTCTTTTTACATTGAATTTAAATTTACACACCGCATAAAACAAAGAATCATTGAACATAAAATCTAAAAGAAAAATTTTAAAGCAACACAGCTTAAAATTAATATTAGTTACTATTAATTTTACCACGTCTCTTGAAAAAGTAAACAAAAATTTAATTTTTTTGTAAATAAAATAAGAAATTGCACATTCACACTAATGTACGTGTTACCGTTTTCAGATGAGTGCCACCTAAAACTAGTTGCACTTTTTTATTTTGTAAACAAAAAATTATTGATAAAATGTTTTTTGTTTGTTTTTTCGTTTTTAATTGTTTACTTAAAAAAAAATTTTTATTCTTGTTTTACATTGGTTTTTATTGCAATAATGTGGTTATGATATTTTTTAAGATTTTTTCTGTATTATGTGTTTAATTGTAGACATGCTTTTATTTAGAGGATTCCGACGATTCGTTGCAGAAAAAACGCATAAAGGTGCAAAACCTTCAAAAAGATTCTCGTAAGTACCAGCAATAAAATAACAAATATACAAACATCAAAAATTTATTAAAATTTTTTTTTTTATTTTATAATATAGCTGAAGTAATTCAAAATAGAAGTATTACAATTGAGGATGACCAGTTGCAACAAGATTTCGGTAAGTACAATAAAAGTGAAGGTTGAAATCTACTTTATGGATGACACCCCCATACGTTCTAAATTTTTACCACTTATAGAAATTGTTATTGAATCATAATCATAATCATAGTATATTTCATGCGTCTTACGTCGATTGTATGTCCGTGAAGAGTTACTGGGTTCTAGATTTTTGTAACGTTCGTGGTTCATGGAGGGTGGTTTATATATATTTGTAATGGTTGCATTTTTCATAAGTGGTAATGAGTCGGGTCGGGGTTTTTAAGGAATTTCAGGACATCTGCCTGATTTCATCTGATGTGATGATATTGGTAAAGGAAGATTATAAACGGGATTTATAATTATAATTGACACTGGTTCGGTTAATGTTACTTGGACATTGTGATCCAATTGGCAGAAATTCAGAAGAAACTGATAGATGTGATCTGTAAACGATTTTGTAATTTATAATTTACACGATAAGGGCTACAATCTTCATGTTCATCTAAGTCTATTTGAATACATCATAACGTCACATAAAATGCAAAAGACCGCAGCTACCAGTTTACAATTTATTTCACAAAAAAATTCTTCTTCAAACATACAAATAAAATTTTTAAAAACCTATTTGCGTTTCTTTTAGATTATTTAGTTGAAGAAATTGGAACTGAAAATATACAAACATGTTGCGAAGGTGCAGTTATCGAAGAAAGCTGCAGTGAGTACATATAATAAAATATATTTAAATGTAATTTATTTCAAAATGAAATTTATTTTCCGTAGATACTTTAGTTGACGAAGTTGCAACTGAAGATATTGTACCTTCACAGATAAAAGAAAAACCTGAAATATTAGATGTTTACATTAGTCCAGCAAAATTGTATACGCCGAAACATTACAATTCGAAACTTTATGCAAAAGCAACACCAAAAAATCTAAGTAATGGTAATCAACAACAATTAATGGAATTTCCTGAAAAAACTGATTTCGAAGCAAATAACAAATACGCACAAGAATGTATACGCCGAAACATTACAATTCGAAACTGTATGTAAGAGCAACACCAAAAAATCTAAATAATGGTAATCAACAACAATTAATGCAATTTCCTGAAAGAAATGATTTCGAAACAAATAAGGAATACGCACAGGAAATGTATACGCAGAAACATTACAATTTGAAATCATATGCAAGAGCAACACCGAAAAATCAAAATAATCGTAATCAACAACAATTAATGCAATTTCCTGAAAGAAATGATTTCGAAACAAATAAGGAATACGCACAAGAAATGTATACGCAGAAACATTACAATTCGAAATCATATGCAAGAGCAACACCAAAAAATCAAAATAATCGTAATCAACAACAATTAATGCAATTTCCTGAAAGAAATGATTTCGAAGCAAATAACGAATACGCACAAGAAATGTATACGCCGAAACATTACAATTTGGAACTGTATGTAAGAGCAACACCAAAAATCTAAATAACGGTAATTAACAACAATTAATACAATTTCCTGAAAGAAATGATTTCGAAACAAATAAGGAATACGCACAAGAAATGTATACGTAGAAACATTACAATTCGAAATCATATGCAAGAGCAACACCAAAAAATCAAAATAATCGTAATCAACAACAATTAATGCAATTTCCTGAAAGAAATGATTTCGAAGCAAATAAGGAATACGCACAAGAAATGTATACGCAGAAACATTACAATTCGAAATCATATGCAAGAGCAACACCAAAAAATCAAAATAATCGTAATCAACAACAATTAATGCAATTTCCTGAAAGAAATGATTTCGAAACAAATAAGGAATACGCACAAGAAATGTATACGCAGAAACATTACAATTCGAAATCATATGCAAGAGCAACACCAAAAAATCAAAATAATCGTAATCAACAACAATTAATGCAATTTCCTGAAAGAAATGATTTCGAAGCAAATAACGAATACGCACAAGAAATGTATACGCCGAAACATTACAATTCGGAACTGTATGTAAGAGCAACACCAAAAAATCTAAATAACGGTAATTAACAACAATTAATACAATTTCCTGAAAGAAATGATTTCGAAGCAAATAAGGAATACGCACAAGAAATGTATACGCAGAATCATTCTAATTCGAAACTGTATGCAGAAGCAACACCAAAAAATCTAAATAATGGTAATCAACAACAATTAATGCAATTTCCTGAAAGAAATGATTTCGAAGCAAATAAGGAATTCAAATTAGCGGTCATGAGGAGGTCCATATCAACAAATGGCGAACCCATGGACAGATGGGACGTCATGGGTGAGTTTGTAGCAACCAGAATGAGGCAAATGCCAACAGATCAACAGTCAATTATTGAAACTAAAATTTTTTTAACGATGTATACGTAGAGCCCTGCAACAACATTTTTTTCTTAATTCAATCTGTGTAATTAAAAAATTGTTTTTTATTTTTATATATTTATTTGCAGATTTTACTTCAAATTTGCAAATTATATCATGGTTTCTATACATTAAGTCCTAAAATGAATTTAAATGCATAAATTTAAATTAAATAATTTAATTTAAAAAAATTAGTATTCATTTCAATTATATATTTATTTGTAAATTTATATTATATTATTATTATATTATATTATGCGAAGAGGATCGAAATATTCATGTAACGTAGAAACATAAAAAGAAAGAAAGTTATAGACAGAATGGAATTATGGTCCTAATTTAATGATATTTTTAACAGCTCCAAACAAATAAATTTTAGTATGAGGAAACGTTTGCAGTTTAATTAAAATGAATTACGCAAAATAATCAATTAACACCTAAGATTTATTTCACAGCGTTATGATTTGAATATAGCGCATTTTAAAGAGAAACAAAGAGGATATATTGAAAATCCAGTGGACTCATTTTTATATTGCCCATATAGTTAAAAAGCGCTTCTAGAAATTTGGTAAAATGTTATGTATATTTTCAAGTGAAGCCTGTAATTTTTTTGGTGTCGGAATGACATAAATAAATAATAAAATTAAATAAATAATAAATAAATACTTAATTATAGTTTGACTCGTAGATGTGGCTTTCTTTTCAGTAGCGGAAAATTTACATTGAGCTTTATACAAAGACAAAGAATCATATACATAGTTGACATTTTGTAGTGCACGTATTTTCTTCAATAGTGTACATATGTATGTTTAATCCTCACGTATTGGGAAACGATTGGAAGATGTATATTTATGGTATATGACCGATATAATTAGTTTTAAAATTGGAATTATTCCAGAATTATGCTATGGAAATTTTACGCCATTACATTTTATAACAATCTAAAAAGATTTTTCAGAAAAATACGAAAGAAAGAATGAAATAATCAAGACATTTGAATCTTTGGATCAAAATAAATCTTTATAAACTATAATGCATGACAGAATTTGCGAGTTCTAGAACGATTTAAAAAGTACATAATGATAGTGGTAACTTTGTCCCTATGAAAAATAAAGTAAAAGAAGTTCGTTATCTAATAGAATCAATCATATCAATATTAATAATAAAGATGCTTTTTAGGAAACAATTGGCTTTGAATCTTTGAATCGTATACATTCCTAAATTGTAGCTTTGATGAATCCTAAAGACTAGGAATATGAAGCATCTACTATGGATTATGGATTGGTAGTAGGCGAGGCAATATTGAAGGCGACTAGAGAATTAGGTAAGTGTAACTGTAAACTAAAATTTCTATCATAATCAAAATTCTTTACATGTCTTTTTTTTTTCTTTAAGGTCCTTTATATTTACGTACATATGTGGATGTGGATATCATTCACTTCACGACGAATTTCGTTTTTCTGCATTTTCACACTATCACTTATAACAATTATTTCCAAGAAGTGTTTTTAAACAATTTGTGTGGAAATGTAATACTATCTAGATTAATTTTTAGCTTAATCTTATATATTGTGAGCTAACAATGGATCAATAATTTCAAGTTAAACTGGCTCCTGTTATTTTTTGAGCAATCTTTTATCTACAATGGAAAATCTATTTGATTATAAGGATATGCTACTATCCATTTATCGCTTATTGAAAATTTTGATTGGCTCTGGCGTTTACAGGCTTGAAATGGGTTAAGTTCTTTAAAAAATAAACTCAAATAATTAAATCGTATCAGAGAAAACAATTGAAAAAAAGTACCTGGTAAAATTATACTGCCGCACTATGCTCTCTTCGGCAAAAAATAAATTAATTGTCCCCAAATCCAACATTTTTGGTGTCATTCGGGAATAGTAAGACATTGATGACGTAAGAGAAACATTAAAAAAGGCTATACAAAATCTGTAAATTGACTTTGAAATAAATTAATAAAAATATATTTTTCAAATAACAACTATTTTCTTCCTGTTTTATCTTATTTGATCAAACCAATCCAGTTCTAAAACTTCGGTCGAAATGAGCTATTATTGGAAAAACTATCGGTTTACAAAAACAGTGAGTCTGACGTTCTGGTGTATTATAAAAATGCGCTAATTTTAAATTTCACTTTTTTATAAAATAAAAATCAAAATTACATTTAAACTTTAACGCATGCCAATTCTTTTTACCAAAACATTTGCAGCTGTTTTCATAAAACCATCTGGCAGCTTTGTATTTTATTCATCTTTGCTGTTTATATATTTTCCGCCAGCCTAGTTTAGTTTTTTGGTGTTAGAAATTATTATAAATATTTTAAAAGCTTAATATAATGAATTAAAATGTAGTAATTGACAAAATTTGTATAATTTAACGGCAAATTAATAAAAAAAGTTCGAAATTATCTTTAAATTTTAACACATGATTTAATATTTAGATTTGCCAATGTTTTTCTTACAAGACATTTGCCGCTGTTTTCTTAAAACTATCTGGCAGCTTTGCTTCTAATTAGTTTTTTTCGCGTATTTGTTCGCGTCGGTCGCTTTTATAGTTTTTACTACGGTTTAGTTTTCTGGTTTTTAAAATTAATATTAATTCTTTGAAAGTTGTTAATAAAATATCAAAATGTAGTATTTGTTCTAAAGTGTGTAATATAAATGTAATAAAAAGCAATACTTGGCCCTAGGGGCTTAGTTTTTGAATTAGAAAAAAAAATTATGAAAATTGTTTGGGTCTTATCGCGTTCGTCGTTGTTTGTGTAAAGTTAACGTGTGATTTTGTGGAAACTACGAGTTTTATTAATTGTTAATAAAATAACGGTATTTTTCACTTGGTGATTTACAAAATATGCAATAGTGCAATACCATAATTGAGTTATTCAAAATAACATATTTACGATAATGAATCTAGGATCAGCTTTTCTTTCTCGTATGGTAAGGTAAGTGATTTATGAATGTTTTCTAAATGTGTTTCATAAATATACAAAGAAAAAATATTTAAAATTTTTGTTTAAAAATAGTTAAAATTTTATTTTAAAAACAGGTGCATATTTTTTATATGTATAAACAACAACAACAAACATTCATATAAAAAACATTCAAAGTCTGAAATAAAAAAAAAAAAAACCAAAATGTCACTGAAGAGTTATATTTTAATATTCACCTTTTATTAAGGTCGACTTTATACTATTTATTTGGTAAGGTTGTCTGTATTTAATACTCTTATGTCAGTCCTTGTTTTATCTGTCAACATTTTCCAATATTGAATTCTTGCTCAATTTTATCTGCCATCATTTTTGCTATAGCCAAACTACTAGTTGCACCCGGGGATGGAGCATTACGACAATGCAATACACGCTGAGCTAAAGCACCAGTGCCAGTACCACGATCAAACACAAAATCATCAACTAAATTTCCGTCCATATCCATGGCTTGAGCTCGAACACCGGCCGGTCCACGACTAACGTCGTATTCAGTTATGTTCGGTATGAATTTTTGCAATTCTTTAATTTGTAGCGGTATAAATGCTGACTTGCTCATTTCTTTCAAACCGAAACCAATATACTTAGAAGCCATTTTAATAAAACCAGGAAAACGTAGGGCATCAAATAGTTCCAAAAGGTTAATGTCACCCCAACTAAAAAAAAAAAAATAGTTCAACATTATTTTCAGTCTCAAAATTAATATGCATTTATCAATTTTCTCAATTTCAATTTAAAAAAATTATTGAAGCATGTAATTTGTAAAAAAAAGTTCAGTGCTTATTAAGATTCTGAATATTCTTGAGAAAATCGGGTTGCATTTATTGAATGCTAAAGTACCTGTATCCTTCTCTCTTTAATGCTAAAACAGCATTGGGACCTAGCCAAACACTTCCATCCATGCGAGGTGTAAAATGTACTCCTAAAAATGGGAATCGAGGATCAGGAACTGGATAAATATTACCTTTTACCATATGACATTTTTCTTTAGCCAGTAGTAGGTATTCTCCTCTGAAGGGGAGTATGCGTGGCGATCTAGGACATCCGGTTTTTTCCGCCAGCAAATCAGACTGTAAGCCTCCACACGTCAAAACATTACGTGTGCGCACCGTTTGTCTGGAATTGCTGCCGTGTATAGTAACAGGAAATTCTGAAGATCCGGAATCCTTAGATTCTCTGAATTTTGAAACCTTTTAAAATAAACGAAGTATACATAAATTATTGTCATTTTGCTAAAAATTCCCACTTACATTAAAATTCAAAAATATGTCACCACCGGCCTGTTTAAAATCTTGCCCATAGTACTGAGTTACTAATCCCCAATCAACTATACCAGTATGAGGACTCCAAAGAGCCTTTAAACCCTCACAATACGGTTCAATTTCTTTGATTTTATCGCCGTCAATTAGTTTTAAATCTGGTACTTTATTTTTAATACCTCTTTCCTGTAAATCCATTAGCCGGGTAACTTCTAATTCGTTGGTGGCTACAATAAGTTTGCCACATTTCTTATATGGTATGTTCTTAGCATCCAAATACTTGTAGGATAACTTTAAACCCTCTACGCACAGTTGAGCCTTTAAGGTACCAGGTTTATAGTAAATACCAGCATGTATTACACCTGAATTATGTCCACTCTGATGGAAAGCTAATTTAGGTTCCTTTTCCAGAATAGCAATTTTCATAGACGGATGACGTAGAAGGATTTCTCTAGCTGAGGCTACTCCCACAATACCACCACCAACGACAACTAAATCATAATCCCTATTCATAAATTTATAACGAAAAGATGTATTGATTTCTTATAAACAATTCCAAATAGAACTCACCTGGTATTTTGGCTATGCTGCCATCTTTGTTGTTTTATGCCCACAGCTAAAGGTTTACTACATTTTAGTGGCTGCCTTATAAACATTGACATTTTCCTTAATATTAATTCCACAATATCAAAATTTTAATCTTTATCGATATATTTTCGATTGCTTCAAAGACCTTGCTTAACCTTGTTACACTCACTTTTTATTCACGTACTGAAACAAAATTTATTTTCTGTATATTACCCACCTCTTTGGTCCACCTTATGCGTATGATATTAAAAAGTGCGTGTAAAAATTTTACAAAAAAAAAAAAAAAGATATGTACACAATTGCGCCAATGCTCATACGATAAGACTCACAGGTTGTGATAAGACTAAACTACTATCGCACCTAAAGCATTGATGAAACATGGTTTCCATTATTCTTTGATTAAAATTCTATTTTTATCGCCTTTAATTAAACTAATTTTACACAAACGCAAAACAAAAGTCAGATGTTATTATTAAAGCTTTTTTTTATAATAAACATGTGTTTTTACCCTTGTTTCTGATTAAAAGCGAGTCATTCCCCATCCAAAAATATTCCATGTACCAAAAATTTGATGTAACAATTGGGCATTTCAGATTACTTACTTATTTGCAGCAACTGTTTTTTTTTATTACATAACATGGATATATAATACCTAGTTAATACCTAGTAATCTATGTATTTTTAAGTTAATTGTTTGAATATAGAAAATAAACAAATCGAATATAAAAACATGAAATAAAAATTTTGTGTAATAAATTTGTTAATTTGAAATTAAATTTAAAAAAAGAAAATGCACAAACTCATTACTTGTATACAAATTGTTTTAAACGTATGACACGTTTACTTTTATACACATCTATGCACAAAACTGCTGCGAAACGTAACGTTTTGTTGTTGAATCCATCAAAGCCTTTGTTGCAAATTTAACCAGTATAGCCCAGCACTCGGAATTCAAGTGCAAGTTCTAGGAAATTTAATTTTTTTTAATGTTTTTTTTAATCTATATATATATATAGAAAATTATGAATATTTAAATAAAATTCATCTTAAAAGTATGCTAATCAATTTTAGCAATTCAAAATTCAACACAGGGCGTGTGATATACAATTATAACAATTATAATGAAATTCGATGAATTGTGAATTGGCTAAAATTGATTAGCATACCTTTAGGTTCTTTTAAAATTATTAGATACAGCTTTATTTTTAAAACATATGTATTATACATAAATTTGATCCGCTTCTACTCCATATGAACTATAACTATGTCAAATTTCACAATCCTCAAAATATTTTCTTTTCAATATTTCTTTTTTCGACGGCGAAAATTATGCATTCTTTTCACAAAAATAGGATGCAAAAATAAATGTAAAAAATAATTTAGTTAAAAAACTAAAAGTAAAATTAATTAATTTATATTTTTGCCTGAAATTACGTACGTCAAACAATTTTATTTTTTCTCGAAAAATAACTGCTAAAAAAATAAATATCAAAATTTCAAAAATATGACTTGAATCAGTACTCAGACTTTTACCTCTATAAGTTTTTGATGTGTAAACATTTATACGCTCAGGGTAAATTTTTATTTCACAATACAATCACAAAAATAGCGTAACATGTAACGCGTAAGGCAGAATCGGTGTGACTTATGATTGTATTGGTGAAAAAATTATGATATGTAATAACCTGTTTGAAAATGCAAAATGAAAAATAAGAAATGAAAAACAAAAAATGAAAAATAAAAAATGAAAAATAAAAAATGAAAAATAAAAAATGAAAAATGAAAAATAAAAAATGAAAAATGATAAATAAAAAATGATAAATAAAAATGAAAATTTAAAAATGAAAAATAAAAAAATGAAAAATAAAAAATTAAAAAAGAAAAATGAAAAATAGAAAATGAAAAATGAAATTAAAAAATGAAAAAAAAAAAATTGAAAAAAGAATAAAAAATGAAAAAATAAAAAAAAATGAAAAATGAAAAATAAAAAATGAAAAACGAAAAACTAAAAGTGAAAAATAAAAAATTAAAAATGAAAAATAAAAAATGATAAATAAAATTTAAAAATAAAAAATAAAAAATGAAAAATGAAAAAAAGAAAAAATAAAAAATTAAAAAAGAAAAATGAAAAACGAAAAATAGAAAATGAAAAATAAAAAATGAAAAAAAAATTTGAAAAAAGAAAAATGAAAAATTAAAGATAAAAAATGAAAAATAAGAAATGAAAAAATAAAAAAAGGAAAAAATTAAAAATAAAAAATTAAAAACGAAAAATTAAAAATTAACCGGTTGAAATATATAATAATAAATATTTTTATATTAGCAGAGCCCCTGCAGTTGATTGCTATATGTGATACATGGATGACGCTTTGTGTTTGTTTTTACAAAAGTGCCATAAAAAATCTGTAATTACCAGATTTTTACACATCTCCCCTGTGATCGGACTCACATGATAATTTTTTTTTTTAAATTTAGAAATAACTGTTTTTTTCGTTCCCTGTTAATATTTTAACTTTTTCCTCAGGGGCTCGTAAAATTTCCAATTTTACGTATAGAAATTTTTCATTTGTTTTATTGCTTGAAATTTGCAACTTTATGAAATTTTTGCTTTTCATATATTGATGGTTATTCTAATAATTTTTTAAGTTTTATTGTTGTTGAATTTGCGAAAAATTCATAACAAATTTTAATATAAATGATTCATGCGTCTCTTTCTGCGACACAAATTAATTTTGTCGTTTTGCCACTTGCTTCATCCGGATCGAATGTCATGTAGTCATTATTGGCTACACGCGAATCGTGAGCGACTCGCTTATAATGCTGAGTACACACGATGGAACAGTAACAGAATCATTTTTCACTTAATGTTCCATCGTGTGTAGAAATGTATCATGTTAAAATTCATGTTACATTTTTGGTTCCTCAAATATAAAATTTTTTAAATATATTTTGTTTCGAAACTCAATGTTCCATCGTCTGTTTCGATGTTAACTGTTTTTGCTCTCTTATTTCATTGAAAGCAGTTGTGCTGTAATGTTGTTTTGTATACCGGAGTAACGTAAATAAAAGAGAGACGAAAATGGCAAAAACTTGAAGGATTTTATAAATAATAATGATAGTGATAATGAAAATTTAAGGAATTTTATAAACTTATATAAAAATTTATAAATAAATATAAATTTTTAAAAATTTTATAGCTGAATATAAAATCTGTTTTCTTCGCATATATTTGTTTAGTACTAGTATATTCAATATACACACATAACTCTGTGGTATTCTGGAATAACCGCGTATGTCCATTTTTGTCAGTTTTGAGTTAACGATGCCAAATATATTAATTTTTAACGCTCTTTACATGTGTTAAATTAAAAAAAAAATATTGACCATTTCTGAGTTTTTTCTTTAAATAATGACGTAACTTAAATGTTTATTAAATTAATTTGCACCACTATCGACGTATGTCAACCTACGTTTGATCGCTGACTAATTTTTTTCTGTCAGAATACGACACATAGCGACATACGTTGTTATTAATGAAAAAAAAAATTCAAAATAATTTTCGATTATTTTTCAGTTTATAACCACTTATAAAAACGTGTGTGTTTATTTCTGTTATTTTTTTGTCACTATTATTCTTGATACGTTGTTATATTCTCATCCTAAGTCCCGTTAACTTTTTGTTGACGAACAAAAAAACTTATGTCTATGCATTGGTAGTTTTCGTTTTCAAAGAAAACGACGTTTGTCGACATAAGTTGATTTATCTGCACACACTTTAAGTGTTATTTACATATTGTTTTTTCGTCCTTCTCCAGGATCTATTCCTCTGAAGATTTTCGACTCAAAATTTTATATAAAGTATTTATTGCCCATATCTACAGGACAGTTAAATAAAAAGCTCTATAAATTTTATATCGGGCCCATAATTTCAAATATAACTTTTTTTGGCTCCGCTGAACATTTTGATTTTATGACACGCGGTTATTCTAGAAAACCACAGAACTTAAGTTTCGTTTTTGGTTGCATCGTCTGTATTAAAAAATGGAAACATGTTTTTCGCATGTTTCTGTTAATGTTCCATCGTGTGTATTCAACATAATATCAAACAATGTTAAGCTGCGTTCACACTATGTGTTTTGCTTGTGTTTTTCCTATTTTTTTAGCACGTGCAATTTGTACACATAGTGTGAACCCTTTCAAAAATTGTTTATGTACAACACATTCGGCAAGACATATGTAAATTTTTCAATTAGGGCAGGTTCTATTTTGGCATGACAACCATATGAAAATACAACACTTCTTGTGGCGAAAGAAAAACAGAGTAAATTATAAAGATAAATATTGAAAGAAAAATAAATTGTTTAATATTAATTAACAACTAAAAAATATATAAAATATATAACTTTCTTTTTAACACTAATTTTTTGTAAATTCGCAAATTAAATCAGCTATTGTTTACATTTAGAGGTTATGTCATACAGAAATACATATGTACGTTTGAACGCAAAAATTATGAATTGTGTGTAAAACGCCAATTTTGACACACACGCGGCATTACGTATGGATCGTAAAACTGAATTTACATATGGAAAATACACACAGTGTAAACGCACCTTTAGCTGTAGCGGCCTGAGAGGCCGCAACCGCAAGGTTTTTTGCTCTATGTGAGAAATCTACGTGTGTTTGTTTTAAAATTACAAAAATGTTAAAAAGCATGCAAGAACGTGTGGACTGGCAAGCAAGACCAAAATTAAAATAAGGGTTGGATTTTACCCTTATTATCAACACTGGTTAATAGGATATTAAGCTTCAGTGATTGATTTATTTTTTCACCCCAAAAATATAAAATAAACGAAGGAAGAAATGTTTTAAAATATTAATTTCATTTATTTTGTGAGCATCAAAAGGGACAATTTAATAATAAAGTTAAAATAAATGCCCTCATTTTGTGCGGTTATAAATTGCAATGACAGATATGGTCACTCGGAAAATATATCATTTCACAAGTAAGTTCAAAACAAACACACATGTCTGTCGCTTATTGTTGTAATTTAATATGAAGATGAAGTGAAATTGAACATTTAATTAATTATCGTAGATTTCCCATAAAACGTTTGGAGTTATTGAAACAATGGGAAGCGTTTATACAAAAGCAGCGAGGTAAAGATTGGCATGCCTCGAGGTGGACATCTCTGTGTAGTCGTCATTTCCGTGAGGAGGACTTCCGATCTTTAAATGAACGCAAGACATTGAAAAAGACTGCAGTACCCACGTTATTGTGTGAACATGGAGATGCAGTTGGGGCCGCAGAAAAAATTAAAAACAAAAAAGCCACAAAAGTTGTGGTCGAGACTTTGGAGAATACAAGGGACAAGGAGTTTAAGGAAATTTTAGCAATTAAAGAAAGATTAGAGGATGAAGGTGGTAATGGCGGGGGAGCAGTTGCCGGAGCTCATGTGCCGAAATCTAATTGCCGCTTATGTGGTATTGCCGCGGTACCAGTAGCAACCTTTCTAACTAACTTTGAACTGTATGGTATGCTTCAGAAATGTTTCCCTACTTTGAACATACAGCAAGAAGATGCTTTACCTAAAGTCCTCTGTGAACCTTGCCATAAAAACTTGGAAGAATTTGGTACGTTTGTTGATAGAGTATGGACGGCACAGACAGAATTGCAACGGAAATATCGTTCAAGAATCGTAGAAAAATCGGTAAAAATTAAGCAAGAACCTTTGGTACGCGTTAAACAGGAAGTGGCAGAGTCTGGTTATGATGAACGTCATGATCTACATGGTGGCGGTGCCAATGAAGACTACGAGGCAGCCTTAGAGGGAGGTGTACATGAAGATGGCGATGATCAGAAATATGAATTTTGTGATTTTCCCATAATTAATGATTGTGACATTATGGAGATTATAAATTTAGATGACCCATTTATAAATATACCCGATGACGACAATACCACAACTATTAATGAAGTAGCGGAAAATATGCAAAAGCCTTTGCAGGAGCAAGTAATGCATTACTTACCAACAGCCCATGAACTGCTTCAGTGTCACTTGTTAATGGAGGAACACAACTATGCCTATATCGATGCGGAAGATTTTAAAGAGGAGCGACAAATCTATAAAACTGAAAAATCGGACAATGATGAACGCCTAATGGAATTTCCAGTAACATTGCCCGTTAGCCAACAGCCAACGCCAGATCTGTCGCAAATAACCGACCTTAGGCATCAAGTTGAACATCAACATTACACTTTAAATTCCGAAAACTCTGAATATTCTGAAGCATCTACTTACTCTTATGAAAAACGGGCTTTGAAACCCATAGTAACATCAGTAAGTGCAATACAACAACCGACAAAACCATCGTCAAACGGTATTGTAGTTTTAAATGAAAGTATAGTTAAATCAGGTTGTGGTTTTCAACTTCATGCCTGCATGGTATGTCAGTTAAAATTTTTCTCTGTAGAAAGTCTAAAACAGCATTATACCCAAACACATGGTACACCCATGGTCACAGTACCTACAGGAAATATCTCATTGGAAAAGACCACAGAACCATCATGCAAAATGGAAAAAGAATTTACTGAACCGCTTTCAGAAAGTTATAATACTCATGATGATCCTCTGCCGAATGCAAATTATTTATCCAACGAATTACAACAATGTACAGAAAATTTAAAAGAAACTAAAAAGGAAACACCTGAAACACTTATCGAAAGCCATTATATTGCATCAAATCAAAATGAACCTCAGAGTCGAAATACCATCTCCAAAATAGGCAATACTAATAATCAACTAAAGCAATCAGATCGTCATGATTTTAAAAAAATAAATACAAAAAAAACTAAATTTTCCATAAAATGTAAAAAATCGCAAAATGTTTCTCTAAATACCATGGCGAATCAGTATCAACAATTGAAAAAACTTTACCAAAAGCTACAAAAGAAATGTATAAATTTGGAACAAAATGTTGAACAATTGCAATTAATGCCCCCATCATCGAGGAAAACAAAAGTGTGTACTAATAAAACAAATAAACTTTGTAACCAAGCAAAAAGTACGTCTGTACAAAGTCGCGCATCTGAAACATCTGTTGCTAATGGTGCTCATATCAAAATTCCTGTAAAGAAATGTGCCATCGTTCCATCTTCAAATTCAGCAACCGCTTTTAGTTGTATGCTATGCTCAAAGACATTTTCAAATTCCAACAGTTTAAGACAACATAAAATCACCCATACCGAGGAAAGAAAACATCTTTGTAGTTTATGTCAACGTTCCTTTAAACGTCGTAATGGGTTGTTGCAACACTTGAAAGGATTTCATTTGCAAGTGAAACCATTCGCCTGTCCAGTGTGTAAGCACTGTTATGCCTTGAAATGTGACATGTTGCGTTGTAAACATTCAATATTAAAGGTTTTACCCAATTTATCTGATAAACAGCATACTAAGGATCGTTTAGTAATAAAAAGTTCGGAATAATAATTTCAATCAAGATGCATACTTCCACAATGTATATAAAAACTAAAATTCAAATCTCAAATCTCATGTGTGACGTTATGAGTTTTCTATAAAATAAGACCTTTATTATAAGACCTGGTATTTGTAATATATAAAATATGTAAATTAGAAACGTATAATAGAATAAAATTTTTTTTAACGAAAATTTCCAGAAAAGTGTTTGGCTACAAATGTTTAGATACCGATATAACTGCTGAAAGAAGGCTGTTTCTCTCGTTGTGATGTGTACAGTTGTTTATAAGATTTAAAAATAATTTTATTAGAATCAAACAAATCTACTAGAGTGTGGGGTCGCGTCGCATCGCACAGAGGGCGAACTCTTATCAAAAGTGGCGATTAATTCAAAAGACGAACTTTAACTTTCACAACCGTATTTGGTACCGGGTAAAAAAAAGATAAAATTCCACATCAATAATTGCAATAATAAAAGTTCTAAGTTGTTTACTTTATTTGCAGTGTGTACTTAAAGTTCAATAATTATTATTATTTTTGCGCGCATTGGTAAAAAGTGATTTTTTTGATATTTCAAGTGATTTTTTTTTTATTAAGGCTTCTCAAAGTAAAAGTTTAATAATGGAACCGTCTTCTTCAGGTATTTGAGCATAGAATTAAATATTTTTTGTTTAGATAAATGTTTTGGACATATTTAAAAAAAAAATGCTCTAAAAATGGGATATTTTTGACATATGCATTGAGTTTTAACAAATTTCTGGGTGTCACCGGGAAAATCCGCTTATATGCTCTTAAAATATGAGATTTCAGCTATTATTTCCGAAAATATTTTTTTGCGGTTTTTGACTTATTAAAGTTTTTGGGAAAGAACTCCAGTTGCTAAAAAATCTATGTGAAAAAATCAAAAAAAAAAAAAAAAATCAAGTTGTTTTTATTGTCTTTATATTTCGTATGGTAGTTGTTATTGTAGCTAATTTGTGTGGAATTTATTAGAGATGGGTGCGTGCGTAATTTTAAATCACGCACACTCACAAAAAAAAAAAGAATTCTGATTTATTCACAACGAAAAGAATTTTTCACTTATGTTCATGCTATAAAGGCATCGCAAGTTTGATTTTCACTCACGAGCAAGAAATTATTTCGTAAATAATTAATATCTATATTATTAATAGGCTAGGGGATTTATTGTGAATGATGTTTTGTTCTACCGTTTTATCCCGATTTTGACCAAACGTATATTATTTGAAGGGTATTTCTTTTTAGCCGATTTGCAGATTTACAGATTTTTAAATTTTTTCCTTTATTTTGAGTAAATTGTATTTAAAGTTGCTACTAACACATACATAAAATTATACAATGCTATGTGTGTGTTCATTAAATTTGTTAATGTGTTCGTAATAAAAATGATTTTGTTTTTCTGTTGATTTGTGAATTGGCTGTAATTGATTAGCATACTTTTAGAGTCTTTATTTAATGAAAAAATAAAATTTCCTAGAATTTGCGCTCGAATTTCGTGGGCTGGAATCTGCTAGTTTATTTAATTAAAGCTTAATGCATAAACAATTAAAGCTTAGTCTTTATATATTTTATACACTTTAACTTTTAAATCTAGACTAACGCACAAGTTACTTCGTCTAAAAATATGAGAAAATTCTATGTTACACACGTACACTGTTTTGAAAAATATATTTAAAAGATTTTCAAATTTCGCTAATGACACTGCCAGGCTATTTGTTAAAAATTATCCATGGTATTATATGCCTCCTGCTCTACATAAATACTTCATTCACGGGCCAGAAATTATATCGCTATCACCATTGCCTATTGGTTAACTTACTGAAGAATCACAGGAAGCTAGAAATAAGGACTTCAAAAGTTATAGGGAGTATTTTTCGCGTAAATGCAGTCGCGAAAACACAATAGAAGACATGTTTAATAAATTTCTATTAAGTTCAGATCCATTCATTTTAAGCATGAGGAATAGTTGTATAAGGAAAATGGAGCAAATGCATATTCTTCCCCACAATGAATATGATAATGGTGACGATGATGGTAATGATGATGATGATGATGAAGATTATTTTAATGATGATTATGAAGTTATTGAAATGAAGTAACAGTTATATTTTTTTTATATGGAATTATGGAATTTGGAAAAAAAACTGATTTTAATTAAAAATTTTTCTAAAATAAATACATATTAAACAAGTAAGAAAATTATAGTCGGTCTAGACCGACTATACGATACCCTATACCATGCGTTTAGAGACCCTATCTCTTAGGCCCAACTAACTGGACATAGAAAATAAGCAAAAACCAAATTTGAGTGGGATTTTTATTAATTTTTTTTGTCTGCAGATATGAAAAAGTTCATATCGGATGCTATATCTATATAGGTACTTGGTCCAAAAATGGACCGATCCTGATCATGTTTGGTAAAGTCTCTTGTATTTTGCAAAAATATATACAAACAAAATTTGAGAAGAATCAGTGCAATATTTTTGTTTTTTAATAGATTTAAGTGAAAATCGGGAAGCAACTCTATATGGGATCATTTTTGGACTACTCATTAATGGATGTAATGAACGCATACAAACCCAATTTGAGTAAGATCTATATGACAATTTGGATCTTATGGCAATTTATGTCGATTTCATAGGGGTAATTTGTATGGGGGCTAGGTCTGAACATGGACCGATTCTCACCAATTTCAATAGCGTTCATCCCATGGCCGATAAAAGCTTATGTACCAAATTTCATCAAAATACATTCATATTTGCGACCTGCAGTTTGATTACAAACTTTACATGGACACACAGACGGACGGACGGACGGACGGACGGACGGACATTGTTAAATCAACTCAGAAAGTGATTCTGATTCGATCGGTATAATTAAAGATGGGTCTAGGTCAAATATTTTTGGTTGTTACAAACAGCAGCACAAAGTCATTATACCCAAACCACATAGTGGTATAGGGTATAATAAAAAAAATATATTTTTTCTAAAAGCACATTAAGCATGCTCTAATTTGCAATTTAATTTATCGTTCCTCATTCAAAAGTTACAGCAAAAATTATGAAAACAATTTTCTCCAAAATACCAAAAAGCTCATAAAAGGTTAAAATTTTTTTTTCCACTTTATTCTTTTTTTAAATACTGGTTTTATGTGTATTTACGAACATCCATTAATAAAAAATAATATTTAAAAATTACGACTTCCCTGAATTAATCGCCAATTTACACCCCGTTCACCCGACTGTGCGTCGCGTTTTACCACATGTATAATAACTAAAAGTATTGCCAGATGTTTAATGTTGAGCTAAGGTATTTGTCTTAGCTTTTAGCTAATTCTTTTCATTAGAATTTCGAGGTGTTATACTTGGAATATTCCATCAATGAATGTAATTTGGAATTCGGCAAACAATTTGTCCTAATCCCAACTGCTGCTCGAATCCGAAGAATTTTATTTCGAAGTTAGCCAATACAATTTGTTTTTCGAGCTAATTAATTGCCCGTTTAATAGTGGTTGCTTTATTGGAAAAATACTAAATGCGATTATGTGTTAATTATTTTTGTACAAACGAATTGTTGTAGTAAATAAAAATATCAATTATTACGATAGAAATGAACCGAGCCGGTTCAAATAGTAAAACTGTGGAAATTTAACAATTTACGTTTGCAACAAAGTTAAGACCTCAACCTTTCAGAACAATTTGCACGAAAATTCTTTTCTTTTGAATTTCGAAGTTTAAATTGGAATATTCCATCTATGAATATTATTGTTTGCTGAATCAGCAAACAATTTGTCCCAAGCCCAACTGCTGCTCGAATCCGAAAAATTTTATTTCGAAGTTAAGACAATAACTAATACAATTTGTTTTTCGAGCTAAATTTTGTTTGTGCTTGATTTATTTTAACTCAAATTTAACTGATGGAAAACTGGCACTGCAACTGCCAAAAGAGTACTTTCTTAGCTGAAAGAGTACTTTTTTTTTTTTTTTTTTTAGAGATTTTTTTACCCTATACCACTATATGGTTTGGGTATAATGACTTTGTGCTGCTGTTTGTAACTACCAAAAATATTTGACATAGACCCATCTTTTAATATACCGATCGACTGAGAATCACTATCTGATTCGATTTAACGATGTCGTTCCGTCCATCCGTCTGTCCGTCTGTGTGTCCATGTTAACCTTGTAATCAAACTACAGATCGCAAATATGAATATATTTTGATGAAATTTGGTATATAAGCTTCTATCGACCACAGCATGAACTCTATCGAAATTGGTGAGATTCGGTCCATGTTCAGACCTAATCGCCATACAAATTACCACTATGAAATCGATATAAATTCCCATAAGATCCAAATTATCATACAGATCTCAGTCAAATTGGGTTTATATGTGTTTATTATATCCATTAATCAGTAATCCAAAAATAAACCCCATAGGGCAATTCTTAGTCATAGCGCCCATATGAAGCTAATTCCTGATCTTCATTTAAATATATCAAAAAACAAAAATATTACACAGATTTTTCTCAAATTGGGTTTGTATATGTTTTTGCAAAAAATAAGTGACCTTACCAAATATGGTCAGAATCGGTCTAGACCGACTATAATTTTCTTGTTTTTTTAATAATTTGTATTTAGCTCTATAAAAAGATAACAAATTTGTAAAAAAAAACAATTACAAAAAATTGATAGACGAAAAAAAGTATTATTTTTAGTGATGACAAAACAATGGAAACTTAAACTTCTATACCAGAGTTGATCAAAATTATAAAAATAGAAGATGGTATGAAAAATAGAAGATGGTATGAAAGAAAATGTATGAAATGTTAATCTTTATTTAAATTTTTATAGTTTCTGACATTTTCTTTCAATTGTTTTTTAAATACAATTGTGTTTTTTTCAATGTTTTATTAATCTATTAATTAATTATTATAAAATAATGGTAAGAATTAGGTCTTAAGCAAAAGATAATTTGTAAGAAATATTCTATCAATAAGTCTATAATTTCAGAAATGATCAAGAAATATCGGGAACGAGGTACGGTGACGACTTAAAGTTTAGGCGGCATGCCCCGTAAAACGAGTCAAAAACAGGATAATTTAAAAGCAAGAGAGTTACACAAACTAGACAGATTTCATAGAGCAGTTACTTCAAAGTGGCAAAAAAAATTCATTGGATGTCATCAACAATTTAATTGGGACCATGCAGTGGCGTAGCGAGGGGGCAAGGGCATCATTCCCCGGGCGCTACGCACAAAGGGACGCCAAATGGTCCGCAAAACAAAAAATTGCTGAATAATTTTTATTTTTATTATAATTGATTTCTGGAAAATTATGTATTTTAAATTTTGTGTCAGAGTGTAATACAATAAATGTTAATTCGTAAATAAAAAGGGAAAAAAGGACACTAATAGTCGAAATGAAACTGTAAAAATATATTCATAATAGAAATCGCACGTCTCTTCTACTGGCAGGGCTGACTCGACCTGTGTCTGTTCAACACTTCCTTATGACATCTACAAGTGACACCAGAAGTGAAACTACAATTATGTTGCAAAATATACTAACTTTTAGTTTCATAACTTTAGTTAATTTCTGGTATGAAATCTTAAGGAGAATTGATCGTGTGCAGCTCAGATTACAAGATCCTAGAATGAATTTTAGAGAACTCTCTTTGTGAAAAATGGGATATTGATACAACAATACGTGTAAGAAGACGCCGCAAAATGCCCGGAGAATTGGCTAGAGATGTTGGTCTTTCCGCAGAAAGTGAAATTTCTCGCGTTATGAAATGCGTTTTTGATCGTCTCCAACAAGAAATATATACACGATTTACACGATTAAGTGACCTTTATTTCTACTAGACGTTGAAAATTTATTAAACAAGGATAATGTTGATAACGACCTTGAAAAAATTTTTATAAATTTGGGTGAATTTTATAACACAGATTTCAATGGAATAGAACTCTTTATAGAAATATGTGTGTGACTGCAAAATGTTACTCCGCAGTAGAAAAGAAATTGAACCTAAAACTCCATTAGAATTTCTTACTTCTATAATCTCGTATGGAGAAGATGTTTTTCCAAACCTGAGAGTGGCACTTCAAATACTCCTGACTATCTCAGTATCAATTGCTAGCTGCGATCGTTCACTCAGTAAATTAAAATTAATTTTGACTTATCACGAACAACGATGGTACAAGATCGCCTAAGTGACCCAGTATTTTTAAGTGTGGAAAGAGAAAAATTTGAAATGATAAACTTTGATGATATTATTGATAAATTTGCTTCATCAAAAGCAAGGAAAATTTATACTAGTAATTAGTTTTATTAATGTATTGTAATATTATTATAAAATACTAGCAGATTCCAGCCCTCGAAATTCGTGTGCAAATTCTAGGAAATTTTATTTTTTCATTAAATAAAGACCCTAAAGGTATGCTAATCAATTGTATCCAATTCACAAATCAACCCAAAAAACAAACTCATTTTTATTACAAATATATTAACAAATTTAATAAACACACACATAGCATTGTATATTTTTATGTATGTGTTAGTAGCAACTTTAAATGCAATTTACTCAAAACAAAGGAAAAATTTTAAAAATCTGTAAATCTGCAAAACGGCTAAAAAGAAATACCTTTCAAATAATATACGTTTCGCCAAAATCGGTCTAAAACGGTAGAACAAAACATCGGTCACAAGAAATTGCCTAGCCTATTAATGTTATAGATATGTATCTCCTTAGAGATAATAAATACATATTTTCTTTTTAAACTCTTTCTTTTAACTCATACTCTCTGTCTATCTGTCGTGGGGCAACCCCATTCCCCCTTATCCAATTGATCTGAAACTTGGCCCATAGTCTTGTTGTGACTACAGATTAATTTTGGGATAGTCACGCACAGTCACGCATAGTCACGCACAGTCACGGAGTGATCTAAATGTCATTTCCCCTCATCCGATCGATCTGAAACTTGGTCCATACACTTGCTGTGAAAAAAGATTAACTTTGACTTAGTCACGCACAGTCACGCATAGTCACGCACAGTCACGGAGAGATTTAAAACGGATTTTCCCCTCATCCAATCAATCTGAAATTTGGTCGATATACTTGCTGTAAAGAAAGATTAACTTCGACATAGTCACGCACAGTCACGTATAGTCACGCACAGTCACAGAGTGATTTAAAACCCATTTCCCCTTTTCGTATCGATCTGAAACTTGGTATATAGACTTGCTGTGACCACAGATTAATTTTAAAATAGAAACTCAAAGTCAGGCATAGTCACGCAAAGTAACACACAGTCACGGTGAGATTCAAAACTCATATAAATAAGGAAAGAAAGAGTTTTAATAAATACTTTGTTTTTATGGGTTAGATATTTCTTTATAAATATGTAAAACAAATAATAAGTATATTTTGAACTAATTCTATATTAATCACAATCTAGTCTTGTTTTCTCTACTACATTTTTTGTCTCAAATTTAGAGCCTATGACTTTATTTAGTTTACTTTTTAATTTGCGAGTATATTTCACATATAATATTACATGGTTTTCGAATGGTGGGTGGAGGGTGGGAGGCGCTAAAAAGGTATTCTGCTCCGGGCCGCGTTAAGCTCGCTACGCCACTGCCCAGGCCTCGGCGTTGTGAAGCAATACAATACAATATAATAATAGATACCCAACAATAAACAGAAACCAAAAATATAGGTAAAGTTTTAATTTATTGTACAGTAAAGGTTTCCAATGTTGTGTTAACAGCTTAAAAATTAATACTTTTAAGTTTTAAGTTTTATTTTTTCTAAAGTTAAGCTATTTTATGTTAATTTTTTTTCTTTTTTAAATAAATTTTTAAATCAATAAAAGAGATTTTAATTTTATGATCCAATTCTTTGGTATTGAAAGTCCAAGTCATCAATATATATATATATTAGGGTGACAGCCATTTTTTTTTTGGAATTTCAATTTGCGGGCCGGATTATTGTGACACTGGATCTAAAACTTTAGTGCGCATAATTTGAGCCAAATCGGACAATGCTTTCTGGACGCGCATTGAGTTCAAAGTTCAAATATGCATTTATATGTAAAAATTATAAAAAAAAAAATAATTTTTCACAAAAATTTTGATATTAATAATTGCGTTTCAATTATATTAATTAATAAGCAATAATCTAGAGTAAATTATTTTTCTTATAAAATAACAAAATCTATTATCGGTTGAAAAACAGCGAAGTTATATCAAGTTCCCCAGGCAATAAATGCGCCGCAGCCCACTTGATTAAGAAAATCGAGCTCACATTTTTAAAGACATTCTCCTGATCCAAAAAGGATATTATGTTAAGTATTTTGCATCTCGTCTATCGTTATGCCGTTCTAAATTAATGTCAAAATCTACAATTTTACTTTTTAAAAAATTTTGTTCAAGAAATTTTCCGAAATAAACGATTGGACTTTAAGCTCTTATCAACAAAATATCAAAATATATGTGATTAAAAATGCCAAATATTGTTGGTATCCTATTCTTAATTTGGCGGGCAGCTTTTATTTCAGCGGATTTGAAGAAAAATGTGATGTTTCATACTTTTTTAACTTTTAGGCTACATCTTTTTGGTGTTTTCACATGTCAAATATCTTTTGTCAAAATATTATACTGCTTAATACAAGTTCTCAATCCTGTAAATTAAGGTTGAATTGAAACACTACAAATTGTCCCCCTTTAAGGTCAAAGGTCAAATTTAAGGATATATGCATTTTTTTAAAACAAAATATCGAAATAATATGTATTTGTGGAAAGATTTCGATAAAAGTTGTTGATAATATTTTAATAATTCAAAAAAATAATATTCTGGTCTTATTTTCTGAAATTAGCCCGTGGGATACTCTTGATGTCAAATTGACTCTATTTGAAAATCTATAAATATTTTCTTCATCAGAATAAAACAAATTTAATGTATTTATAAAATTCCTCAAATTTATTTGTTATTTTATGAAAATATGTAGATTAATTAGTTTTTATATTTAATACGGCATAAACAAATTTATATATCGACAGCTTATATTCAAAAAGTGTTATTTGCATCAATAATTATTTTAAAGCGAGCGTGTAAAACCAATTTATTAATAAGATCTGAAAGTATTTGTCTATCGATTTGCTACAATATCTATTAAGAAATAGTCGTACTAATCATGAATGATTTCAAATTTAATATTATATTTGACAGTTATATCAGAGAACAGTTTGAAATCAAAATTAATATTGCTGTCAAATGTAGATAGTTCTTTTTGAATATAAGCCTTATACCTTTATATGAATATAATAATTCTGAAAAAAAAAAATTAAAACTAGGACACATTATGGGACACGCGAAAATAAGTAGTAAAAAATAAGTAATCAAGTAGCATAATATTTTGACAACAGATATTTGAAATATGAAAACACCAAAAAGATGTAGCCTAAAAGTTGAAAGTGTATGAAAAATCACACTTTTCTTCAACTCCACTGAAATAAAAACGCTGCCCTCGCCAAATTAAGAACAGGATACGTACGATATTTGGCATTTTTAATCAAATATATTTTGTTAATAAGACCTTAAAGTCCAATCGTTGATTTCGGTAAATTTCTTGAACAAAATTTTTGAAAAAGTGTAACATTAGACGAGATGCAAAATAGTTTACATAAGATCATTTTGGAATCAGGAGAATGCAAAAATGTTGTTGTAGTAAATTATTTCAATGTCGTTAAAAATGTGTGCTCGATTTTCTTAATCAAGTGGTCTGCGGCGCATTTATTAGCTGAGGAACTTGACATAACTTGGCTGTTTTTCAACCAATAATAGATTTTGTTATTTTATTAGAAAGGTAATTTACTCTAGATTATTGTTTATTAATTAATATAATTGAAATGCAATTGTTAATAGCAAAATTTTTGTGAAAATGATTTTTTTTTTTTGATATTTTTACATATAAATGCATATTTGAACTTTGAACTCAATGCGCGTCCAGAAAGCATTGTCCGATTTGGCTCACATTTTGCGCACTAAAGTTTTAGATCCAGTGTCACAATAATCCGACCCGGGTCGCACACCCCAAAATTCGACCAAAAATTTTTTTCATACAAACCGTTCTCACCCTAATATATATGGGGGGTTTCATGTAAGTGCACCAACTTTTGAAACCGATGTCTTCCGATCGGGATGAAGGTTAGTCCTATTGGATGCTAGCTTAAACACAATTTTCAACAAGATCGGTCCAGATCTCTCTGAGTTAGAGGGGATCAAAATTTGACATTTTGGCCAAACAGGTGTTTTTTCTCATCCATGTAACTTATTACCTATTGTTCTTAGAAAATTTTCTCCCAAATAGTTTAGATAGCTATTTCTTCAATATTTCGGAAAAAAATACTTAAAAAAATAAAAAAATTTTTTTAGACTTTTTTTTGCTAAATCAAAGCATTTTTTGGCTTTTTTTTTTTTTTGAAAAAGGCATTTTTTTTTTCATAAGAAAGCTTAGGATTTTTCCTTTAAGAGCTTTTTGGGCGCTTAGTGGGATGGGAGTGGGATATCTATCAAAATAAATGTTGTGTAACTCAAGACAACGGTTTTAAAATTTTTCACAAATGCACTATTTTGAATTTTTTCCTATTTGTGTGTAAAACCTTACAAATAAAACTTATACTGAGACACTAGACAAATTAACCTTTCCGAAGGTATGTAACATACCTAACTAAAATTTCATACACTCGATACTGTAATACCCAGAATATGTTAACCTTAGGAAAAAAAATTACTTTTTTTTCTATAGAAATGTTGAAAAATTATTTTTTATTTGTTTGCAATAATAATTAAATTAATATATAATAATAATAATATTAAAAATAAAAAGATAAATAATTTAATAATTTAATTGAAGGGTGTGAAGTTAGCGACGAAAGATAACTACGTTTTTCAAAAATGTTAAATACTTAACAGAGACTGTTAAATTAACAGAATTTTTGTGAAGATAACTACGAAAGTTAAATACGTTTTTCAAATAAGTTAAGGGGTTTAGATATATAGTGGCATTAGTAAATTATAAAAAAAAAAATAAAAATAAATTGAATTTTACAAAAAGATAAAAGTCTAAACAAATACAATAAAATTGTTTCTACTATAATATGGGAAAACTAAATGACAAAATTTGACAAAATGGTCCGATTAGGGGCTTAGCCCTATATGGCAGTTTGTACATTAGGACTAGTAGTTTACAAAAACACCTCAAATACGAAAATCGTTAGGAACGTTTTTGTAAACTACTAGTCCTAATGTACAAACTGCCATATAGGGCTAAGCCCCTAATCGGACCATTTTGTCAAATTTTGTCATTTAGTTTTCCCCTATAGTAGTAGAAAAAAATTTCATATGTTTTTTTTTGAAACGACATTTCTGAAAAACGTTCCTAACGATTTTCGTATTTGGGGTGTTTTTGTAAACTACTAGTCCTAATGTACAAACTGCCATATAGGGCTAAGCCCCTAATCGGACCATTTTGTCAAATTTTGTCAATTAGTTTTCCCCTATAGTAGTAGAAAAAAATTTCATATGTTTTTTTTGAAACGATATTTCTGAAAAACGTTCCTAACGATTTTCGTATTTGAGATGTTTTTGTAAACTACTAGTCCTAATGTACAAACTGCCATATAGGGCTAAGCCCCTAATCGGACCATTTTGTCAAATTTTGTCATTTAGTTTTCCCCTATAGTAGTAGAAAAAAATTTCATATGTTTTTTTTGAAACGATATTTCTGAAAAACGTTCCTAACGATTTTCGTATTTGAGGTGTTTTTGTAAACTACTAGTCCTAATGTACAAACTGCCATATAGGGCTAAGCCCCTAATCGGACCATTTTGTCAAATTTTGTCAATTAGTTTTCCCCTATAGTAGTAGAAAAAAATTTCATATGTTTTTTTTGAAACGATATTTCTGAAAAACGTTCCTAACGATTTTCGTATTTGAGATGTTTTTGTAAACTACTAGTCCTAATGTACAAACTGCCATATAGGGCTAAGCCCCTAATCGGACCATTTTGTCAAATTTTGTCATTTAGTTTTCCCCTATAGTAGTAGAAAAAAATTTCATATGTTTTTTTTGAAACGATATTTCTGAAAAACGTTCGTAACGATTTTCGTATTTGGGGTGTTTTTGTAAACTACTAGTCCTAATGTACAAACTGCCATATAGGGCTAAGCCCCTAATCGGACCATTTTTGTCAAATTTTGTCATTTAGTTTTCCCCTATAGTAGTAGAAAAAAATTTCATATGTTTTTTTTGAAACGATATTTCTGAAAAACGTTCCTAACGATTTTCGTATTTGAGGTGTTTTTGTAAACTACTAGTCCTAATGTACAAACTGCCATATAGGGCTAAGCCCCTAATCGGACCATTTTGTCAAATTTTGTCATTTAGTTTTCCCATATTATAGTAGAAACAATTTTATTGTATTTGTTTAGACTTTTATCTTTTTGTAAAATTCAATTTATTTTTATTTTTTTTTTTATAATTTACTAATGCCACTATATATCTAAACCCCTCAACTTATTTGAAAAACGTATTTAACTTTCGTAGTTATCTTCACAAAAATTCTGTTAATTTAACAGTCTCTGTTAAGTATTTAACATTTTTGAAAAACGTAGTTATCTTTCGTCGCTAACTTCACACCCTTATTTAATTGAATAGAGGCAGAAAACTTTTTCAACTTGAGTCTTCCATCGACAAGCGGTATAAAAGCATGGTATTGAGCGGTGCCATCGATTGTTACCGCAGCATCGAATCTGCTCTTCAATGTTTTCAATGTTTCGTGATGATCCTCTTTGTTACTAAAAACTATTTTAGTTTCTTTACAATAATTCTTTGCCCAATGGAATAAAGCAGTCGCATCTAAGATGCGATCTTTATGAGAGCACTGGAGGCTATACTTCGCTGCATTTCTTTTTAGGTTTGCTGCAATACCATCACATGCTCCTTTACCATAAACAGTATGATGAAAATGCCACTCAGCTGGCATTCCAAAATCTTTTTCATGAGTCATAAGATATGCGAAGCTACTTTTGTGTTTAAAATGTTGACGAGCTCCGTCCGAAACGTAGTATAGCTTCTTTACTGTAAATTTAGATTTTAGATATTTTAGTATTATCTTCTGGTACTCATAAACTGCAACGCTATCATGTTTTAAATCGTCGGATATGATTGCCATACTTTTGTGTTCCAGTTTTTCATCTTTCATGTAGTAAATAACTACTGTGAATATAGTTGCTTGGTCGTTATTGAAGTGGAATGCTTGTATGGCATCCTGAAGAACATATTTATAGTTTTCTGCGAAATCATATGAAATAACCAATTCACCAGACTTCAAATTTATGTCCAAATCCTTGAAAGTCATGGTTTCTCAAGTTTAGCAATCCTGTACACATTTCTTCCACGAAATCATCCACATTTAAAATGATTGTTTTCAATGTGTATCTGTCAGTCTGAATCCAAGAATCAAATTTGACCTCCTCTATATATTCTTGATCTAAAGAGTTGATTAAATTTTCTTTGGTGAATGTGGTTTTCGGGCAATTGGTACATTCACCTAAGTGGCAAGAAGTTGTTGCATTAGGACACATAGTCAATTTAAGGCAATCGCGGTAATCGTGTAAATCTTCTACCGAATCATCTGTTAAATACTTTAAGTTGATTTCCTTCAACATCAGTTTAACATTTTCATGGTAAATGCAAACGCATACGCAATGTTTTGGCCTCATTTGGGTTAATTTCGTGAAGCCAATTCTAACATCCTCGTGTTCAGATTGAAATGTTGCAAATAACTCTTTCAGGTTACAGATAACCATTCTCTTCTGTTATGTTATGAAGGTATGTTACATACCTACGGAAAGGTTAATTTGTCTAGTTTCTCAGTATAAGTTTTATTTGTAAGGTTTTACACACAAATAGGAAAAAATTCTAAATAGTGCATTTGTGAAAAATTGAAAAACCGTTGTCTTGAGTTACAAAGATATCCCACTCCCATCCCACTAAGCGACCAAAAGGCTCTTAAAGGAAAAATCCTAAGCTTTCTTATGAAAAAAAAAATGCCCTTTTTCAAAAAAAAAGGCAAAAAATGCTTTGATTTAGCAAAAAAAAGTCTAAAAAGTTTTTTTTTTTTAAGTCTTTTTTTCCGAAATATTGAAGAAATAGCTATCTATCTATCCGATCTTTTTGAAAAATTGTGTTTAAATTTCTATCCAATAGGACTAACCTTGGTGCAAATTTCATTCCGATCGGAAGACATCGGTTTCAAAAGTTGGTGCACTTGACATGAAACCCCCCATATGTATATTAAAAGTTTCCATTGTATTGCCACTCACTGCATATATAACAAAAGTATTTATAATGGTTACAAACATTATTATATTTTGTTCACAAAAATTTTTTTTTTTTTATAAAAAATGTTTAAATTCTCATCCCTAACATATTTGTATATCAACTTTATATATTCATACTTTTAAAATTTGTATTTTAAAATAAAGAAGAAAGTTAGAAATGTTTATCTCAAAACTGGTCTCAAAAATTGTCAAAAGTTCACACTACATTCTGTCTTTTCCGTTCTAGTCACACGTGATTACAATTGAAATTTCCATAATAAATAAATGTTTCAATGCTGCCAAAAAACAACCATCACCCATTACGTAGGTTTAGTTCTAATGAGAACAATTTTTATCAGGGGAAACTGAAAAGGGGTAGTTTGTTGTTTTTTTTATAATATATTTTTGTTTGCATCTTCTCAACCCAAACATAACATAGCTATAAAGTTGCTGTGGCGAATTGCCGTTAACATTTCTTCGGAGTCGTACACATCGTTTCCAACTACGAACAGCATCAGACAGACCTAACCTAAAAGTCGTTTAGTAATGTCATCAAAACTAAATTTACAGTTGCTTATAAGAGCCTTAAATGTGTGGTAGAAAACGTACAAAACGGTTGAATGAATTCTTACGGGTTTACTTTTTTTTTTGTATTTTTGTACGCTCTTTGTAATAAAACTGATGATATATAACCGAAATTAAAGTAAAATTAAGTGTGCAAAAAAAAAAAAAATATATATATATGAAATAAAATCCTGGCCGATCAAGTCACAAAAAGAAAAAAAAAAATGAAATACTATTTTTAATGTAAATGATGCAAGTGTGAGTGCGCGTGTAATCTTGTTGGTTTTTAAAAACCAATTTTTCATTTCCGGTTCCCTATTCCGAAAACTAACGATATACTCGTTATATTCAAATATCAATAAAGCATCCATTCATTATTCCTGTGTTTAAACCACATTTTTACAATTAAACTGAAAATTTGCTTAATAATTATAACGAGTGGCTTAAAACACAGGACATTTTAAACATTTATGGTATTACATTTACTACAAAAAAACCACACATACATATGTATATGTTTGTATGTGTTTTAAATACATATACATACATACATACATTCATAACGTACACATGTGAATTTGAGTACGTCTTCATGCATGTGCTATTGGGATTTTGTGTGTTTGTAGCATTAACACTTAATGTTTATTATCGTTGTCAAGTGTCAAAATACTCGCTTTCGTTTATGAAAGGTTTAAGTTAGGCCGATCAAATTCAGTATAGTTATATGTTTTTATATTCTGTATCCAAAGTATTGTTGAAATATAAAAAATTACATAATAAAATTTTAATATGTTGAAATGATTGAGCTTTTTTATATCAAAAACATACTGTGTTATCAAAAGATGCCGGTACAATATTTTGGCATAAAGGAAAAGTGAACGAAAATGGAGTGTAATCTAATTTAATACCCTACAGCACAATGTGGTTAGGGTATGTGCCGAGAACTTTCATACTTTGAACACTATCACTTATCATAGTAAAATGACTGAAGAAACTATATCGAGCCAAAACCGCCAAAATGACATAAGCGCCAGAATCAAAATTTTATGGAAGAAACTATATATGCCTTAATGTGTTAACATAATGTAAACGTAACAGTACTATTAACAGTTATGAAATTTTGAAAGATGATGCGAAGGAATGCGTGATTTATTGAAGTTTATAACAAAAAAAAAACGTAAATTGAAAATCGTGGCGCTAAGATCTTTTCGGTGGTTAGGGCCGATATGCTGATGACGTGCTTCACTTCATTTATTTCTTTTTTAACGGCAAAAAAATATGACACGACAGCGATAGTTATTTTACTGTTTGGATATTTTATAATTTGTTTAAATGTCAAAATTGACATAATATAGAGAAACAGTACATTAAAAAATATCAATAATTTTTTCGCGATCGTCAAGAAAGAAAGATCTTACACCGAATGCCATAAAGTTTTTATTACAGGCCTTTTTATTAAATAATTATTAAATAAGACATGACTCTTTACTCAAAAACAATAAATATTTTGAATTTATACTCTTATCACGGCCAGAACGGTTCGAGAGTATAGTTTTAAAGGGAAAGAATCCCACGATAAATATATAAAATTTACAGTCAAAATAAAAAAAGTCATATACAAATTTATAAGACTTCAATCATGTTGTTACATTTTATGAAACGCCTTCAAATAATTATTTGGCTGCTATTGACATTCCATTTAACCTGCATGCATTCAACATCAACGACATTAACATTTTCCTCAGGAAAACTTACAACAGCAACGAAAACAACATCGACAACACCATCAACATTTTCTTTAGATCACAATAAGCGTTTAAATTTGCAACTACAACATCATCAATATCAGCAGCAACAATATCCAGTACCATATCAAAATTATCCCTATTCATCAACATCCCACATGGCAACAGAATTCGTGGGAACATCAAAGAAAACAAGAAACAAGCAAGGTAATGATTTCAACAAGAGAACATAAAGTTTTCTAGAGTTAAATTATAAAATATAGCAGTGTAATTATATAAATACATATTACATATTGTATGTATGTATGTATGTAATATATTTATATAGCAGGCAAATCAAGTTTATTGAGAATAAATACAAATAACTAATTTTGTCCATGAAATTAATTTATTTTCAAGTCAAAATATTTAGTTATTAGATGTATTAGAGTACTATTCGAATTTTGTTTTGAAAATAAAAAAAAATATCTAAAAAAGTACGCGAACAGAAAATTGTAACAATTTATAAGAAATTATAAATTTAATAGAAATTAGAAATTTATTAGACACTGTTAAAAAACCATCCAACAGCAAACAGTCGATATGGAAAATCAAAGAAAACTTGATGTAAATTGTTCAACAGATTTAAAAAAACCAATTAATACTTTCTTTTTAATGGATATAAATTTACTTTTTGTATCTTTAATAATACGAGATGATGTAAATATATTATTTAAAATTTATGCAAAAATAAACCATGTAAAAAAGAACTCAGCTGCTTAAATTCACAAAGTTCACAAAGATATATTTATTGATTTAAGTTAAAGAAAAACGATTTTATTTTATGCTTGATAAAAAGCAGTATTATTCATACATTTTAGCATGTCACACAGACAAATTTGGTCCGGCAGTGTAGTTGAATTCATATTTTGCTTCTTCAAAAAAAAAGAAAAAAGAAAAAAATCGGAAGGAAATTCTTTAATTCATTGGAATTGGCTTCTATGAAAAGGAAACTCCATGTATTTAATATTATACTAATTTGTAACCCCCATTTATTATAAAACCAAATGAAATCTGAAGAAGCCAAAAATTGATGGCAATGGTAATAACGAAATCAATTTAATTTCGATCGGAATTTGTGATATGCTCGATTGTTTTAAAGAACTTCTGTAATTATCGGATTAAAACTTCCTTGACAAAAGTGAATTTCTTTATTGTAAGGTTTTTATATGAAAACTAGCTGACCCGGTAAACGTTATTCTGCCGAAAATAATTATTTAAGATTCGAATGGAATGAAATTCAATATGTTATTTTAAATGCAAATTATATTTTCGATTTAATAAATTCATTAAATAATAATAATAATTTATTGTGAAGCCCACGTGTGGAAGATATTTTGTGTTGCTCTATTTTCAGCATATACAAAAAAAAAAAAAAAAAAAAATCATGTGAGTCCGATCACAGGGGAGATGTGCAAACATCTAGTAATAAAAGATTTTTTATGGCACTTTTAAAATCAAACAGATAGCGTCATCTATCAACTACAGGGGCTCCGCTAATATAAAAATATAAAAAATAAAATATTTATTATTATTTATTATTTCAACCGGTTAATTTTTCATTTTCCGTTTTATATTTTCCATTTTCCGTCATTCATTTTTCATTTTTTATTTTTCATTTTTTATTTTTCATATTTTATTTTTCATTTTTTATTTTTCATTTTTTATTATTAATTTTTTATTTTTCATTATTCATTTTTCATTTTTTATTTTTCATTATTCATTTTTCATTTTTTCATTATTCATTATTCATTTTTCACTTTTAATTTTTCGTTTATCATTTTTTATATTTAATTTTTTACTTTTCATTTTTTGTTTTTCATATTTCATTTTTAATTTTTTATTTTTCATTTTGTATTATTAATTTTTATACCCTATACCACTATGTGGTTTGGGTATAATGAATTTGTGCTGCTGTTTGTAACAACCAAAAATATTTGACCTAGACCCATCTTTAATTATACCGATCGAATCAGAATCACTTTCTGAGTTGATTTAACAATGTCCGTCCGTCCGTCCGTCCGTCCGTCCGTCTGTGTGTCCATGTAAAGCTTGTAATCAAACTGCAGGTCGCAAATATGAATATATTTTGATGAAATTTGGTATATAAGCTTTTATCGGCCATGGGATGAACGCTATTGAAATTGGTGAGAATCGGTCCATGTTCAGACCTAGCCCCCATACAAATTACCCATATGAAATCGACATAAATTGCCATAAGATCCAAATTGTCATATAGATCTTGCTCAAATTGGGTTTGTATGCGTTCATTACATCCACTAATGAGTAGTCCAAAAATGATCCCTTTGACCCCATATAGAGCTGATTCCCGATCTTCAGTTAAATCTATTAAAAAACAAAAATATTGCACTGATTCTTCTCAAATTTTGTTTGTACATATTTTTGCAAAATACAAGAGACTTTACCAAACATGATCAGGATCGGTCCATTTTTGGACCTAGCCCCTTTATAGATATAGCATCCGATATAAACTTTTTTATATCTGCAGCCAAAAAAAATTAATAAAAATCCCACTCACATTTGGTTTTTGCTTATTTTCTATGTCCAGTTAGTTGGGCCTAAGAGATAGGGTTTCTAAACGCATGGTATAGGGTATCGTATAGTCGGTCTAGACCGACTATAATTTTCTTACTTGTTTATTTTTTATTTTTAATTTTTTATTTTTCATTTTGAATTCTTTATTTTTAATTTTTTATTTTTTTTAATTTTTTATTTTTCATTATTTTTTATTTTTTTATTTTTCATTTGCTATTTTTCATTTTTCACTTTTCATTTTTCTTTTTTAATTTTTTATTTTTAATTTTTAATTTTTTATTTTTATTTTTCATTTTTCATTTTTTATTTTTAATTTTTCATTCCTTATTTTTTAATTTTATTTTCAATTTTTCATTGTTCATTTTCTATTTTTCATTTTTCAATTTTCGTTTTTCTTTTTTTATTTTTTATTTTTCATTGTTCATTTTCTATTTTTCATTTTTTATTTTTCATTTTTCGTTTTTCATTTTTCATTTTACATTTTTCATTTTTCATTTTTCATTTTTCATTTTTCATTTCTCATTTCTCATTTTTCGTTTTTAATTTTTCATTTTTTATATTTAATTTTTTATTTTTCAATTTTAATTTTTTATTTTTAATTTTTCATTTTTCATTTTTCATTTTTAATTTTTCATTTATTTTTCATTTTTTATTTTTCATTTTTTATTTTTAATTTTTTATTTTTCACTTTTTATTTTTTTATTTTTCATTTTTCATTTTTTATTTTGTATTTTTAATTCTTTATTTTTCATTTTGAATTCTTTATTTTTCATTTTTTATTTTTCATTCAAAAAGGTTATTACATATCACAATACAATCATAAGTCACACCGATTTTGTCTTACGTCTCACATGTTACTCTATTTTTGTGATTGTATTGTGAAATAGAAATTTACCCCCCGGGGCATATAGATGTTTACAGATCAAAAATTATTCTGCTTACCAACTCTGGAGCAGGCTGCATGAACGAAGCATGAATTTACTAAATCCGAGCTACAGAGTTGTATCGACTGGCTTTGAGAGAGCCACCTATCAGGTATAAGGTTTACCAAAGACTTTCCTTTTATTTAAATATTATATGTTGTGAGTTTGAGCCAAATCGTTCCATATATAAGAATTTTGAAAAAATCGATGCCAGCGCCACCTAGGAGGTCTAACACGATCATACGGTTTGAATGAAAGGTGAATAGCTTCAGTGGTTCAGTCGTGGTGGTCAGACATACATACGTACCATATTTATTATATATTAAGATTAAATAAATACTTTGTATAAGAACTACCATGCCCATTTATCCATCGCCATCCATTTTCACTACTTACATTATCCAAACTATCAAAGATCTTCCTGTCATAGTACTCAATAAGTATTTCGTATGGGGGTGCCACGCCAACTGATCCGATACCGCTTATTTTCAGCACGGCTCACACTAATAACCGGCGAACTTACACAAAGTATCGTTACTCTCAACAATCGGCTGGAAAGGTAATGGCCAGTGTTTTTTTTTTTGATGGACGTGGTATTTATTGATTACTTGGAGAAAGGAAAAGGAAAAATTGCCAAGAACTATGTTGGGTTATTGGACAGATTGGATAAAGAAATTAAGAAAAAACGACCCCATTTAAATAAGATAAAAATTTTGTACTATCATGACAATGCACCGTCGCATTCATCTGCTTTGGCTTCTACAGATCTGGCACCAAGCGATTATTTTTTGTTCCCAAACTGGAAAATTTGGCTCCAGGGAAAGAGATTTTCCACAAATGAAGAAGTCATATCAAAGACGGAAGCCTATTTTGAAGAGTTTGACAAACCGTATTTTTTCAAGAACATCAAGATGTTAGAGGATCGATGGAAGAAGTGCATTTCACTTAACGGAGATTACGTTGAAGAATAAAATTTAATTCAAATCCAAAAAACTGGTTTTTCATTGTTAGGCCACGGAGTTTTCACTCTATGTAGTATATACATTAGGGTGGGTCAATTATTTTTACTCCATGGGTTCATCGCGATTCTGGTACTATCGGCCATATCAAGTACATATGCCCAAGGAACCATACTAAAATCATTTGCGAGCCTGCCAAAATTTCGATGAAGGTATTTTTCATAGTACTCATTCAAATGTAAAAAATTTATCGAAAATGTGTATACCGGTGATTTTTTGGGTCGAGAAATCCATTTTTCACATTTATTTTTATTTTTAACAGCCGCCAGGGGGCATTTCGTGCATTTTTGTGGATTTTTTTTACCTTTTCGGGGAAAATTGACGAAGTTATTGCACAAATCGACGAATCTTTGACTTTTCCATATTTAAAATAGCCCAAAATACTCAGCGCTGAAAATAATGTGGGGTATACGACCTACCTATCGATTTCATTCAATTTAACTCAAAAAATTAGTTTTTTTATTTACTCTTTGAATGAACAAATATACTCGTATCAACCGGTTCTCTTGTTTTAAAATTTAAATAACATTCAAAATTACAATTACATTCATTACATATCTACACATATGGTGGATAAAAAGCGAAATTAGTTTTATTAATTAATTTTATACAAAAAAAAAAGAGAAAAACCAAAATTCGAAATTAAAAGCATTTAAATATAAAATACATTCTAAGGCTCATTACCACCAATCTGTAAATTGTATTTGAATTTACAAGTATCGAGTGCATTAAGATTTAAAATATGAGATCATTAAAACTATTGGAATACATTTAATAAATCACAATGTAAAATTATAGGCAATATTGTATTAACTATCAATTTTAAACCAGTAGTACTGTTCCAATCCTTTTTCTGATGTGGTTCTTGAGGAACACCATAGCCGACTATAAAATTTCCTGGAAAAAATACCACTTAATTAAGTATAATTAAACTAATTGCTATGATTGAATACCAACCACACTCTTTTAATTTATCACTTTTACATTTATATCCTTCAATAGAAGTGTCTTTGATTTGGACTTCTTTTGCTTCACGAATCATATTTCTATTATACAAAATGAAAACAGTTATCAGCGAAATACATGTAAATTTCATTTTCGCTGATATTTTTTTTAAATTTAACTCAATTTGACACAAAAATTATTATTTTTATTTTATGTTATTAGTGATAACAAAAAACTTTCAATTTGTACTAATATTTTTTATTGATAAGTTATCGTTTAGATTTCTGTAAAAAAAGTAATCAGGTAATTGTTCTATTTTTAACTCTCCGTCTAGCAACACTTCTGGTACCCTTAAACGCATGACAAGGTCCTATTTTTGTTGATATGACATTTTTTATGAAAAAGACATTTTAAAATTTTTGTTTTGTTATTTTATTATTGTTTATTAATTAAGGTGTTGATAAATGCGAAGAACACGTTTGAAATGTGTTCAAACAATAAAACAGCTGCTTACGAAACTATAACCCCATTTATACCCTTTTCGTTGCCTACTTGTATTCTAGCTTGAACATCCGCGTATATCTACAAATAGAGATTAGTATTAGAAGTTAATAAAACAAATGTTAAATTCGAAGAACTCGTTTAAAATGTGTTCAAACAATAAAACAGCTAAAAAGAAGCCAAAATAAAGTTTATGTCTTAATGATTTCTTGTAATTTCAGTACAAGGTCCCTACGGACCTTGTTATGCGTTCCCGTACTACTCACCTTTAAACCTCAATAAAAACTAAACTATTGGGCGTATCAGTTTGAATTTTCTTTTTTTTTGACAAAATTCTCTTGGAAAACAGGGTAACTTTTGGGGTACCTTGTCCTGCCCGAAATAGGAGTAATTTCAGTTTGAAAATGAAAATGAAATATTATACTATAAAAAAATTATACTTCTAAAAATTATACTTTTTATTTTTTTAATTTAGTCATAAAAAATTGGAAAATCTCTCCAAAGACTTAAAAATAGAGAAATTCTCCTGTTTGGCAACATTAATATCAGAAGATTGTGAGAACAGATTTCACTGTGGAACATTTACGGGGTGAAACATCAGGGTGAAAGTACTAGGCCAGTATCGTAAGACCTCCAAAGGTTTGGCCTGATGTTTGTTTGCTTAGCTATAACTCAAGAACCATTGCTGATTTCTCATTTCATTCTTCAACAAAATTTTATCTAAGACTTAAATAAAAAATTGTTAATCTGTAAACATCTATACGCGCAGAAGGCTAAAATTGTATTTCACAATACAATCACAAAAACAGCGTAACATGTAAGACGTAAGACAAAATCGGTGTGACTTCTGATTGTATTGGTGAAAAAATTATAATATTTAATATCCTGTTTGAAAATGAAAAATAAAAAATGAAAAATAAAAAATAAAAATGAAAAATAAAAAATGCAAAATTAAACATAAATGAAAAATTAAAAATGAAAAATTGAAAATAAAAAATATAAAATAAAAAATGAGATATGAAAAATAAAAAATAAAAAATGAAAAATTAAAAATGAAAAATAGAAAATTAAAAATAAAAAATTAAAAATGAAAAATGAAAAATAGAAAATTAAAAATAAAAAATTAAAAATAAAATGAAAAATAAAAAATGCAAAATTAAACATAACAAATGAAAAATTAAAATTGAAAAATTAAAAATAAAAAATGAAAAATGTAAAATAAAAAATTAATAATAAAAAATGAAAATTGAAAAACTAAAAATGAAAACTGAAAAATAAAAAATGAAAAATAAAAAAAAATTAAAATGAAAAATGAAAGACGAAAAATTAAAAATAAAAAATGTAAAATAAAAAATTAAAAATAATAAAAAATGAAAAACGAAAATCGAAAAATGAAAAATTAAAAATGAAATTTAAAAAGAAAAATAAAAAATAGAAAATAAAAAATTAAAAATAAAATATGAAAAATAAAAAACGAAAAATGAAAAATGGAAAATAAAGAATTCAAATGAAAAATAAAGAATTGAAAAATAAAAAATAAAATGAAAAATTAAACATAAAAAATGAAAAATAAAAATGAAAAATGAAAACTGAAAAATAAAAAGTTAAAAATAAAAAATTAAAAATAAAAAATGAAATATAAAAAAATAGAAATTAAAAATTAAAAATTAAAAATAAAAAATTAAAAACAAAAAATGAAAAAAAAAAAATGAAAAATAAAAACTGAAAAATAAAAAATAAAAAATGAAAAATTAAAAATAAAAAATGAAAAATAAAAAATGAAAAATGAAAATTAAAAAATTAAAAATAAAATGTAAAATAAAAAATGAAAAATTAAACATAAAAAATTAAAAATAAAAAATGAAAAATGTAAAATAAAAAACGAAAAATGAAGAATACAAAATGAAAAATAAAAAATGTAAAATTAAAAATAAAAAATTAAAAATAAAAAATGAAAAATGAAAATTAAAAAATTAAAAATAAAATGTAAAATAAAAAATGAAAAATTAAACATAAAAAATTAAAAATAAAAAATGAAAAATGTAAAATAAAAAACGAAAAATGAAGAATACAAAATGAAAAATAAAAAATGTAAAATTAAAAATAAAAAATTAAAAATAAAAAATGAAAAATTAAAAATAAACAATGGAAAATACAAAATAAAAAATAAACAAGTAAGAAAATTATAGTCGGTCTAACCATGCGTTTAGAGACCCCATCTCTCAGGCCCAACTAACTGGATATAGAAAATAAGCATAAACCAAATTTGAGTGGGATTTTTATTATTTTTTTCGGCTGCAGATATGAAAAAGTTGATATCGGATGCTATATCCAAAAATGGACTGATCCTGACCATGTTTGGTAAAGTCTCTTGTATTTTGCAAAAATATATAAAAACAAAATTTGAGAAGTATCAGTGCAATATTTTTGTTTTTTAATCGATTTAAGTGAAGATCGGCCGATAAAAGACCAAATACCAAATTTCGTCAAAATATATTCATATTTGCGACCTGCAGTTTGATTACAAGCTTTACATGGACACACAGACGGACGGACATCGTTAAATCGAATCAGATAGTGATTCTGATTCGATCGGTATAATTAAAAATGGGTGTAGGTCAAATATTTTTGGTTGTTACAAACAGCAGCACAAAGTTATTATACCCAAACCACATAGTGGTATAGGGTATAAAAATGAAAAACTAAAAATGAAAACTGAAAAATTAAAAATGAAATGTAAAAAGAAAAATAAAAAATTAAAATTTAAATATGAAAAACAAAAAATTAAAAAAAATTAAAAATAAAAACTGAAAAATAAAAAATTAAAAATTAAAAATTAAAAATAAAAAATGAAAAATGAAAAATAAAAAATGAAAAATAAAAATTAAAAAATTAAAAATAAAATGAAAAATAAAAAATGAAAAATTAAACATAAAAAACTAAAAATAAAGAATGAAAAATGTAAAATAAAAAATGAAAAATGAAGAATACAAAATGAAAAATAAAAAATGTAAAATTAAAAATTAAAAATTAAAAATAAAAAATTAAAAATTAAAAATAAAAAATGAAAAATAAATGAAAAATTAAAAATAAACAATGGAAAATACAAAATGAAAAATAAAAAATGAAAAATAAAAAATGAAAAATAAAGAATAAAAAATAAAAAATAAAAAATAAAAAATTAAAAATAAAAATGAAAAATGAAAAATGAAAAATGAAAAATTAAAAATGAAAAATGAAAAATGAAAAATGAAAAATAAAAAATTAAAAATAAAAAATGAAAATTAAAAAATTAAAAAAAAAATGAAAATAAAAAATGAAAAATTAAACATAAAAAATTAAAAATAAAAAATTAAAACTTCAAAAAAAATGAAAAATAAAAAATGAAAAATGTAAAATAAAAAATAAAAAATAAAAAATTAAAAATGAAGAATACAAAAGGAAAAATAAAAAATGAAAAATGAAAAATTAAAAATAAAAAATTAAAAATAAAAAATGAAAAATGAAAAATTAAAAATGAACAATGGAAAATACAAAATGAAAAATAAAAAATTAAAAATAAAAAAAAAAAAAAAAAAAAAATGAAAATGAAAAATGAAAGACGAAAAATGAAAAATCAAAAATAAAAAATTTAAAATGAAAAATAAAAAATTAAAAATAACAATAAAAAATGAAAAATGAAGAACAAAAATCGAAAAATGAAAAATTAAAAATTTAAAAAGCAAAATAAAAAAAAAAATTAAAAAAAATATATGAAAAATAAAAAATGAAAAATAAAGAATTCAAAATGAAAAATAAAGAGTAGAAAAAAAAAATTAAAACTAAAATGAAAAATAAAAAATGAAAAATAAAAAATGAAAAATAAAAAATGAAACATGAAAAATAAAAAATGAAAAAATGAAAAAATGAAAAAAAAGAAAAATAAAAAATGAAAAATAAAAAATGAGAAATGAGAAATAAAAAATTAAAAATAAAAAATTAAATATAAAAAATTAAAAATAAGAAATGAAAAATAAGAAATTAAAAATGAAAAAGGAAAAATTAAAAATGAAAACTGACAAATAAAAAATGAAAAATAAAACTTGAAAAATAAAAAATTAAATGAAAAATAACAATAAAAAATGAAGAATGAAAATCGAAAAAATAAAAAATTAAAAAAAAATATATGAAAAATAAAAAATGAAATATAAAGAATTCAAAATGAAAAATAAAAAATTGAAAATAAAATGAAAAATAAAAAATGGAAAATAAAAAATGGAAAAAAAAAAATTAAAAATTAAAAATTAAAAATTTAAAATTAAAAATTAAAAATATAAAATAAAAAATTAAAAATTAAAAGGAAAAATAAAAAAATGAAGAACAAAAATTAAAAATAAAAAACTAAAAATTAAAAATAGTAAATTAAATATTAAAAATAAAAATGAAAAACGAAATATGAAAAATTAAAAATTACTAGTTGAAATAATGAATTATAATAAATATTTTTGTATTAGCAGATCCCCTGCAGTTGATTGCTATAAGTGATACATAGATGACGCTTTCTGTTTGATTTTAAAAAAGTGATTAAAACTTTAATTACTAGATGTTTACACATCTCCCCTCTGATCGGACTGACTTGATTTTTTTATCAATGTGAGTACTTCCACTTAAAAAGTAGTATGTTTGGTTTAATATTAAAAATATCACTCATACACATCATACACATCTCTTCTACTATACAAATAAATAGTAATCATACGCCCTGAATATGTTATGCTATTCAAACAAAAGGGAGAAAAAGTAAAATTGTTTTAAGATTTCATAATAAATTAATTTGCTGAAGCTATTTGCGAAGAAAAAGCGAAGTGAGAAATCATCAAGGGTTCGTGAGTTATATCTGAAAAACTAAAGAAACAAACATCAACACAAGGAAGAAATATAAAAGGAGGTTTTACTAAACTGGCCTAATACTTTCGCCCTGACTTTGATTTTCTAACCCCCCAGATTGGGTATTGCATTATGTTAAACTGTTGATAAACAAAAGACACAACAAAAATGCAATGTGCAATTTTTTAATAACTCATAATTTCCTTCATGTCCTTTCTAAGTGGCCAATAAATCCATTTGAATTTATATGTATGTGTACTACTTTTATTTACAATGACATTTAAATTAAATTTCAATGACTGGAAAATGTCAACAAATGATGGACAGCAAATTTTTTATGGTATTTAGTATAGAATTTTCTTAATTACGATTGTTGCTGCAAATGCTTGCAAATATAAGCATAAATAATCTTTGTGCCATGAACAATCAACGTCACCATGGGAATTAAACTTAAATGTGAAAAGAATGCGAAAAAACGTTCATATTAAATTATTTATATAATTCCAATTCTTTTATTAATAAGTTTTGGCAGTGAAATAATATGTCTGCGACAACAAGAGATCTAAAAATGTCAAGGCTCAAGATTGTGATAATGGGTGAACTTCACATGCTCGTACGTACATTCGTATAACCTCAATGAGGAAGAAGAAGAAAAAAGTGTAACTGTATTTAAAAAGATTTAATAAAACTAGAGTTTGCGAATAATTGCAAAATGTCTTTATCGTGATTACGATTCAAAAAAAAAATAATCACCGTTAATTATCGATTATCGCACTATTTCTAAAATTTTGAAATATTAAATTTTAGAACGTAAAAAAAAATACAATAATTATGAGTGAATCTTTAAATTTACTTTTCTCTTTCCACTAACGAAATTTTATATTGTCTATTTTGTGTTGGTGTTAATTATAATATGTTTGAAAAACATAACTCTCTGAGTAATTCGCCCATAAATTTAAGTTATGTAACTAATTTTACTTCAAATCTTAATGTCCACCAAAGAATTTATTAGAAATATGTACATTGGACTGGTCCTACGTTATATGGACATTTTTAAAATTGCGAGTTTGGAGAGAGGCGGGGTGCAGTTTGTTTCCTTTCTATACAAAACTAATATATGTATGTGCAGTTTGGGGACAATCGGATAAAGAAAAGTTGAAAATTTCAAGTGTGTTTATAGATATATGGGAAAATATGACTTTTTCAGATTTTACGAATTTTTTTTTTATAGTTTCATTTTTCCGACAAGTTGTTATATGATTCGATATCACTACTAAATTATGTTTTCAAAAAGCTATAAATCCTCAAAATCGAATTAAAACTCGTCACTTTTGTGCCAACTTTACAATCCATAGAGGAATTCTTCTGCCACATAATTAATAAAAGGAAACATATGATGGATCTAATTGACCCCAATGTGAATGTATAATTAATATTTGATAATATAATTAATATGTTCTTAAAACCCCTTATAAAAAAGCTGTTAAAAAAGTTTTGCGATATTTTTTTTTTTGAATTATTCATCAGTTGTTTTTCGAAATGTGAAGGACTTGTCATCATCATTGTACTATTTGTCGATCATAATATTTAATCTTTAATGTTTGTTTGGTAACATCGTTATTGTTCACTAATAAAAATTCATTTCTTTTCATTTGTTGTTGACAAATTTTACATTTGCCTTCAGATTGTAAGTAGCAATAAATATGTGTGAATGTTTGTGCCAAATAAGGCAGAAACAAATTTGTTTCTTAACCCTCTAATGATGCTTGGGCCAGTGTTACTGAATTTCATGTTGAATAGCAATCAAAAACTAAAGCATAACATTCATAATGATAAATATCAAAAGAAGAAAAATTATTTAAATTTTCAAGAGAACAATTTTGTTGCACACAAGGATTAATTTGAAATTTACATAGTGTTAGAATACAAGACACACAAAAGAATATAACTAAGAAAAAGTTAAAATTGTGCAACTTTGTGACTGAAATTAGCATTACAATTTGTTGTTTTATTATAGGAAATTGACAATTTACTTTAAAATTTGTATTCTATTGTTTGGCGATTATATCAAGTACATAATTTGCATGGAATTTTGTTTACATATTTTATGGTGTATTAAGAGTTTTTTTTTGAATGGAGAGCTCTTTGCTAAATTTTTTCAAATTCAAAGATATGTTTTTTTTCAAATTTCCATGAGGCATGGCATCATAAAATGAATTTATTATTTCGTCGCCATCACCATCACTATTTTTTGTAATATTTTCTAATACTTTGTAAGAAATCAGTGTATATCAGCCCATAAGTATTAGTTGGTCCTTAAACCATCCATCCAGCCTTGAATTGTGTTTGATGTTGTTTTGTTGTATCTTTTGTCGAATTACATATATTAAGTGCACTTGTTCACACGTTTGTCATATAACATGAGATTCCTAGATATATTTAAAACGTTATTATGAGTGTTATGTTGCCAGATAATTTACGGTTTCTAATATGTCGGTTTTAGAATTCAAAATATCAGAGTTAATAAAATATATATATTGTTGGTATAGACCGACTACACGATGTCCAGTACCATGAGTTTTGAGAAAGTTCCTAGCTCCAACTATATCGAGGTCATATACAATAACCAAAAACATGGGAAAATAATATCTATGAGTAAAAGCGCTAAATGCATTAAAAAGCGCTAGTTTCATGTTTGTAAAATAATAATAAATATTTTTATTAATTTTCAAATAACTCACAAGTATATACTATTTGTAAATTTGAGAACATTTAATATTTAATGAAACTTCTTAAAATGTGTATCAATAATAAAAAAATAAAACAAGTTAAAACTTTTTCTTATACCTGTTCATTTTTAAATCAAAACGTGAAATTTTCTCTTCATCTTCAGGCCAAAATGTTGTTTTAATATAAAATTTTGTTTTTTTTATATATTTTTGAAGGGAAATAATTTTATAATTAATACATTAGATTCACTTTTTGTACTTCTGATAAAATTGAGCCAAGTCCGTTATATAAAAATAATTTTTGGAATCATTGTACATATTTTTATACCCTCCACACCACAATGACAGAAGGTCTATATAGGTTTGCCATTCCATTTTTAACGTATCGAAAAACTAATTTCCGACCCATTTACCTAGGTGAGGTTACGATAATATCATTTGCCATTATCCCCACCAGGTTATTGTTTAAAATTGGGTTAATCGGGCATCATTGCGCTGAGATATGAGCAAAAATTTGTAGACACCCCTAAAAAAACCCAGTGTGTTTCTTGTCACAGTCCAAAAAAGTCACACAAAAAAAAATTATGCTATCATACCAACACAACTACCATGAGCTATGTTAGTAGTATTGCCACATTTTTTTTTCGTTATCATGACATAATAAAAAAATCGCCAATATGAAAAAATATAGTCCCTAATGAAAAACGAAAAATAAAAAATTAAAAATGAAAAATGGAAAATGAAAAACGAAAAGTGAAAAATTAAAAATGAAAAATGAAAAGTGAAAAATTAAAAATGAAAAATTAAAAAAATTTGGGCGTTGCAACGCCAGCTGCGTTAAATGATGAATTTTATTGGTGTTCTATGAAGTAATTAGGAGTTTTCTACTCTGGTAAAGGAAAAGTAATGCTATTTTTAAATAGTAACTAATTCTTTCTATAGAAGGTACGATCATTGGTTTTTATAACAAGGAATTATAATAGAAACTGGCCAACAGGAAAAGCAGTTAACTATAAATTTAATTGGTATTTGAAATTAAAATTTCAGTACCGACAATAGTATTTAAGTGGTAGCCGTACCCAATATTGGTTATAATATTGAGTTTAAGATGAAGGCTGGAGGGTATCAAAGATTCGACACAGCCGAATTTAACGCTCTTCCTTGTTTTTTACAGCGTCATCTCAAACGATTTTTCATTAACAATGCTAAAAGCCAGATTTTAATGAGTCTTTCTATAAGTCATCCGGTTGGTGCTACCATCGAAATTTTTGTAGACATATCGGAATCATTTTAATCAAATTATATCTGTTCTAAAGCAGCCAACGCATATTTTTATTTTCATATCAATTAGGTGTGTTTCTAAATTTTGTACGGTGCCGTACGCATCATAGTTTATTTTTCGTTATCTACACGAACATTTTACTATCACGAATTTTTTGTTTCGAACACAGTTCGTTTACTTGCACGTGTACTGCTAAAATAACAGAACATGTTCTTCAACGCGTACATCTAGAAATTAAACTATTATCCACTCGCGAACTGTTGTGTTTAAAAGGAGCTAAATGCACTGAAAATGAAAGCGCTAATTTAGCGTTTTTAAAGGTGCTGAATGGAAAATAATCTTGCGCGATAAGTGCTAAGTTAGCATCGCTGTATTTTTTGTCTTTTGACAAATGAGATTGTAAACCGGAAAGCTGCTTTATATATGGGGACTATATCTAACCAAAGTCGTACAGGTTTTTTTTGGGTTTACTAAATAATTACAAAACAAATTAGGTCAACAGAAATATGATAATATGGATTGTATAATAATTTTAAATTTACACATAGTGGACATTTGTATGGAGGCTAAGTCTGAACATGCACCAATTTTTACTACTTTTATAGCTAAAAATATACTAGTATAAAAATTGCGATCTGAATTGTGATCTGAACTGGTCAATTAGCTTTGCTAGTTGCAAACATTAGCACAAACTTATTACACCCTGAACACGGTGTGGTATATGTTATAATAATAACCGATGGAAGTGATTTTCACCACATACTGTATTGCTTAAAGTTTTCATCACTTATTTGCAGTTATTGAAAGTTTTCCATAATTTTATATGTAGAATATAAAATTTTTTCCTCATCTGGCTACATTGTCATCCTGTCGATTTGTATTGTTACTTTAAGAGTCTTTAAGGCTTCTGCAGTGTTTTAATATAAATTAACATTTGCATTATGTTTTGCTCAAGTGTTGCATACTTATTAAGTTGATGACCCTTTTCATAATGTTGTTTTTTTTGTTTGCTTTAATATTATTTATAAGAAAAGCAACAACGAAACATCATAAAGTAATTTGCTCTTAAGTGAAGAACTTAAAATGTATTGTTTTTTCGAAAATATTTTATGAGAATTTTATTGAAGTTTTCAAAGTTTCAGAATAAGAAACTCATAGAATTAACATTTAAAATGACATTAATACCAATTGTTAACATCTGCTTGTTATAAGGATAAAATCGTACTGACATAAATTTAATAAGTTTTAATGACTGTATATACATATACATAAACGAATTAAAATATATATATATAGTTTTATATATATATATATATATATATATATATATATTCAGCAAAATAACCAATAAAAGATCAATTTTTTCTTGGAAAGTCTTGTTCTGTGGCGAGTATATTTCCTTAGTTTTTTTTTTGGAAATATTCTTTGACTAAATAACGCAGGGTCATTTGCGAAACTTTATAAAATAGCTTGAAGATTGTTTTCATAACAGACTTAAAACCCGTTTCCTTTTGATAGTAGAGCACTCAATAATGACATAAGCTACACTTTTTTCTTTGTATCATTTGCTAGTCCCCAGTAATGATCAAAAATAAGAACACGTTCCTCCTCCGAATAGTCAGCACAAGCATTACCGCATTTTCGCCCCCAGCAAGAATTAGGTTTAATGGACTTATTGGCACAAATGCATTTCTAAGCTCCTTTTTTAAGAGCTTTTTTCCCCCTTTCACCAACATAACTTTCCTCTTCAATCATTAAACAACTATCAGTGTCGCTGTCTGTACGTGAAAATGTAAACAAGGCAAACGATAAAATGCACTCTGCTCTTTTTCCGCAATGATATAAATTCAAACTCTATGAATTTGTAGAACGTTGTAAGTAGTAGTTATAACCTATTTGCAACAAAAAACAAGATTTCGACAAACTTTTGCTTACGATGTAATGGAAAAGAGAACTCGATATATATGTCTTCTATAACTTTTATTTTAACAGATAATGAAAATGGAAAAATGAAGCTTAGAAAAAAATGAAATCATCAAGGGTATCAATTTTTACTAGCAGATTCCAGCCCTCGAAATTCGAGTGCAAATTCTAGGAAATTTTATTTTTTTTTATTAAATAAAGACCCTAAATGTATGCTAATCAATTTAAGCCAATTTACAAATCAACACAAAAAACAAACTCATTTTTATTACAAACACATTAACAAATTTAATAAACACACACATAGCATTGTATAATTTTATGTATGTGTTAGTAGCAACTTTAAATGCAATTTACTCAAAATAAAGGAAAAAATTTAAAAATCTGTAAATATGCAAAACGGCTGAAAAGAAATACCTTTCAAATAATATACGTCTGGTCAAAATCGGGATAAAACGGTAAAACAAAACATCGGTCACAAGAAATCACCTACCCTATTAACATTATAGATTTGATTTGTTTATAAGCGAACGTCCTTGATAATTGAAAAAAAAAAAATAAAAACGTGTTAACCTTTTCAAATAAGATTATTCAGATTATTTCAATTTTTTCTAGAATTCTTCAATATGATTTTCATTTTGCAACATATTATGTCTCTTTTATTCGCGTAATTAATTACGGACATACCATATATAACACATCCATTAATTCCAATTTAAGAGTTGCAATCCCCATTTATAGAAAACATAATGATTTTAAATTCTAATTATCCAGTAATCCGAATTGAATATTTTTAATTAGATGGAAATACATAAATATTTCTTAGAGCGTACGTACTTGAATAGTTCTATAATAATGTATAAGCTATTTATTTAATTTCAAATGCATTAAATGTTCTTCTTTACTAGTATTAGTATGTTGTAATTTCCTTTGCATTACTTATATCATAAAGACATGAAAAATAATTGAGAAACACTCAAGAAATTTGTGCTTCATTAAATTCATTTACGTTTTACTATTTTACTAACAGGATGATGTCGTTAGAATTGTGGCACTACACGACACAACACAATTCTGTGAGACGTTGTAGCCGTCTGAACAGTGAGTGAGGCAACCACAAAGAATAATCTTATTTTTTTTTCCTGCAAGAATCTTTTGAATACCAATATGTATTCGTACATACAACCAAGCATGGCAGTGTTGCCAATAATATATCCTGTTAGATATATATTATCTTCAAATCGTTTAGGAGGAAACAATCTTAATTTTGGAATGTTTTTATTGAACTTTTTCGACAGCTGACACCAGCAGATGAAAAAATTTCTATTCAAAATATTTTATGGGCAAAACGTTAAAAAACTTTATGGAGATATTATTTATAAATAGTTTATTTTAACTCCAATGAAAAACTCAATTTGAATGAAGAAATATTTTCATGAAAAATTTGACAAAAAAAAGAAACAATAATTTTACATAAATAAATAAATTTAAAACAAATTTTGTAATGGAATTACAGTAATACAGTACACTACAAACATTTTAAAGGAAAAATCAATAAAAATACAATACCCTGCAGCATGCGTTACGAGAGAGGATCTAGGATCCAACTTAGCTGAGTCAATAACAGGATATAGAAAATAAGAGTATAAATCAAGTTTTAGTGCTACTGTAATTAATTTGTAGCGTGTATATATGGAACAGGGGTCGATTGTCGCATTCATTATCGAAATTTTTGGATCGAAATTATTTTTTTATTTTCCAAAATAAAATACTAAGAGTTATTTTACTCTGTCACAGCTAACGAGTTATTGTCCATAGTAAAAGTGAAATGAGGTTTAACTATTGTCCGCCTTCTTTAAATAATAATTCAAAATATGGAATTTCGTTTGATTTTACTCGTTATCGAATGCGACGATGTGCCCCAGGTTATATATGATGTTATTTTTATATGGGGACTAGATCAAAAAATCGATGGATCATAACCATATTTAGTAAAGTCACTTAATTTTCTCCAAAAAAATCTACGCAATATTTTTATTATTTGATAGATTTAACTGAATATCGGGCATCAGCTTTATATGCTGACTATGACTAAAATAATCCTACAGGATTTAGTTTTGGGTACTACTGATTAGTGTATATAATTCACCCACATATACCTAATTTAATCGATATATGTATGATAATCTGGATCTTACGACGATTTTATTTGGTCTGATAGGGATCAGTTGTATGGTTGTTGGTATGAACATGTACCGATTTTCACCAATTTCAATAGCTTACGCCCTATGGTCGATAAAAGATTATATACTAAATTTCATCGCGACACACAGACGAACGGATGGACATCGCTAAATCGACTTAGGTCAATATAAAAATAACAGTACAAGCTATTTATACCCTCATCACATAGTCGTTTCGTTTATTATGACTTTTGGTTCTAAAATTCCACATTAATACTAAACGGTAGTTTGATATTTTCTTATAAATATTCTTGAAATTTCCGAATGCACAATCGATGGGTTAAATTTGTGTTTAAGATTTTTTACACATTTCACATTCAAATATGGTTTTCATTTGTATAAAATATATAAGCAATGTTTATAAACATTATTTATAAACATTGTTTCTACATAAACATCTTATTATGGCTATGGCTGTGTAATAAATCGTATATTATGGAAAAAATCGGTTCTCTATTCTGAAAATTACAGAATATCTTAACAAAATATGTGGGAATATAACAAAATATTTTTTTTTTTAAATAATATAGCTGGGATGATTGTTTAGTACTCAATTGAAAGTTAAAAACGAAAAAAAGTAACTAAAGTAACTATATGATTTGTTTTTTAAATCACTATTGAATGGAATGAAAAGAACAAAAAAATTTATGATAAAAAGAAAGTTTATTTTATGTTATTTTTTTACATTAATTATGAAAAATAATATCAGTTAAATGAGAACCGTTTTCTCTAACGCAAAAATGTGCTCTTTTTATGGCATTTTCCATAACTTTGTTGAGTGTTTCTTGTGGTATACGATCAATTTCTTCTTGAATTCTGAATTTCTGATGAAGATTTTTGGGATTTTGGGATCTCCAAAATGCGCTTCGTAGGTCATCATTAAATTTGACAAAAAATTTTCATTTTGATCAACGAGATTTAAAACTGCTCTAGCATATTCCAAGCGAATTACGAAGTCCTCAGGATTTAGTTTTTGGACTACTTGGATTTTGTAAGGGAAGAGGTGCAAATCGTGTTTTAAAATTCGCCGAAGAGTGCGGTCAGAAAGCTGCAACTGGGAAGATCGTCTTCTCGTTGATGTCTGCGGATTTTCTTCGACGCTCTGTCGCACAGCATCAATATTTTCGGCCGATCTGCCAGTTCGAGGTCTGCCCGTACGTCTTGAATCTCCGACAGTCCCATATTCAGCAAAATTATTCACCAACGAACGAATGGTTGGACCCGTTGGAGCAGTTCTTGCACCATAAAATCTGTATGCACGTTGAGTATTAATTATCGAACGATGATTTTCAATGAATAGAAAAACAGTCTTAGTTCTTTGCGCAATTGTATAGCGTTCCATTTTTAAATATTCTCCCAAGTTTAATTTCTGAAATAGGAAAAAAGAAAAAGTTAAATACTCGCAAGCAAAGAAGTTACAATTGTTTTACATCATATAGTAACTTTAGCCGCACCCTGTATAAATTAAATTAAATTAAATTAAATTAAATTAAATTAAATTAAATTAAATTAAATTAAATTAAATGAAATTAAATTAAATTAAATAAAAATTAAATTCGAAGAGCTAAAAATCTTTAAAACGAGCCAATAAGAAAGTCTAACAGCCAATCTGGGGGGGTGAGCAACTTCAAGCCATGGTGAAAGTATTAGCCCAGTATAAGTAGTAAAACCTCTAAAGGGCTAGCTTTCTCAGGCCAACTATAAACATGAATGTTTTTGTTTGTTTTGTTTTGTAAGGTTTTAAAACTTTTTTTTTTCATTTTAAGTTTTTTGAATGTAAAACATGTCGTGAGTGTTAACTGTTGTAATATAATTAAAAAAAAAAAAAAAAACATAATATATGAGTGTTCACCGATTCCCACCCGGTTTAAATAAAACCTTCAAAAAAATATAATTTTTAATGTGTAAACATCTATACGCGAAGGGGGGTAAATTTCTATTTCACAATACAATCACAAAACCAGCGTAACATGTGAGACGTAACACAAAATCGGTGTGACTTATGATTGTATTGGTTAACAAATTATGATATGTAATAATAACCTGTGGGAACATGAAAAATATAAAACGAAAAATGAAAAATAAAAAATTAAAAATAAATAATGAAAAATAAAAAATGAGAAATAAAAATTGAAAAATAAAAAATGAAAAATGAAAAATAAAAAATGAATAATGAAAAACGAAAAATTAAAAATGAAAAATGAAAAATAAAAAATAAAAAATGAAAAATGAAAAACGTAAAATTAAAAATGAAAAATAAAAACGAAAATGAAAAATGAAAAATAAAAAATGAGAAATAAAAAATGACAAATGAGAAATAAAAATCGAAAAATAAAAAATAAAAACGAAAAATGAAAAATAAAAAATGAAAAATAAAAACGAAAAATTAAAACCAAAACATGGAAAATAAAAAATTAAATATGAAAAATGAAAAATGAAAAATAAAAAAATGAAAAATTAAAAATAAAAAATGAAAAATGAAAAATAAAAAATGAAAAATAAAAAATTAAAAATGAGAAATGAAAAACGAAATATTAAAAATGAAAAATGAAAAATGAAAAATGAAAAATAAAAAATGAAAAATAAAAATGAAAAATAAAAAATAAAAAATGAAGAATGAAAACGAAAAATGAAAACCAAAACATGGAAAATAAAAAATTAAATATGAAAAATGAAAAATGAAAAATAAAAAAATGAAAAATTAAAAATAAAAAATGAAAAATGAAAAATAAAAAATGAAAAATAAAAAATTAAAAATGAGAAATGAAAAACGAAATATTAAAAATGAAAAATGAAAAATGAAAAATGAAAAATAAAAAATGAAAAATAAAAATGAAAAATAAAAAATAAAAAATGAAGAATGAAAAATAAAAAATTAAAAATGAAAACGAAAAATAAAAAAATTAAAAATAAAAAATGAAATTTGAAAAAAATAATTAAAAATGAAAAATAAAAAATGAAAAAAAAATGAAAAATAAAAAATTAAAAATAAAAAATGAAAATTTAAAAATGGAAAAATAAAAAAAAAAAAAACGATGAAAAATGAATATTGAAAAAATTAAAATTAAAAATAAAAAATTAAAAATGAAAAATAAAAAAAGAAATATAAAAAATGAAAAATAAAAAACGAAAAATGAAAAATGAATAATGAAAAAATTAAAAATAAGAAACGAAAAATGAAAAATTAAATATGAAAAATGAAAAATAAAAATGAAAAATGAAAAATAAAAATAAACCATGAAAAATAAAAAATTAAAAATAAAAACAAAAAACGAAAAATAAAAAAATGAAAAATTAAAATTGAATAATGAAAAAATTAAAAATAAAAAAAGAAAAATGAAAAATAAAAAATGAAAAATAAAAAATGAAATATGAAAAATAAAAAATTAAAAATGAAAAATAAAAAACGAAAAATTAAAAATGAAAAATGAAAAATTAAAAATAAAAATTAAAAAAAAAGAAAAATTAAAAATGAAAATAAAAAATGAAAAAATAAAAACGAAAAATGAAAAATAAAAAAATGAAAAATTAAAAATAAAAAATGAAATATTAAAAATAAAAAATTAAAAATTAAAAATTAAAAATGAAAAATGAAAAATGAAAATTGAAAAATAAAAAATGAAAAATAAAAAATTAAAAATGAGAAATGCAAAACGAAATATTAAAAATGAAAAATGAAAAATAAAAAATTGATAATAAAAATAAAAAATAAAAAAATGAAAAATTAAAAATGAAAAATAAAAAATGAAAAATGAAAACGAAAAATAAAAAAAGAAAAATAAAAAATGAAATTTGAAAAAAAAATTAAAAATTAAAAATAAAAAATGAAAAAAAAAAATGAAAAATAAAAAATTAAAGTTAAAATGGAAAAATAAAAAATAAAAACGATGAAAAATGAATAATGAAAAAATTAAAATTTAAAATAAAAAATTAAAAATGAAAAATGAAAAATAAAAAATTAAATATAAAAAATTAAAAATAAAAAACGAAAAATAAATAATGAATAATGAAAAAATTAAAAATAAAAAACGAAAAATGAAAAAATTAAAAATGAAAAATGAAAAATAAAAATGAAAAATTAAAAATTACAAATAAAACATGAAAAATAAAAAATTAAAAATAAAAACAGAAAAGGAAAAATGAAAAATTAAAAATGAAAAATAAAAAATGAAAAATAAAAAAAGAAAAATGAAAAATGAAAAACGAAAAATGAAGAATAAAAAACTAAAAATTAAAAATTAACTGGTTGAAATAATAAATAATAATAAATATTTTTGTATTAGCAGAGCCACTGCAGTTGATTGTTATAAGTTATACATAAAGTGGCATATAAATTTTAAATTACTAGATGTTTACACATCTTCCTTATGATCGGACTCACATGATTTTTTTATTGTACCCACATCCATAGTAAGAGTCAATCACAAAGCATGCTAAAATTTCAGGCAATCCAACCCATTCATAATGTCAATTTTGTTCAACAAAAATTTCTTTAAAAACACTGGATAAAATTACTTCCAGTACCGTGTGCACGGTAGGCCAACTTCTACGTATTACCCCACTCAAACAACGTTTTATAAATTTGAATAAAATTTTTTCTGTCTCTAGAAACGTTAACACATATAAGACACAATATTCCATTCTTAATAAGATGCTCATTAAAGCTTTAGTTGATGGGATTTACTATTTTTATTTAACTAATTGAATACAAAAAGTATCAACCTTAAAAAGTATAAATATATGCGTTTCGTTAGAAAGAGGCTGATATCTGCTAACTATATGCTGGGTGGGTGATTATTGTCTCAATCTTGATATTTTATTGGATTCTAAACTGAGTTTTATTTTTCACATAGCAACTACAGTAAACAAAGCCAGGGGTTTCTTAAAACGTTGGACAGCACAATTCAATGACCCGTATATTACAAACACTTTATACGCATCACAGTCAGAACAATCTTGGAATACGGATCTACCAATCTCATCTCGACAGTCTGGAATCTGTGCAAAAACAATTGCTGTTGTTGCATCTGCAGGGTTTAAACTTCGATCCAGTTAATCTGTCATCTTATACTAGCAAACTTGCTCTGAAGGTTTTAAAAATTTTTTTCCCTTTTTCTTTATAATTTTTTTCTGAATTTGCAACATGTCGAGAGTGTTGTGTGAAAATTTCAAGTAAATCGGAGCAAAACTAATGAAGATACAGCGTTTCAAGCGACCAACCCTCATACGGTGTATCGTATATGTTAAACATTTTAAATCGATTTTCTCGCAAACATCATGTTTGAAGTCCGTGAACATCATAACTCAAAATCTACTCGACTGATGCTTTCGAAATTTTATGCACTATTTCTACACATAAATCAGAGAGAGTTTTTTTACCATTTTTTTTTCCATTTTTAACAACAAATTCACCGAAATTTTATAACAAAAATCATGTTTTCACTTCAAAATGCTGCCCAAAATAAAAAAATTAAAAAAAAACGCTTTCTGATTACCTCGGGCAAGATATCACCTTTTAAACGCATTTCGATTCTTTTATTTCACATAATCCGGTAACGAGTTATGGTGTTCACCGCAAAACAACTTTTTTTCGAAGCGAATCCGGAGATTCGCTGGCACGGACTTATTTATTAAAATTTTTAACTGAAAATTTTTCAAAGATACTATAACGTGTATATAAAATAAATAATCCAACATTATTCATATCTTAAAAAACAAAATTATGAAAATACACCTTTGTTTTTCGCCTTTAAAACCTTACCTCCCCCTTAGTAATTATCATGCTCTACATAGTTGTTCTAATGTTTTTTTCTATTCCTAAGCAAACTAAGCAAGATAAAAATATAAAAGGTAATAAAAAAAAAGTTTGGCCCTAGAACGCCAAACTCTTTGTAAGTTCTACTGACTTGTAATTTCTCACCCCCCAGACAATGACCCCGAAAATGTTTCACAGTGTAATTATTTAATTCTGTTCAGTACTTTTTATAGTATCTCAGTTTTAACGTTTGCATAAGGTCGGTTTTTAATGTTGTTTGCAATTTTTCAATGTGAATAACTATTTTCAAAACATGTTTTTCAAAAACGTGTTCGTTATGACATGGAGTTACTCATTTGCGCTTCCGTTTTGTCCTACTTCGTAAAATATAATTTTTTTACCGAGTTACATCATTCTGTTGTTAACAATACTTGTTTACTTAAGGTTAGCGGTTCAAGCTACAAAAAAAATTTTTAGTTTTTTAAATAATTCTTCTCAAAGTGTTGGCAACACTGAAACATAATTAGATTCACATGTGCATATCTATTTAGATACACGTTCGTTGTATGTGCTCCTGAACTATACAAAATAATAGGAAAATTACTTTTTAACTAAAAGAGCTTTCTAAGGACTTTGATTCAAAAAGAAAAATTCTATTAAGCGTGTTTAACAATTAGTATGCAGATGCTAAAGAGAAAAAAATAAACACAAACGAATGTTTGAGCGCAATACAAATATTTAAGGTTTTTATTTCAATTCATTAACATACAATAATTAGTCATGAATTGGAAACGAAGAGCGAGGTTGACTCCAAAAAAGGGCCATATTTGTACTTATCTTGAGCTATTTTATACTGATTTTCTCTTGTGATAATTAAAAAATTCATTTGATTGGATAAAAATTGTTATATTAAAAAAAAAATAGTTAATTTTTAGTTCTTAAATCCGGGCTGCTTTAACTTTTTTTTTAATAAAACTACCAATTTTTTTCTGCAACTAGTTTCGCTGGAAAACTGTACATGGCCAAAGTAAATTCTATTTAAGTTTTATCTAAAACTATAAAAGAAGAATTTTTCTCATTAGCATAGTTCGTTTTAATTATCTGTTTATGGAAGCGAAATACATAATCATAAATACGAATACTTTGAGTATTTTATTTTGCGTGATTGAATTTATTAACTTTCACTTTCCTGGAAAGCCATCTAGTCCCCCATTCACCAACATTCAATGCATGCTTTGAAGATTGGATTTCTAAGCATTTTAACATTCTCTAATGTGTGGCTGTTATGAGATATTGATTTAAATGTAGAATTTAATATGTAATCGTATGAATATTATTAATACTCAAACTCGATGCGATTTTTTTTATTTTTTTGTTTTGGAACAAAAAATTTTAATTTTTAAAGGTTACCAACTATTATCGTTATACACGTCCAGATGGCAGTGCTATTATCAAAATCCAATCCGTCAATATATTTGAGTGATTAAGCTTAAAAATGTTATCTTCATGAAATGAGCTCGACAATACTCACCGGATCCATTCCAGTTTTGTTATTCGCCAATTTATGATAATTATCACGTCCTACTGTATTCGTATGTATATTTGCATGAGTAAACCTTAACGAACGTTTTTATGAATAATGTGTATAAATATGTTTATCTGAACATGTTAGTAATGGTTTAATGTAATGTAGTAATGTTTTGTGTTGGAATGGTATTTATTTCTTAGTATGCTCTATTTAACAAGTGTGTACTGATAAAAAGTTAACACTAAATAATTTCTTTCTTTGTTTTCGATTGAATATGTATTAATATTCACACATTGCGGCCACTAACTGGCAGTATTTGGTTACGAACACGAAATTTGTAATTGATTTCCACTTAAAGCCACAAAAATTAGGGTATACACTAGGGCGGGTCGATTTAAAAAAGCCTAAGTGACGAGGAAAATCGTATTCTAGGGATCAAAATAAGAAACTTTGCCCGAGGAACCATACCTCTAAAACCAATTCTGATGTCCCGACTTTTGACCTGTCTGTCTGTCTGTCTGTCTCACTTTGACCCATTTAAAGTGGCCCAATCGAGTCCAAATGTAAGATCGACCCCCACCCATGCCAGTGGCACACCCCTGGAATCGGGGGTCCCCATACAAACATTTCAAAAAATCACCATTTTTTGTTTAAAATTGGGCTGACTATGTTTGATTTAATATTAAAATTAACACTCACACGTATACGTATCTTCTACTCTGCTAATATATAATAATCATACGCCTTGACTATGTTATGTTATTCAAAAGGATCTATCGGATGAGGGTAAATAATTTTTAGATCACTCCGTGACTCTGCGTGACTGCGTGACTACCCCAAAATTATTCTGTAGTCACAACAAGACTATGGGCCAAGTTTCAGATCAATTGCATGAGGGGGAATGGGGTTGCCCCATGGCAGACAGACAGACAGACAGACAGACAGGTCAAAAGTCGGGACATCAGAATTCGTTTTAGAGGTATGGTTCCTTGGGCAAAGTTTCTTATTTTGATCCCTAGAATATGATTTTTCTTGTCACTTGAGCGTTTTTTTGCCTCCCTACAAATCGACCCGCCCTATTATACACATATGGACATTAATTCGTAAAAGATTTGGCATTAAGCGATTTGAATTTTGTTTGAAATTTCCCAATGTATTTCCTCCAATATATTTTTGCAAGGCAATTCCTTTTTGTCGTGTTTTATGCAGCTCGAAGTTAAAGTAAAAATTTAGATATCCTAAATGTGAATATGAAATTTATATAAATATTTCGTATTTTGCCAGGGATTCCGTTGAAAGTTTTATGAAGGGAACAAAAAAAAATTTTATTTTTCTTATTTTTATATAGTTACTAGATGTAACCCGGTGTGCTTCGTTACCCAAGGCTACCCAGAGTTCACACAAAATCCCAAGGCTCTCACTATTACAGTACTCCGGATATATGACATTTAATGTTTACTTTCTATGGGGTGCCAAGCCCCTGTGTCCGATCCCGCCCATTTTTTGTCTGACTACTCACGTTACAAATTTGCAAAGTTGTCTTTGTCATAGTACTCGAGATATATGATATTAAGTAATTACTTTGTATGGGAGGTACCACGCCCACTTATCCGATTCCGCCTATTTCCGGCATAGCTACTAACACATAGCTACTATCACACGAATTTGCAAAGCTCTCCCTGTCATAGTACTCAATATATATGATATTATAAATTTCCCCTGTATGGGAGGTGCCACGTCCACTAAAAATATTTAAAAAAATTATAGCTTATAGCACTTCCCATAACGGCAGTAAGACTCTGTGAAAATTTCAGGAAGATCAGATTAGTAGTTACGGAGATCACAAACAAACATACATTACCTCTTTATTATATTAAAGTATACTAGCAGATTCCAGCGCTCGAAATTCTAGTGCACTTTCTAGGCAACTTTATTTTTCAACTTAGCCAATTCACAAACCAATACTTTTTTGGGTTAATATTATTGTGAATGAAGATAAAAAAAACTCATTAACAAACACATTAACAAATTTAATAAATACACACACAGCATTGTATAATTTTATGTATGTGTTAGTAGCAACTTTAAATGCAATTTACTCAAAATAAGGGAAAAATTTAAAAATCTGTAAATCTGGAAAGCTGCTAAAAAGAAATACTTGTCCATTAATATACATTTGGTCAAAATCGGAATAAAACGGTAGAACAAAATATCGGTCACAAGAAATCGACTTGCCTATTAATATTATAGATTAAAGTAGAGAAGTATAGATTAAGAAAAGTTCAGCAGCTGCGAAGTTATTTGGGTTTTATTTCTTTCGAATTTAACTTTGTATGGGTTAAAGGGGTCCCAGGGCACAGGAATATACCGGGAAACTGTAAAGCTGATGAGTTGGTAAGACAGGGCACTACCTTACGTGTTCCAGCGGACTGGGAATGTGTTGGTATAGCCCTGGAATCTTGCAAGCTGGAACTTCGGCTTCACACCGCCGGCATAACCGACAACAGATGGGCTAATGGATCAATGTGCAGGATCACGAGACAGATCTGGCCAGCTCTAAATCATAAGCGCACTAGCGCGCTACTATCACTAAAAATTAAAAATTAAAAATTAAAAATTAAAAATTAAAAATTAAAAATTAAAAATTAAAAATTAAAAATTAAAAATTAAAAATTAAAAATTAAAAATTAAAAATTAAAAATTAAAAATTAAAAATTAAAAATTAAAAATTAAAAATTAAAAATTAAAAATTAAAAATTAAAAATTAAAAATTAAAAATTAAAAATTAAAAATTAAAAATTAAAAATTAAAAATTAAAAATTAAAAATTAAAAATTAAAAATTAAAAATTAAAAATTAAAAATTAAAAATTAAAAATTAAAAATTAAAGATTAAAGATTAAAAATTAAAAATTAAAAATTGAAAATCTTAAATTAAAAATTTAAAATAAAAAATTTAAGATTAAAAATTAAAAATTGAAAATTAAAAATTAAAAATTAAAAATTAAAAATTAAAAATTAAAAATTAAAAACTAAAAATTAAAAATTAAAAATTAAAAATTAAAAATTAAAAATTAAAAATTAAAAATTAAAAATTAAAAATTAAAAATTAAAAATTAAAAATTAAAAATTAAAAATTAAAAATTAAAAATTAAAAATTAAAAATTAAAAATTAAAAATTAAAAATTAAAAATTAAAAATTAAAAATTAAAAATTAAAAATTAAAAATTAAAAATTAAAAATTAAAAATTAAAAATTAAAAATTAAAAATTTAAATTTAAAAATTAAAAATTAAAAATTAAAAATTAAAAATTAAAAATTAAGAATTAAAAATTAAAAATTAAAAATTAAGAATTAAAAATTAAAAATTAAAAATTAAAAATTAAAAATTAAAAATTAAAAATTAAAAATTAAAAATTAAAAATTAAAAATTAAAAATTAAAAATTAAATATTAAAAATTAAAAATTAAAAATGAAATATTAAAAATTAAAAATTAAAAAAAAAATAAAAATTAAAAATTAAAAATTTAAAATTAAAAATTAAAATTTAAAAATTAAAAATTAAAAATCAAAAATTAAAAATTAAAAATTAAAAATTAAAAATTAAAAATTAAAAAATAAAAAATAAAAATTAAAAATTAAAAATTAAAAATTAAAAATTAAATATTAAAAATTAAAAATTAAAAATTAAAAATTAAAAATTAAAAATTAAAAATTAAAAATTAAAAATTAAAAATTAAAAATTAAAAATTAAAAATTAAAAATTAAAAATTAAAAATTAAAAATTAAAAATTAAAAATTAAAAATTAAAAATTAAAAATTAAAAATTAAAAATTAAAAATTAAAAATTAAAAATTAAAAATTAAAAATTAAAAATTAAAAATTAAAAATTAAAAATTAAAAATTAAAAATTAAAAATTAAAAATTAAAAATTAAAAATTAAAAATTAAAAATTAAAAATTAAAAATTAAAAATTAAAAATTAAAAATTAAAAATTAAAAATTAAAAATTAAAAATTAAAAATTAAAAATTAAAAATTAAAAATTAAAAATTAAAAATTAAAAATTAAAAATTAAAAATTAAAAATTAAAAATTAAAAATTAAAAATTAAAAATTAAAAATTAAAAATTAAAAATTAAAAATTAAAAATTAAAAATTAAAAATTAAAAATTAATAATTAAAAATTAAAAATTAAAAATTAAAAATTAAAAATTATAAATAAAAAATAAAAAAATTAAAATTATAAAATAAAGATTAAAAATTAAAAATTAAAAATTAAAAATTAAAAATTAAAAATTAAAAATTAAAAATTAAAAATTAAAAATTAAAAATTAAAAATTAAAAATTAAAAATTAAAAATTAAAAATTAAAAATTAAAAATTAAAAATTAAAAATTAAAAATTAAAAATTAAAAATTAAAAATTAAAAATTAAAAATTAAAATTACAAAATTAAAAATTAAAAATTAAAACTTAAAAATAAAAAATTAAAAATTAAAAATTAAAAATTAAAAATTAAAAATTAAAAATTAAAAATTAAAAATTAAAAATTAAAAATTAAAAATTAAAAATTAAAAATTAAAAATTAAAAATTAAAAATTAAAAATTAAATATTAAATATTAAAAATTAAAAATTAAAAATTAAAAATTAAAAATTAAAAATTAAAAATTAAAAATTAAAAATTAAAAATTAAAAATTAAAAATTAAAAATTAAAAATTAAAAATTAAAAATTAAAAATTAAAAATTAAAAATTAAAAACTAAAAATTAAAAATTAAAAAGTAAAAATTAAAAATTAAAAATTAAAAATTAAAAATTCAAAATTCAAAATTCAAAATTAAAAATTATAAATTAAAAATTAAAAATAAAAAATTAAAAATTAAAATTAAAAATTTAAGATTAAAAATTACAAATTAAAAATTAAAAATTGAAAATCTGAAATTAAAAATTTAAAATAAAAAATTTAAAATTAAAAATTAAAAATTGGAGACACGCTGAACGCCTCAGGGTCTCGTCAAATGACTTGTATCGTAGCTGCATGGTTGTGGAGGAGGTGGAGAGCATAGAACACTTCCTTTGCTATTGCCCGGCGCTCTCCAGAACGAGACTTACATCATTGGGATCGCCGTTTCTTCACGATCTCTCTGATCTCTCAAATGTGGACATTTCACATATCAGGGGCTTCATCAGGAGCTCAAACTGGTTCTACGGTGGGGACTGAGGGGAACACCTATTCGTCCCGTGGTATCACAATGGATCCCAGAGTCTAAGTGTGCTTTTCCTTTGGTTTAGCAGCCACTTTCAACCTAACCGAACCTAACTTGGTATTTTAGCGAGATCTCTGCAAATATATGTCTTAGGGTGGGTCAACTGTTTTTTTGTCAGAAGGCGTTATCTATGACGAATTCTAAGAAAACTGTCCCTAGAAACCTATCTTCCGCCGCATAGTGGACCATTTCACGAGAAGGCGGTCAAAAATCCATTACTTTTGATTAGATTGGAATTTTGATATGCGGTTTTTCTTGTAAAACGTAAATATCGCCCGATAATAAAAGTTCTGAAGAGTTTAAAATGCATGTTAATTTTTGGTTGAATTTTAGTACAAAAGTGAATTGTTAAAAGGTTAAAAAAGGGTTTTTTATAGAATGTCTTACTTTTTCAGTTAATTTTACAACTAATCCTTTTTAAAAATTTTGTAAGTTGAATTTTGTCAGAAAATGCCAAACTTTGCCCCGTAAACTTTTTGGTCCTAATGTTCACAACGGCCAAAGGTTGGCTCCATTTTGAAAGCCCGAGTTAAAATAAAATTTATTAAGCAGCGAACGTAAATGTTACCTGATATTGGTTTAAGATAGAGAAGTTTCAATGAAGAAGATGTATGTTTTTACTTTAGCTAAAAATTTTTTTTATTGTCTCTTTAACTATTTTTATTGTAAATTAATTAAATACAAAAATTTTTAAATCAAGAAAAATTGTTAACTATATAAAAAAGAGTACAATATATTGTTAATAAATATTTCTTCTAAATAACTTTGATTTTCATTTGCTAGAAGTTGTTTAGCTTCTTCGTCTAATTCAATAGATGTAGTTTTCCATTTTTGTCGAATTTTGGACATATATGGATCTGAAGTGCATAACAAAATGATAAGGTCTTCATTATTAGTGCAACATCTGCCAATTTTTCTTGTGTTGTGCTCGCAAAGGAATCTGTAGTCTTTGTTCCTTTTTTCTTGTGCTTCTTCAGGTAGATCTCCTATTGGTAGAATATTGTTTTGAGTTATTTCTTCCCCATGATACAAAATTTTATGAACTCTGGATGGCATATATCTCCAACAGTATTTTTCGTTATAAAGTATAGCTGTTTTATTAGCGTACTCTCCAAATTTTTTTATTAAAAAACGCAGACGCTGACCGCTTTTAAAAGGTGAAGCATACCTGCTCATATCTTAAAAGGGTGTGTCACAATAGCTTTTTACCATTTACCTGATATTTAATTTTTTTCCCCCATTTTGTCATGTATTTAAACTATATAACTCAAGTTCCGACTATTAATGTTTTTGAAAAATACCTATGTAAATGTACCTGTCAAAATAAGAAAGATTTTACCCATAAATATAATTTAACAATTAAGCGCATTATGTCTCAACCTTTTTTATAAGTATATAACAACTCGTGTCAACTCTACCGTTTCCTTTTTCTGTCAGTATAAAAAAAAAAAAAAAAAATACACCGGTACGATCATCTTCTGTATTCATAACACACAGACGGACGGACGGACATCGTTAAATCGACTTAGAAAGTGATTTTGAGTCGATCCGTATAATAAAAGCGGGGTATAGGTCCAATGTTTTTGGTAGTTACAAACATCAGGGCTAACTCATTATACCCTGACCACATAGTGGAAAACTTTTGTATTCATAAATTTTGCACAAAATATCTGACCTTGCGTCAGAAAAATTGTTCTGGTGCACACGGGCCGAAAGTGGTGGGTATATAAGCGAGTATAGGAGTGTAAGGAAGGGTTCGGACTACAGAAGAGTGCAACATTTTTTTGATGGCTTTTGAAGGTAGGAGTTATGTATGCTCTATTAAGTAGATTTTCTTGAAATTTTGACTATATAAAATTTTTTTTTTTATTTTCTAAACAACTCAGTGACTTTATATTTCTAACATAAACAGCTTAGAAGTTACAAAGTTATATAAAATTTATTTAACTTTAAAATCTTTTAAAACAAAAAAGTTACAGTCATTTAAAAATTAAAATTTACAAAGAAATTTTTAATTTTAGCAAAATACTGAGAAAGTTCATTTTCGAAGAGCCTGTTCGCTGTGATAGAGTCACAATTTTTTGGCTCCCGAGGTTCACTGGTATTTACTTTCAAATGAATAACATAACTTTAAAATCGGTAACCATAAAAAAATGATTTTTGGCCGCCTTCTCAAAATATGGTCCTCAGTGCGGCGGAAGCTAGGATTTAATTTTAGACCCCCTAGTTGCCTAGGATAATTTTATTCGAATTTTGTGTGGATTTCGTTTTTGTTATAAATTTTTAACATTTTACACGCAAAAATTAACGTGCAGCAGATAAGACTTTTGTCTAAAGGTTCATGGCATTTATAGTAAGCTCCAATATCAGTTTGTTTGTCATGTTTTAAATAACAGTTAATCTCTCAAATGTAGAACGTTGTTTTAAGACTTAAAAAAAAATTTTTAAAAAAATCTTGACAATTATTTTAAAAACAAAATTAAATGATATTATGAGCTTTTGTTGTTAAATCCCTTAGGTTATGGCATAAGAAATATATATAAAAGCTACATTGTATGACATATTCGAACAGTTGACATTGTTTTAATCAATATTTAACTTTAAAACGTGGCCAACAGCATTTAAGGTGTTTGCTGACATACAACAAAGAACACAAAAATAAAATGAAATAAATACAAATGTAAATACAACATATGTATGTATGTATGAGTACATTTTTCTATAATTGTATGTGAGTTTCGACTAAACTGCATCACTTTCGGTAAATATTTAAGTTTGGATTGAAAAACTTATGGGGCATCTTGTATTGACAGCAAGAACTAATTATAAAATGTTACTTTTTTAACATCATATTTATAAGTCTTTAGTTATCGCAATAATATATTTTATCCTTCTTTGAAGAGAAAAATCCAAAAGATTTCTATATTGCATTTAGCTCGCTTGTAATGTATTTACACTGGAATTCTAATGGACGATCTGGTTGCTAATCTACTTTCAATTCTTCATTATAGTCTAGGGTTGCCAATTGTTCGGGGATTTACTTTGGTCGATTAAAAATATTGCTATTTACCGATCAAGCAATCAATTTTAAAAATTCTTCAATTCATCGATCAAATAACGAATAAAAAATTCAAAATATTCCGGAAAATTTATTTTATTAAAAAAAAAAAAAAATAATATAAAAATAAGAAACAATTCATACAAATTGGCATAAAGATTTATTTAAAAAAATTTTTTCTATATAAAGAGAGAGAGCTTTAAAATTATTAAGTAATTTTTTTTAGTTAAAAAAAAAATAAAACCATTTTATATCTTCTTTTCTCACTTAAATCCAATTCATAAAAATTGTTAAGAAAAATTCAGAAGAGTCTTAAACAATTATAGATAAAAATCAGTTTGATTTTGCAAAATATCTTATAAGCGATTTTTGTTTTTTATTGTCATAATGTTTGAGTTAGAGAAAGCTCACCTGAGAATATTGACATGCAAAATTATGTAATAAGTGTGACCGACTATTTTTTTAATTATATATAAGTTGATAATTTTTCAGAAATAAAATTATTCGAATCGGTTAGATTAATTGATGGTATTATTTATTAGTCGATAATCACAATTTTTAACTTTTTCAATCAAAATATTTTTTAATTTCATCGATTAATCAAATAATTCTTAACCGATTAACAACCCTGTTGTTTACACTAGAATTTTTGTGTGACCGAAAGCCAACAAGCCAAGCTGGTTTCCTATAAAAATAAAATTGAAAAAATTTTTTTTTTAAACAATTTTTTTATTTTGTATACAAAAATTAAATTGCGCTAAAAAAAATTATCTCTTATCATTTTTTATATTAAAAATTGCCAGTTTTTGTAGGAAAACAACAATAAAGTAAGAAAATTATAGTCGGTCTAGACCGATTATACGATACCCTATACCATGGTTTAGAGACCCTATTCTTTCGGCCCAACTAATTCGATATAGAAAGTAAGCATAAACCAAATTTGAGTGGCCTTGTTATTAATTTTGTTGGCTGCAGATATGAAAAAGTTCATATCGGATGCTATATTTATATGGGGACTAGGTCGAAAAATGGACCCATCCTAACCATATTTGGTAAAGTCACTTATATTGTTAAAAAATATATGCAAATCAAATTTGAGAAAAATCTGTGCGATATTTTTGTTTTTTAATAGATTTAAGTGAAGATCGGGAAACAGCTCAATATGGGGCCTATAACTACGAATTGGCCTATAGGCATTACTTTTGGACTACTGATTAATGGATATAATAAACACATACAAACCCAATTTGACTGAGATCTATATGATAATTTGGATCTTATGGCAATTCATGTCGATTAGATAGGGGTCATTTGTATGGGGATTAGGTCTGAACATAGACCGAATTTCACCAATTTCAATAGCGTTCATCCCGTGGCCGATAAAAGCTTATGTACCAAATTTCATCGAAATATATTCATATGTGCCACCTGTAGTTTGATTACAAGGTTTACATGGACACACAGACGGACAGACGGAAAGACGGACAGACGGACATCTCTAAATCGACTCAGAAAGTGATTCTGAGTCGATCGGTATAATAAAAGATGGGTCTAGGTCAAATATTTTTGTTAATTACAAACAGCAGCACAAAGTCATTATACCCAAACCACATAGTGGTATATAAACACTATTGGTTAATTCCATAGTGACAGACATGACATTCAGAGATTTCTCTAATCCCATATTATACAGAAAAACTTTTTCATTGTCCATTGTATTTATTGTCATTAATAATTGGGGGCAAAAAGCAGTCGTGACAGACATTACAACAAACGGACATCATTTTAGAGGATGTTTGTAAAACACAGAAAAGCTCTGAAGTTATTTGTATGACAAATATGAAACATTTATCTATAATATTAATAGGCTAGGCGATTTCTTGTGACCGATGTTTTGTTCTACCGTTTTATCCTGCTTTTGACCAAACGTATATTATTTGAAAGGTATTTCTTTTAGCCGATTTGCAGATTTACAGATTTTTAAATTTTTTCCTTTATTTTTAGTAAATTGCATTTAAAGTTGCTACTAACAAATACAAAAAATTTTACATATGCTATGTGTGTGTTTATTAAATTTGTTAATGTGTTTGTAATAAAAATGAGTTTGTTTTTTAGTGTCTTTATTTAATGAAAAAATACAATTTCCTAGAATGTGCACTCGAATTTCGAGGGCTGGAATCTGCTAGTTTATAGTTAATATAAGACCTAGTTTATTAATAGAGCATATAAAAAAACATGAATTCTAAAATAAATTATAGTAAAAAGAACTACTTTATAATGTGACCGACATGACACTACTTTGTGACAGACGTGACCTTCTGAATTTTTTTTAAAATCAATTACAATGATTAAAACATGTAATTATGTTTGTGCTTTAATTATTATAAATAAATTGATATTTGTTTCTTTAAAGCTTATAACAACCGCAGGAGTTCACCAAAGTAGGAGTGGAAGCACTAGCCCTTATCTCCTCTCTTTTTGACCACACGCTCTTATTATATACTGTCCAGATTTAGTTTGCTCCAAACATTTTATCTTGAGCTGTCCTTTCGCTATATCTATTATCAGTCCATGAAACTTCTGGTTGTTATACATAACTGTCACCCACTGGCCACACTGCAAATAAACATCTCGATTTGTAAGAGCTTTGATGGTAGTATTTATTTCACATTCAGTTACAACACACTTTCCTGTTTTAAAATCAAATTCTGTGCCCCTTTCACATTCAGATATGAGGCATTAGAAAACTTTGCCATGGGAACGTGATCGAAAACAATGGGAACTTCATGTAGCTGGCATTCCTTTTATATCATAATTTTCGAAAGTCCATGTCTTGTCAAGATTATCTTTTATTTCTAATATACTTTGTTCCGTATTATATAATATTTTAATCCCTAGACAATATGTTTTTGCATCTATATCGAATTCTGCTGAGGTTCTGGGATCTATATTCCTGGCTCGGGCATGCTCTTAGCTAGGGGAACTTTACTCGAGGTTTTGTCTCCCCTAAGTTCGGGCATGCTCTTCGTTTGATTGTGCTACTTCTTAACACATGAATGCATCCTTCCCCATGCGAGGTTGCTGAGAAATGCCAGGCTGTTGGAAGTTTATTTATAGTCATGCAGTAAATTGTATATATTTGTTTGAAGTGCTGAGAAGTTCCATCAGATTGAAACTCTAATCTAATTATTTTAAACTCAGGGTGTTTTTTCATAAAGCTCTCATTTACTACATTATTGAAAACAATAACTGCATAATTATCATGATTTAAATAGTCTGATATGACTACATACGGATCAACACTAACTTCTGTGCAGATAGAATTTTATCCTGATATGCATGGCAAAAATTATCGCTAAAATCCGCTTGGAATAAAAGTGTAACATAAGGTAGATTTTTCTTTAAGTTTTTGAAGGCTTTAGCTTGAATACGTTTCATATAAACGTTCTACAAGAAATATTTCAGCTGTTTTTGTAACAGGTTCAAGATATCGTTTGAAAGCCCTGAGTGTTTGCTTTTTACAAGAATATCTGGTCTGTAAATAAGAACAATAATACCACTTTATTAGAAAGGGTTGAGTTGTTTGGGTGCTGAAATTTCTTTAATGTTGCCACCTAAATTTAAAATATAATAGTAAGGGCTGAATAATTGAAAAATAATGTAATAATCAATTTTTCTTTGGCCATAGAAAATTTTTGTGACAGGCATGACAAATGTGACAGACATGTTAAATTTTAATTTCTTTTATTCTTGCTTCGATATCTGAATTGTTCTACAAATTTTCTATTAGGTCCTCATTTTAGTGTAAATAAAGAGAATTAAGAATCTTCAGTGCATACAGCCAATACATTTTGTAAAAAACTAAAAACTTTAATTTTTGTGATAGACATGACATGCTTTCCATATAATAATATATATTTTTTTAAATAAATTTTCTTATCATAGTTAAAGATAGAGAGTAATTCTATAGCATATAAATCAAAGAAAGAAAAATTTATGGAATTTCATTACTTAAAGAGTGCAGTAAAATTGTTTTCAAAATTACTGGAACAATAGGGGCTAAAAAAATATTCAATAATACATATAACAAACTATTTTCCTATTTGCATAACCTTTTCTTTGAAATGGTAGCAATAAAAATTATTGAAATTAATATTTTAAAATTGGCCCTTAGGTTGACCTTGGCATGGAATTACACACAATTATAAGTAGATTAAAAAAAAATATCACTTTTATAAGTATTTCTGTTTGGTCGGTCTATCTTTATTAGATACGAGCTAGAATTTCGTAGTCATACGCACCACCCAATGACTTATCACTACTTGCTTGAAAACATCCAAAGTTACCTTAGTTATTTATATTGAAGTTAATCTAAGTATAAATCAATATACTCGTATTTTGACCTACATTTGTGTTACGTTGCAGCCTAAACCTATTGATAAGACACATATATGTAGATGACAACTATTTGCGACTACGTCATATATAATGTACGAGTAAGTGCTTTAAGTTTTATTATTAAATACAATACAAATCTATTTGCTTTTAGCTTTTGACCGAAACTTTATTGTCGTAAGCAACATATCGCAAATTTAGTTAAACAATATTTTAGAATCACTCTTAAACATAAGATAGGATAGGATGCTATATTTATATGAGGATTACGTAGCAAAATCGACCCATTCTGACCATATTTGGTAAAGTCACTTATTTTTTACAAAAACATATACAAACTACATTTGAGAAAATTCCCTGCAATATATTTTAAATGAGCTACTCGAGCTCAACGAGTAGCTCGAGTAGTAAAAATTAACATTTTTCATGTTTGAAACCATGTAAAATGATAAATATAAGTATTTAGTACAACGACTGTATACTTTTTGGAATCGTACTAGTACCATGAATATCATCCTTAAATTTCACTTGAATCGGACTGTCATACTGGCTTGGGCAAACTACTACTCGAAAAAACCTTCCCATACGAATGTATGAAAATATTCACTTCATAGATGTTTGACTTCATTTAAAAAAAAAATTTTCTGAAAATACATGGTATGATTTTATATATCTTGAAGTCAGTTACACTGATAGATTACCCTCCTGAAATATTAAAACATTCTGATAAAAGCTATGGAGTGGGCTAACTGCTACTCGAAAAGGATCATCCACTTTCCACCCAAATGTATGAAAATATGATCTTCGGAAAAAGCTCTTAGTATTTTAATCTGAATATATGAAGAGGATATGCTTTCAAAATTTCAAAGCATTTCGACAAAAATGTTGGCGTGTGGGAGCAACTACTCTAAAAAGATCGGAAATTTGCAAAAAGAGTAAAAAAATTAAAAATTTTTTTTTTGAATTTTTTCACTGTCTGTAATTGACTATATTCATAGATTACTCATAAAAAATTTTAAACCATTCCGACCAAAATTGTGGCGTCGGTATAGCACTACTGGACTGATATTGGTCACTTTCTATACAAATTTGTGAAAATATGCTCTTATTTGAAGTTTGATGATATTTTCCAGAAAATTTTCCACAATGATGTAACAAAAAATTATATTCGTTAGAGCTGTGTATATAAAGAGAACACTTCCTTCAAGTTTCAAAGCATTCCGCCAAAAAATTGAAGCTTGGAGGAACTACCACTCGACAAAAAACAGAAACTAAAAAAAAATTTTTTCCAAAAAAAAAAAAAAATATATATATTTTTTTTGCACTGCCCGTAATTGACCTTATTCACAGATGAGTCATATAAAAAATTAAGTCATTCCGATTAAAATTGTGCTCTGGGCGAACAACTACCCGACAAAGATCAGCCACTTTCTATACAAATATATGGAAATTTGCTCTTATTTCAAGTTTGATGTAAGTTAAAAAAAAATTTTCCATCACGACTTGCTAAAATTTTTAATTATTTGCAGTTGCAAATATATCGAGATAATCTTCTTAAAATTTCAAAGTATTCCAACCATAATTGTGCTGTTGGCGAACTACTACTCGAAATAGCTCGACCATTTTCCATACAAATATATGAAAAAATTCACTTCATGCAAGTTTGACATCGATTAACAAAAAATATTTAAGGCACACATGGTATAAATTTATGCTTTTTAAAGTTGGAGATATGAGTAAATTACGTACATCAACGTAATCTGGCCATAATTGTGGCCGAAAGTTTGCTTAACGTCCAAAAATACAAAATTTGACAGAAATCTATATCGATCTTATGGCAATTTAAGTCGATCTTATAGGGAGCATCTGTATGGGGACTAGGTCTGAACATGCAACGATTTTCACCAATTTCAATAGCGTTCGTCCCATATTTGCGACCTGTATTTTGATTACACGGATAGACGAACGGACGGACGGACATCGCTAAATCGGTATAAATTTTTGTGGTAGTTACAAACATCAGCACAAACTCATTATACCACATAGTGGTTTTGGGAAATACGTTTATAAATAAATAAGCCTAAGCATCAAGTTCTTTTAGATATTCCTGCTTTTTAAATTCAATGTTTGACGTTGAATTGTGTATAAATCATCATTGACAGAGTGTTAGATACAAAAGATACGAAACCCTTTTTTTTGTATTATAAGTATAAAGGCATTTCTAGTAGAAAATTAGAAATTCAATTCAAAAGTAATTTATAACTGAACCATTAACATTAAACATTATAAATGGATTTTTAAACGTGTTTTCTATTATTTAAGACCTATGGGAAAAACATGATTTATGATTGTCCATATTATACATTTTCCAAAGTGTGGTCATAAAAAAAAAATAAACAAAATGAACAAGATTACCTAATCCTATATATATTTAAAATTATCGCTGACTCACCCTCACTAACTGACTCATTAATACATACGTAACACTATATAAGCGTTTTTAATTGTTGATTCAATTATTACGCATACGTATGTATGTGAACACATATTTATTTATGTAATAAAACTAATCAAATACCATTGGGTGCCTTAAGCGCCTTACCACGAGTAACTATTAGTTTTATATAATTAAAAAAAAAAAATGTTTTTTAAAGGTTTCTTGCCAAACGACTACTGAAAAACCACTTTTTGTGAACAGTATTTACCTAAAGAGTACATGCGATTATTTTATTTTTTTGATAAAAAAATCGTTTTGCTGCCAATTGACCACGTTGCCATTTAAGGTTTAAATAAGATTGATTGCGTTTGCAATACTTTAAAAGAATTTTATAAATTTCAATTGTTCTTTCAAGTTTTGTTTATGTTGTTTTACAGAATTTAATAAGGGCTTGTAGATTTCTTTTTATTTACTCGTATATCGGTTCAATTCAATTTGTATTCAAGTAAGTAAATATAAAATATTTGTACTGGACAAGTTTAAATGAGAAAATTATACATAGATTATATTTTTCCTGTAATTTTTGCTTTATAAGTACTTTTGTTGTAGTTGTTTTATTTTGATGTTTTAACTCTAATGAGATTTGATAAATACCTTCTTCTTCTTTTTCTTCACACCAAACATAACGATGATTACATTTAATAAGTAATTCTATATTAATCCAAAGGCTTTTTTTTATTTAAATTGGGCTGATAATTTCCATTTTAGTACATAAATTGTTGTTGTAATTAGATGGTTAAAAACAAATTTGAAATTTTCTGTTAGAATTGTTGAAAACAGGCCAACATTTAATTCAATTGAAGTCTTTTTTTTTATAAAATAAACTTTAATGCAAAATTTTCACCCATCAACCTTAATTGGTTTCGCTCGGTTCGACATGGAACTTTTCATATACATTCCGTTCTTCTCAAAAGGGAGAGAAAATAATTTACTTCAGACGAATTTGTATTGTAATAAAAAACCAACATCTAGTTAATAAATAATTTCTACTTTTTCCTTATGCAATTCATTTGGGACTTCTTTCTTCATCTATTCATATAAAAGTTAGAGTTTAAGAAAGTTTTTGGCTTTAATTTTGTGCTACTTTATTTTTGTTTTTTGTTTTTGTTCTTGTATTACTTTTGAAGTATTCAACATTTTTAAATCATCATGAGTTTGTTAAATCGTCTGTCCATGATTCAATATATCTGTTATGTTTTATTATTTATCTATACTAAATTAAGAATTAGAATCCCATGCACTTACACAGATGTACATTACTAAATAATTACCCATTTTTTAAATAAAATTTAATAGAATTTATTGCGTTTCGAAGGTTTTCTAGAAAATATTATTGCGTTTCATGGTCAAGTGTTTAAAGATATCAACTTAAACTAACGTATTACTAGAGGGTGTTTTTGATGTGCAAACATCTACACGCGCAGGGGGTAAATTTCTATTGCACAATACAATCACAAAACCAACATGTGAGCCGTAAGACAAAATCGGTGTGACTTATGATTGCATTTGGTGAAAAAATTATGATATGTAATCACCTTTTAGAAAATGAACAAGTTAGAAAATTATAGTCGGTCGAGACCGACTATATGATACCCTATACCATGCGTTTAGAGACCCTATCTCTCAGGCCCAACTAACTGGATATAGAAAATAAGCATAAACCAAATTTGAGTGGGATTTTTATTAATTTTTTCGGCTGCAGATATGAAAAAGTTCCTATAGGATGCTATATCTTGGATTTTGCAAAAATATATACAAACAAAATTTGAGAAGTATCAGTGCAATATTTTTGTTTTTTGATAGATTTAAGTGAAGATCGGGAAGCAGCTCTATATTCGTCCTATGACCAAGAGCTGTCCCATAGGGACATCGTTAAATCGAATAAGATAGTGATTCGGATTCGATCGGTATCATTAAAGATGGGTGTAGGTCAAATATTTTTGGTTGTTACAAACAGCAGCACAAAGTCATTATACCCAAACTACATAGTGGTATAGGGTATAAACATGAAAAGTACAAAATTAAAAATAAAAATGAAAAATAAAAAATAAAAAAATAAAATATGAAAAATTAAAAAAAAAAAATTAAAAATAAAAATAAAAAAATGAAAAATAAAAATGAAAAATGAAAACAAAAATAAAAAATGAAAAATGAAATATGAAAAATTAAAAATAAAAAGTGAAAATGAAAAAAAAAATTAAAAATGAAAAATAAAAATACAAAATGAAAAATAAAAAATGAAAAATAAAACATGAAAAATAAAATATAAAAAATGAAAAATAAAAAATGAAAAATTAAAATGAAAAATGAAAAATAAAAAAATAAAATTGAAAAATAAAAATTAAAAATTAAAAATTAAAAATTAAAAATTAAAAATAAAAAATAAAAAATGAAGAATAAAAAATGAAAAACGAAAAATTTAAATAAAAAATAAAAAATCAAAAATGAAAAATTAACAAGTAAGAAAATTATACGATACCCTATACCATGCGTTTAGACAACCTATCTCTCAGGCCCAACTAACTGGATATAGAAAATAAGCATAAATCAAATTTGAGTGGGATTTTTATTAATTTTTTTGGCTGCAGATATGAAAAAGTTCATATCGGATGATATATCTATATGGGGACTAGGCCCAAAAATGGACCATCCTGACCATGTCTGGTAAAGTCTCTTGCATTTTGCAAGAATATATACAAACAAAATTTGAGAAGAATCAGTGCAATATTTTTGTTTTTTGATAGATTTAGGTGAAGATCGGGAAGCAATTCTATATGGGGCCTATGACTAAGAGTTGTCCTATAGGGACCATTTTTGGGCTGCTTATTAATGGATGTGATATATACATACAAACCCAATTTGAATAAGATTTGTATGATAATTTGGATCTTATGGCAATATATGTTAATTTCATAGCGGTCATTTGTATGGGGGCTAGGTCTGAACATGGACCGATTCTCACCAATTTCAATAGCGTTCATACCATGACCGATAAGAGATTAAATACCAAATTTCATCAAAATATATTCATATTTGCGACCTGCAGTTTGATTACAAACTTTACATGGACACACAGACGGACGGACGGACGGACGGACGGACATCGTTAAATCGAATCAGATAGTGATTCTGATTCGATCGGTATAATTAAATATGGAGGTAGGTCTAATATTTTTGGTTGTTACAAACAGCAGCACAAAGTCATTATACCCAAACCACATAGTGGTATAGGGTATAAAAACGAAAAATGAAAAATAAAAAATGAAAACTGTAAAATAAAAAATTAAAAATAAAAAATATGAAAAATGAAAAGTAACAAATTAAAAAAAAAATGAAAAATAAAAAATAAAAATGAAAAATGAAATATAAAAAATTAAAAATAAAAAATGAAAAATAAAAAATGAAAAATAAAAATAAAGAAATGAAAAATAAAAAATACAAAATGGACATAAAATTGAAAAATTGGAAAACGAAAAATTGGAAAACGAAAAATTAAAAATGAAAAGTGAAAAATAAAAAAATGAAAATTAAAAAAAAAGTAATAAATAAAAAATAAAAAAAAGTGAAAAATAAAAAATAAAAAATGAAAAACTAAAAGTAAAAAATGAAAAATAAAAAATGAGAAATGAAAAATAAAAAATAAAAAATAAAAAATAAAAAATAAAAAATAAACAATAAAAAATAAAAAAATTAAAATTAAAAAATGAGAAATGAGAAATGAAAAATAAAAAATGAAAAATAAAAAGTGAAAAATTAAAAATTGAAAATAAAAATAAAAAAATTGAAAATAAAAATTGAAAAATGAAAAATGAAAAACGAAAAACAAAAAATGAAAAATGAAAACTGAAAAATAAAAAATATAAAAAAAAAAATAAAACAAAAAAAAAAAAATGAAAACTGAAAACCGAAAAATGAAAAATTAAAAATAAAAACAAAAAATAAAAAATAAAAAATAAAAAATAAAAATAAAAATAAAAATAAAAAATAAAAAAAATAAAAAAAAAAAATAAAAATAAAAAAATAAAAAATAAAAAAAAAATAATATAAAAAATTAGTAATTTATTGTTTGGTTTAAGATCATGTATATATTTTTCTAATGAAAGAAAGATAATAATTTTCGTAATGTAAGAGAAATATTAGAAAAAAATTGAAGACAGCGCTAGATGGAGTAGCTACTTTCGAACAAAGCGACTTGTTCATCGTCAGCATCCTTCTGCCTATTACTTCAACTCATGCTTAATCAACTGTTTAACTCAGTTTCATCTAGAGGACAATGGCAAAAACAAAGAGCTGTTCACATTACAAGACTTGTAATTGATCTGGCTATGTTAATGTAGAGAAAGCTAAAAATTGGAAAAGCTCAGCTTGTTCTTACAAACTCTCGCATATAAAAAGAAAAACATTTCTCATGTTCTTTTCTTTCAAATGTTGAGTTAAATAGTTGATTAAGTATGAGTTGAAGTAATAGGCAGAAGGATGCTGACGATGAACAAGTCGCTTTGTTCGACTTTCTTTCATTAGAAAAATATATACATGATCTTAAACCGAACAATAAATGACTAATTATTCCAATACAGATCAACAATACATAACAATAAAATATAAAAAATTAAAAATAAAAAATTAAATGAAAAATTAAAAATAAAAAATAAAAAAATGAGAAATAAAAAATAATAAATGATTAATGATGATGCCAACATGCAAGTTCTTCCAGAAGTCATCCAAAATATTGAGAATCTTACGAATCAACTGGGTTTTGAAGATTTTGTGGAATCAGATGTTACCGACTTGATAAAGAAGGACTCACGAAAGTAGTCTTTCGAATAAAGATTTGCTGCAGTTGGAACAAACGCGACCTTCGGAAGAGCAGGAGAATGAAATAAATGCGTCAGGTAACAGTTAAGCACAAAAGAAGGAATTAAAATCAATAACAATAATCAAAAAGCGGCTAACAGGACAAATGTCTTTGAATTATTATTTATATCAACTGATTTTATGTTTTTTATCTTATTTTGAAATATTTGTTATGAAGATTTCAAATACAATTAATATTTTTAAATTTCTTTCACATTGAATGTTTTCTTTCTTATTAAAAACTAGCTGACCCGGCAAACGATGTTTTGCCATATAACTTATTTTTAGTGGATGTTGTTGCTGTTAATTATGATGTATTTACCATGTATAGGACGTGCCACGCCCACTGGTTTGATCCCACCCATTTTTCACATAACTTCTCACACTCATCATTCGTGAAGTCACACGTAGTTTCAAGACTGTTGGGTTTATATTACTTCAGATAATTTTTTTTCTATGGGAGGTGCCACGCCCACTTACCTAATCGGTCCCATTTTGGGATCGACTACTCAGATTAACAACCGGAAAGTTTCAAGATTCTGGCCACCATAGTACTGTGGATGTATGATGATATGTATATATCATGTATGGGAGATGCCACGCCCACTTTTTGGATTCCGCCCATTTTGCATATAACTTTATAACTTCTCACACACATCATTCGTGAACTCACACCTGGTTTGAAGACTATCGAGTTTATAGTACTTCAAATAATATTTTTTGTATGGGAGGTGCCACGCCCACTAACACAATCCTGCCCATTTTTGCAACGACTACTCACATTAACAATCAATTGACCTGCAGAATTCTAATGTAGTTTTTTGGCCATTCGGTAGGTTATCTTCTATATTTCAATTATGCTATTAAGGCCTATATATTTATAATGTAAATAAAAGGTCCTTTTTCTTTTTACATTTTTCCCAACATTTCAAGAAGCTGGCCATCATAGTACTCTAGATATATGATGATATGTATTTACCATGTATGGGAGATGCCACGTCCACTTTATATATTAAAAAAAAAATATAGCCTATTTTACTTTCCCGATACCAACTTACACACTGTGAAAATTTCAAGAAGATCGGTCCTATGTTGTAGCCACCTATTAATGTCAAACCGACAATTGGTAGGTCTATAAAAAAAATCGATTTACGCAATTTCGTTTTACGCACAACTTTTCGGGAATGAAATGATTCCGTAAATCGAGGAATGCGTGTACTCATATTGTATATTAAAAATATTTTTTTAATTATATTAATAAAGAATAATAATAATAAAACTTACAATCTAAACAGTGAATTTTTAAATGCATATTTTTAATTTTTAGTCCACAATATTCTTTTTTTTTTTGCAACATATTATAAAGGAATATTTTAAATTTTTTAGTGCATGAAATTCTTTGGCATTAGTTTTTTTTCTAATTTCCTTTTCCAAAAATTCTCAAACTTCCCTACAAAATTGTTAAGCAATTTTCATATAAACGAAATAGCCAGTATATTTGACACGATTCCTCATAAATGTTACCCCCCTACTTCTGATCAAACAACCAACATATTTAAATTTAATTTGGTTTAGTTTGTTAACGCTCACGTAAAGTAAAAGTTTAATGTTGTTAAAGTTGAAAGTAAATGCAAATATTTGTTTGAACACTTAACATGGAAAATAAAACAAAATCATTGGTGGGCGTTTAATGGAGAAGTTGAACAGTAACAACAAACATATACAAATACAAATACAAATATTTAAGATAATTAATTACCTCAATTGAAATTTCAAAAAATTTTGTTGTATATAATATTTCTATCACAATCTTTATAATTTAAAATATTGACATTTTAAAAGTTTATTAATATAATTTGTTTTTCTTTTTGTCTGTCTGTCTATTTTTATTTATTTGTAAATTGTGAAATTTATATTTACATTTAACTGACTGCACAAGGTTTCATTCCAATTTTGTTTATTTCTGTTAGTAAAATAAACGAATATTTACAAACTGTTACTGCTCGTCAATTTTGCTTTACCAAAGTTGTGAACCATTATTACAATATACGAGTATATACACACTCTGTTGTTTTTGCATTGAAGGAAGCCCTCCCTAAGAACAAAGTTAATAAAAATCAATTGAAAATGTTAAACTCCTTGAAGCAGCCTTACAACCATATAAATAGAACTACCAACATACATACATACATACATACATTAATAGTCGTATTTACTTCATCCCGTTATTTATTTAATAACTAAGAAATTCATATTTTTTAATATCCCCTTTAAAATATGTGTATGTGTGTGCATGCATAAATATTTTGCTGCTATAAGCACATAATAAATAAACACCTAAGATTATTGTTTTTATAACCAAAATACCCAGTCAGCATTTTATGAAAATAATAACCACTGCTCTGCGCGATTAAAATAGTCATAAATGTGCGCATTTTCTGACCATAAATAACTCCTTTGTCGGTAGAAAATGTTACTTTACCCTCGACTCTTCTGGAAGAGTCTTTTGTTACTCCCTTTTTTTCAGTTTCAAATCATATTTATAATCACTAGCAGATTCCAGTGCTCGAAATTCGAGTGCAATTTCTAGGTAACTTTATTTTTCAACTTAGTCAATTCACAAACCAACATATTTTTGGTTTATTATTATTGTGAATGAAGAAAACAAACCCATTAACAAATACATTAACAAATTTAATAAACACACACATACCATATGTATAATTTTATGTATGTGTTAGTAGCAACTTTAAATGCAATTTATTCCAAACAAAGAACAAAATTTAAAAATCTGTAAATCTGGAAAATAGCTAAAAAGGAATACCTTTCAAAAAATATACGTTTTGTCAAAATCGGGATAAAACGGTAGAACAAAACATCGGTCACAAGAAATCGCCTAGCCTATTAATATTACAGATTTGCGAGTCATTTTTGAGTAATTTTTTAGTCGTATTTCAGATTATTTGCGATTCTTTTTCGGGTCATATTTCCGTAATTTTCTAGTCTTTTTCCAGTCATTTATCAGTCCTACTTCTCATCGTTTGCGTTGCAAAAATACTGTTTAGGTTAATAAAAAAAAAATTATATACAAAAAGAGAATTATTTTAATTTAGTAACAGCAATAAAAGTGCATAAAGCTAATTTCAGATTGAGTAGCACGTTTCGTCATTCCTTCGCACAAATTAAATTCATCTTCTTCACTTTTACTATCAAAAATATCCGTTCTTAAATTATTGAAATTGTTATATTGAAAACATTATTTGCTGGATTGGGTTGGCTCTAGGAATCGTTAAATGAAAAGTGACAAGAAAAACTTCTGTCATACAAAATTCCTTCAAATGAAAAAATTAGGAATGACCGAACTTTTTGGGCTATTTTTAGTATTTTTTTTGGGCTCATTTTTAGTTTTTAAAACAAAGCACAATTTTTGGGCGATTTTCCGCTTCTTTAATTTTAGTAAATTATAGTCGAACTCATCGTTAGGAAATATCGCCCAAAAAAGAACCGCAAAAAAAAAAAAATTAGAAATCGCCCAAATAAAGTATTTCAAAAGAAAAAAAAACAAAAATCGCCCAAAACAAAAATACAAACAAAAAAGGACAAACTGCCCCAAAAAGGGATGAAAAACCAGCCGAATATCAAAAACGAATTTTTGCAAAAAAAAAAAAACACCCAAATTATGAAAAATGGTTCTTTATTTTCAAATGTATCTTCAACGGCTGCACGACAGTTTAATGTATGAAACACATAGACGACAGCGGCTACACGACAACACGACTACAAGTGTGGAATTTGGAATTTGGCGGAAGTAGAGGTAACGACAAAAATTTATGGTACACTTGAGAAGACTTTTTGTTTCCTCTAATCTACTCTATGAGATTTCTGAATTTTGTGAGACGTTGCGCCTAATTGCTTAGCAAAAATGAAACCAGCAATCAATCGTAGCGTTTTGCGTTAGAAAATTTTTTTTTAAAGAACTTTGCAATGCAATTTCAAAGTCGGTCATGCAACTGTATGCCTCCAAATTAAACATATTATTATTTATGTAATTGAATAAATGGTCATAGCACATTTTGATTTTTGTTATCCATTAAAACAAACTAGCAGATTCCAGCGCTCGAAATTCGAGTGCAATTTCTACGCAACTTTATATCTAAACTTAGCCCATTCACAAACCAACACTTTTATGGTTTATTATTATTGTGAATGAAGATAAACTCATTAACAAATTTAATAAACATACACATAGCATATGTATAATTTTATGTATGTGTTAGTAGCAACTTTAAATGGAATTTACCCAAGATAAAGGAAAAAATTTAAAAGCTTGTAAATCTGGTGAACAGCTTAAAAGAAATACCTTTCAAATAATAAAAGTATGGTCAAAATGGGGATAAAACGGTAGAACAAAACATCTAAACATCAAAACATCATCATAGATATGAAATATCTGTTGTAAGGGAAAAAAAGCAATTGGCGTTTTTAAAGTTATTTTTCAGATATATTCATTCATTTTGTTTGTATTGCGGAAACCAGCTGAATTTATTTTTACTAGCAGATTCAGCCCTCGAAATTCGAGAGCAAATTCTAGGAAATATTATTTTTTCAATAAATAAAGACCCTAAATGTATGCTAATCAATTATAGCCAATTCACAAATCAACACAAAAAACAAACTCATTTTTATTAGAAACACATAAATAAATTTAATAAACACACACATATCATTGTATAATTTTATGTGTTAATTTTGGAGAGATTCAAAACTCATATGCATGAGGAAGGAAGAGTTTTAATAAAAACTTTGTTTTTATGGGTTAGGTTATTTTAATTAAAATTATTCACTTTTCGTTCACCTATTATTTAAAAAACTAAACTTCACACCACGATTCGACGGATATTAATAAACAGATATTCCCAATATTTAAATAGTGAAAACCTCTTTTAAAAATAGTTAAAAATTTTCCCGTTATAAACAAAAACAACACATAATAAGCAATTTATCATCGATAGATAGAGAGATAGATAGATTATTGATTTCTTTGGTCATTCGAATTAATAAAGATTTAAAGAAAAACCCCGTCTGCCGGAAGTTTGGAATTGCTTAACATATATACAATAATTTGAGTCCTAATTAAGACTTGATAAGATAAACTTTTTAAACAGGAATTTAAAATATATATTCAATAATTAATATATTTTATCATAGTCCAGCTGCGCAAAATATTATTCCGAAATCACGATCGAAATTATCAATTCAATTCAACTGCCTGCTCGATCTATTTGCGATTGGTGCACATTTTGTTATTATATTTTCAATAAATCACTTTTTAAGCGTAAGCGCGAATCGTTTTCGAGTCTTCTTTAAACGCGCATGAGATTAATCAAAAGTGCTCAAAGAAGCAACAACAATCTTCCAAATGCTGACTGGGTACTATGGCATTTGTGTGTTTATGTGTGCATATATATTTATTGTATTCATACGCCACGTTCCACCAAATAAATTTTATTTAAACAGATTTGGTATTAAGTATGTTTATGTTAATGTTTATGTTGTTGTAGTTATATGGTCTCCACGCACGCATGTTTATCATTTTCTGCCTGTATGTTAGCTTAGATGGATACGAGACGGTCGCAAACATATTGTTGTGTTTGTGTATTTGTATATTTTCAATATTGTCGGAAATTATTTCTTGTTTTGTTAAATATTTGTAATACTTTTTGCATTTCTTGATGTTGGTTAATGATTTGCGTGTACGTGAGCTTAAATACCTTTTATGGGTTTCCTACGTGATTTTGGAATACTTTTGTTTTTTCGATGTTTTGTTTTAATTATTATTCTTATTTAAAGACACAAGCTGGCTCCATTAGGCCGGCACTGACTGTAACAGCAATTGGAACTTTAACTGCCAGAAATCAATTTAACTCTTGGAATTTTTACAAAATTTCCGTATTGAAAGTTTGATATCCGATTTTAAGAGGTCAGTGTTGCCAGAACTAAATAACGAAAAGTTTTAAAATTTGTTAAGAGAAATGCTAAATCTACAATATTAATAGGCTAGGCGATTTCGTGTGACCGATGTTTTATTCTACGGTTTTTTTTTTACCGATTTTGACCAAACATGTATTATTTGAAAGGTATTTCTTATTAGCCATTTTGCAGATTTACAGATTTTAAAATTTTTTCCTTTATTTTGAGTAAATTGCATTTAAATTTGCTACTAACACATATATAAAATTATACAATGCTGTGTGTGTGTGTTTATTAAATTTGTTAATTGTTTGTAATAAAAATGTGTTTGTTTTTTTGTGTTGTTATGTGAATTGGCTATAATTGATTAGCATACCTTTAGGGTCTTTATGTAATGAAAAAATAAAATTTCCTAGAATTTGCACCCGAATTTCCAAGGCTGGAATCTGCTAGTATTATTTAATAAGAAAAGTTGTATATATTGCATGTTAGAGAAAAAGATATAATTTTTCTTAAAATTATAACTTCTCTGTGAATATAATTATCTGGGCCGATTTCTGGTATTAAACCTTTATCAGATTATAAAATTTGTTATGTCATAATTGATTAGATTGTTGCTATATGAAATTTGCGTTCTTGTGAGACGTAAGACAAAATCGGTCTGACTTATGATTGTATTGGTGAAAAAATTATGATATGTAATAACTTGTTTGAAAATTAAAAATAAAAAAGAAAACTAATAAATTAAAAATAAATAATGAAAAACGAAAATGAAAAATAAAAAATGAAAAATAAAAAAGGAAAAATAAAAAACGAAAAATGAAAAATAAACAAGTAAGAAAATTATAGTCGGTCTAGACCGACTATACGATACCCTATACCATGCGTTTAGAAACTCTATCTCTTAGGCCCAACTAACTGGACATAGAAAATAAGCAAAAACCAAATTTGAATGGGATTTTTATTAATTTTTTTTGGCTGCAGATATGAAAAAGTTCATATCGGATGATATATCTATATGGGGACTAGGTCCAAAAATGGACCGATCCTGATCATGTTTGGTAAAGTCTCTTTTATTTTGCAAAAATATATACAAACAAAATTTGAGAAGAATCAGTGCAATATTTTTGTTTTTTAATAGATTTAAGTGAAGATCGGGAAGCAGCTCTATATGGGGCCAAAGGGATCATTTTTGGACTACTCATTAATGGATGTAATGAATGCATACAAACCCAATTTGAGTAAGATCTATATGACAATTTGGATCTTATGGCAATTTATGTCGATTTCATAGGGGTAATCTGTATGGGGGCTAGGTCTGAACATGGACCGATTCTCACCAATTTCAATAGCGTTCATCCCATGGCCGACAAAAGATTAAATACCAAATTTCACCAAAATATATTCATATTTGCGACCTGCAGTTTGATTACAAGCTTTACATGGACACACAGACGGACGGACGGACGGACATCGATAAATCGAATCAGATAGTGATTCTGATTCGATCGGTATAATTAAAGATGGGTGTAGGTCAAATATTTTTGGTTGTTACAAACAGCAGCACAAAGTCATTATACCCAAACCACATAGTGGTATAGGGTATAAAAACGAAAAATAAAAAATAAAAAATGAAAAATAAAAAATGAACAAAAAATTAAAAATAAAAAATGAACAAAAAATTAAAGATAAAAAATGAAAAAATGAAAAATTAAAAATAAAAAACGAAAAATAATAAATTAAAAATAAATAATGAAAAACGAAAAATGAAGAATAAAAAATGACAAATAAGAAATAAAAAATAAAAAATAAAAAATAAAAAATAAAAAATAAAAAATAAAAAATAAAAAATAAAAAATTAAAAATGAAAAATAAAAAATGAAGAACAAAAAATGAAAAATAAAAAATGAAAAACAAAAAACAAAAAATGAAAAATAAAAATAAAAAATGGAAAAATGAAAAATAAAAAATAAAAAATTAAAAATAAAAAATGAAGAACAAAAAATGAAAAACGATAATGAAGAATAAAAAATGAAAAATGGAGAATGAAAATTAAAAAATGTAAAATAAAAAATAAAAAATGAAAAACGAAAAACGAAAAATAAAAAATGAATAAAAAAAATTAAAAATTAAAAATCGAAAAATAAAAATTAAAAAATAAAAAACAAAAAATGAAAAAAACTGAAAAATAAAAAACGAAAAATGAAAAATTAAAAAGTGAAAAATGAAAAATGAAAAATAAAAATCGAAAAATAAAAAATAAAAATGAAAAATAAAAATGAAAAATAAAAAATGCAAAACGAAAAATGAAAAATAAAAATGAAAAATGAAAAATAAAAAATTAAAAATAAAAAATTAAAAATGAAAAATGAAAATTAAAAAATTAAAAATGAAAAACGGAAATAAAAATAAAACTAAAAAATGAAAAATGAAAAATAAAAAATTTAAAATTAAAATATGAAAAATAAAAAATGAAAAATGAAAAATAATATATGAAAAATGAAAAAAAAAATTAAAAATTAAAAATAAAAAATTAAAAACGAAGAATGAAAAATTAAAACACTAAAAATAAAAAATGTTAATAAAATGTTAATAAAAAGATTATGACATATCATAATTTATTCACCAACACAATCATTAGTCACACCGATTTTGTCTTACGTCTTACATTTCACGCTGTTCTTATGATTGTATTGCGAAATAGATTTTTCACCCTACACGTATAAATGTTTACACATAAAAAAGCGCCAAGATACATACCTAAAGTTTTTGTTAATTATCTTATTAGTATTACTAATCATTCTAACTAGCAGAGCCCAGCCCTCGAAATACGAGTGCAAATTCTAGGAAATTTTATTTTTTTATTTAATAAATAATATTATAAGGTATGCTTATCAATTTTAGTCAATTCTCAATTCAACACTTTTCAAATAAAATTGATTAAATTTCATTATAAATATTTGTTGAACACACGGAAGATATGTAAATGGGTTAGCTAATAAATTATTTTAAAGGATCCTAAAGGTATGCTATTAAATTTTATTCACTTCACAATTCAACACAGGGCTTTTGATATTTGTAATAAACACACACACAGTATGTGTTTTATATATGTGTTAGTAGCAAATTTAAATGAGCATTACTCAAAAAAAATGTTCCAGACGGTGCAAATCTGTAAATCTGGTGGTCAGCTAAAGAGAAATACCTTTCAAATAAAGAACGTTTGGTCAAATTCGGTTATCAACTACAATTTTTATATCGGTCACAAGAAATCGCCTTGCCTATTAATATTATAGATAAAGAGAGCCATTAGAATTTGAAATCTAGCACAGCCGAATTTAACACTCTTAGGGCCATTATTACAACTTGGCAATAGCTAAAGTTAGGATGTTATCTGGCAGATTATTAGTTTTTCGTTATTACAACTATACTTTAAGCTAAAAGTGACCGATAAGCTAAAGGGAAGATATTGTTGCCTTTAACTTTTAACGTGAGGTTTATGTATTTAATATTGCCACATTTTCTGACCTATGAAGACGAAATTCACATCAATTTAGTTTTGGAAATAAATTTATTTATAGATACTTAAATATATGCTTGTATATTTTTAAAAAGTTTTATTACACATTTACAACAATTATGCAACTTATAATAAAGGTTTTTGGTTTTTATTAAAGATGTTTTAAAGTAGAAATTACTCTAATCAGGCTTTCAAGGTCATGGGTTTCAAATGCAAATAAAAGATTATTCCATTTTTTCAATCCGACGTTTCGTTGGGATTATTCCAACATCTTCAGGGATTTTGATTTATTGAATCTGGCAATTTTTTCATAAACAATAAGAATAATACAATTTAATAACAACAAGGGAAAACATAACATCAAGTGAAAAATTCAACTTACATATAATCTTTTTTGTCAGTTTTACATTTAAAAACTTTTAAGTATGTGGTAAAACACGAGTAAACAGCACGACATTAAACACACAATTATTAAAAATAAATAAATATAAAATAAAATATCACAGATTAAAATTTTTTCTTAATGTTAGTATCACAGTTGAACCCAAACTAAATTAAACTATTGCTATGGTGTAATTTGCGTTGGTTTGATCTTTGTCACTTTTTGTATTTATTGCACGAAGTTGTCTTTGTTGAATTCTCAAACTCTCTAAAGTGTATCTCTTATTTTCCTTTCTCTCCTTGTCTAATATCTTTACATTACTTAGATCCGCTACATGTTTTGTTTCAATGCAGTGTTGTGCTAGCGCGGTTGTGTATTTATTTTTCTTAATATCTGCTTCGTGTTCGCTTATTCTTATTGCTAAATTTCGTTTTGTTGTTCCGACGTAAACTTTACCGCAAGTTTCGTTTGCATTGCCTATACATTGGATTTCGTATACAACATTGCTCTGATCTGTTTTTTCTATTTTAGTTTTTGTTTGTGTAAACAGGCTACAAATTGTTTTGTTTGGTTTATATGCTAACGATACTGTGTCATCTTTTATTATTTCTTTCATTTGGCTTCTCTCAGTGAGTTTTGGTATGTAAGAGAGGCTGTAAAATTGTTTGGTGCTGCCAGATGTTTCTATTGTGTTTTCCCGTGCTCCCTCATTTGTGGCGTGTTTTATCAGATTGTTTATAATGTAATTTGGATAATTATTCTTTATCAATATAGTTCTAACTTTTTCTATATTTTGGGCTTTAAATTTATTATCACTCAATTTGATGACTTTTTTAATAAGATTTATTGCTGTGTTTGTTTTTTGTTTTGTTGGTTGTGTAGAGTGATAATTTATTAGACGGTCTGAAGCTATGGATTTTGTATACCAATCTGTGATAATTTTACTGTTTTCTTTTAGGATTCTCATATCTAAATACGGCAAAGCATTATTTGTTTCCCTTTCAATTGTAAATTTTAATTTATTATGATAGTTGTTGAATGTTTTTAGGATAATTTCTTCGTCTTTTTTCTTTATAATCGCGAATAAGTCATCTACATATTTCGTAATTAATTTAACTTGTATATTTTCTGTTTTTAGTTCCTCTATGGTCTTCCTTAGCAGTGTGTCTAGCACGATGTCGGCTATTGTTGGTGACAGTGGGTTCCCCATTGGCATTCCGTAGGTTTGGTTGTATATTTTATCGCCATATATGAAATAATTATTGTCAGTTAGACAGAATTGTAATAATTTGAGGAACTGTGTCCTGGGTATTTTTGTATAGTTCTGTAGGGTACTCCACTGAGTCATAATATTGCTTATAGCTAAATGTATAGGTATGTTCGTAAATAACGATACCACGTCAAGGGATATTAAAATATCGTCTTCGTCAAGGTACACTTTCTCCAGTTTCTCTTTGAGCTCAAAAGAATTTTTTATATTATATTCTTCCAATATAATGTTTTTCAAAATACTTCCCATATATTTTGAGAGATTGTAACACGGGACTTCTACAGACGATGATATAGGTCTCAGTGGTACATTTGGTTTATGGATTTTTGGTAATCCATACAGTCTAGGTGCTGTGGCAGAATTCGATGTTAGTTTGATTTTTTCATATTTCGTAATGTAGTTTTGTTTATATAGGTCCATTACTAATTTATTGTTTGTTTTTTGAAGTTTCTGTGTAGGGTCAGCTCTCATTGATTTGTATGTATTTTTGTCGTCGAGCAATTTATTCATTTCCCTTTCGTAGTCCTTTCTGTACATAATAACTGTCTTGTTGCCTTTATCAGATTTTGTGATAACTATTTCACTCTTATATCTTTTTAGATACCGCTTCGTGTCCTCATAAATGCTGAGAATAAATTTTTCTTTTTGGTTATTTTTAACCTTTCTCCTATGGGTCATAATCCTATTGGCAATTTTGGACCTAGTAACATCCTTTTCCCTCTCATCAGATATCGTCTGCACCCATTGCTCTAAGTCAGCTATCAGATTGATTTTATTCTATTATTTTTATTGTTTATTTGCGAACAACTAAAGGAACGTTGCCACTATGTATTTTGATAAATCAATTCATTTGGTCAAAAGTAATCGGTGTTTCCTTTGGTGCTGCCACAATATCAAAAATATTAATTTTATTTTAATGGGAAGTTGTAATAACGAAAAGAAGTTAAAGGTAACTTTATTGTTCACTTTAGCTAAAGTTACCTTTAACTAACATTTACTTTAAAGGCAAGTTGTAATAATGGCCCTTACTTGTTTATATTAGTTTCTTTTATTAATAGCATTTTAACACTTATTTGTATACCCTTTACCACTGTGTGGTGTGGGTATAATGACTTTCTGCTGATGTTTGTAACTACCAAAAATATCTGACCTAGACCCATCTTTTATTATACCGATCGACTCAGAATCACTTTCTGAGTCAATTTTGCGATGTTCGTCCATCCGTTTGTCCGTCCGTCCGTTTGCGTGACCATGTAAACCTTGTAATCAAACTACAGGTCTCAAATATGAATATATTTTGATGAAAGCTTCTATCGGCCATATCATGGACGCTATTGAAATTGGTGAAATTTATATCTTATAGATCTCGGTTAAATTGGGTTTGTGTATGTTTATTACTCCCATTAATCAGTAGTCCAAAAATAAACCCTACTAGCAGATTCTAGCACTCGAAATTCGACGGCAATTTCTAGGCAACTTTATTTTTCAACTTAGCCAATTCACAAACCAACACTATTTTGGTTTATTATTATTGTGAATGAAGAAATCAAACTCATGAACAAACACATTAACAAATTTAATAAACACACACATAGCATATGTATAATTTTATGTATGTGTTAGTAGCAACTTAAAATGCAAATTAATCAAAATAAAAGAAAAATTAAAAAATCTGTAAATCTGCAAAACCGCTAAAAAGAAATACCTTTCAAATAATATACGTTTGGACAAAATCGGAATAAAACGGTAGAATAAAACATTAGTCACAAGAAATCGCCTAGCCTCTTAATAATATAGATAGGACAATTCTTAATCACAGCCCTCATGTAAAGCTGCTTCCCGATCTTCACTTAAATTTATCAAAAAACAAAAATATTGCACAGATTTTTCTCAATTTTGGTATTTACAAAATATGGTCACGATTGGTCCATTTTTTGACCTAGTCCCCATATATACATATAATTACAATGCCACTCAAATTAGGGTTTATGCTTATATTTTATATCCAATTAGTTGGGCCTAGGATATAGGGTCTCTAAACGCATGGTATACCGACTATAATTTTCCTACTTGTTAAGTCTAGTAAAATTTATACTTATTTACAGTGCCGTTCAATTACTTGAGATAAGTTTAAATTCTCACAGATATCTTTTTCTATCGATAACAAGGCAAGATTGGTTAGCCTTTCTTGCGACATCGACGACCTTAGGTAATTTTTTTTATCAATTTTAATTATGAAAAACTTCTTTCTCCAGATGCTACAGTTACAGGAAGTGTTAAAAAAAATTCTTAACGCTATACAAAAATTAGGAAATGATGATATTAAGTCGTTTTGTATGATGTAATTCAAAGTCATCATAGGCTTTGCCACAGTAAGAAATATTTACCTAAAACTTAATATTTCGTTAAATAGTTCATATCCATTGAGGTCTTTCTGTATGGCATCCTTAATATTTATTTGTAGAAAAACTTCCAAATCCAAGCAACATTTTTTTAAAGTATCTAAATCTATTGAATGGAAAGAATACAGAAAACCATAGGTGTTATTACATTGATCTAACAACGTAAATCTTTCCTCTACAGAATTATTCGCTCTATCTATAATGCGAAAATAAAGATTAATTTTAAAGTTTTGTTTAGGATCTTGTACAAATTCGTCACTTGATTCATATAAAAATTGACGAGGTCTTTTTCTTATGCGAGTCTGTGGAAATTCGTTTTCTACATCAATAATACGTGCAAAGTTTGTAGCTTGGCTTATATATTCATTGAAACTGGCATCGTTTCTTTTCGCATTTAAAAATCTTTTTAAATTAATCAACGCTTTACTACATTCATTAATGTCAATGTTAGAATTTTGTAGCATTTTGCTAACTACATCAATTTTTGAAAGTATATCTTGCCAGATAATTAATGAACAAAAAAATTTAAATGACTTTAATTTTTCAGATAACGAATTTGCCATATTCCTTGTGCTTATATCTCTGCCTTGGTCATCTCTTAAATTGATTAAACTTTCAGAAATTTCTTTAATATTTTGCTGCAAGGGTGTTATAGCGTCAATACGACTTGACCATCTAGTACCACTTAAAGGTTTTAAAGTTAAATTTTTAAATTTAATTTTTAACATATTCCATCTATATGAAGAGGCTCTGTTATTATCGGATCAAATTTATCTAACATTTCTACAGCTTTCATGAAGTTTCCATTGTTTGGATGGTATAGTTCTGACGATGTGCTGCGGAATGCGGCAAACAAACGTTTGAAAATTCAATCTTCTCATGAAAAAGTTGCTTTTAAACGAATTTTAAAACGATAAATACTTGACGAATTAACATTTAACAAAAACATTGCTTTTGTTATCTTTCATGAGAGACTGTATGCAAAGATTTTATCAATACACATTTCAAACGAGAGAGTATACAAAGAGAGTATTCACACGTATACAGCGCATTTGCAAACACTTGTTACAAGTGTGACCAGATTTGAAAAAAATTTGCAGCTAAATTGGGTATAAAGTAATACTAAAAAATGCTAAAAAAAATAATGAAAGTGCTAAAAAATAATGCTAAAATTTCAAAAATTCTGTTTTGGTAAATATATCTTTATATATCTTACTTATTTTCTACCATTTTCCCTACAATTATTTCATTTCTTTTAAATAAAAGAAAATTGACTCAAAAACAACAACAAAAAATAATTTATTGAACATAAAAAGGGTTACAACTATAAAAAAAACATATATATTGCATTAATTTCAGTTAAACAAATTCAATTCAACATCACATATTTATGTATTTATATGTGTGTACATATTTACTTATATTTATATTGTTATAAGATTAAAAATAAAAAGAACTTCAAATATGTATATGAAAATGACTCTCCAAAGGCATTCTCAATACAATTTTAAATAATTAATTATATATTAAACACGTCATCAAATGAATATTCTTCCTCAGGTTCCGAAGAGCCGGTCAGAATATCATTACAATATATGTTTTTATCGCATTTTTTTATAAGATCACTTGTAATTTTAAAGTTTTGGCAACATGTATTCAACCTTTTTAAGCCGCATCTAATATAAAGAAGCGAATTCATTGTGTTTAATATCATTCTATTACTTATTTTTGTTTTTATAAGGTTCATACCAATAAAAACCCTTTCAACTTCAGCGTTACTAAATGGTAACACCAAAAACTTCATTACAAAGGAAGCCAATTCATTGAAAGGATTTTCATTTAAAGCGTTTTTGTACTCGAATATATTTATCCAGAACTTATTTTTTGCCACTGCTGTTCCAAAATTGTAGTTTCTTCTACAGTAAACTCTAGCATTTCTTCTTTAAAATTTTCATGTAACTTAATTTATTAGGTTTTAAACTGTTTTCTACAGAAAAAAAAATTGTATTTTTTAAATTTAGAAAATTTTTTGGTAGTCGTTGCCTAAGTTCATATATTAATTGCGCAATGAAATTTCGACATGTAAGTCTTCTATCATTTTCCATTTCAGAATTGATTGTATCTTTTCTAGACTTCAAAAATTTTCAAAATTGTAATTGAATATGGTATTGGAACAAAAAACTCTTTTAAACATGAATTTAAGGGATCAAAATTTTCAGATTTTAAAACTATTTGGTAGGAAAGGTCTTTTAAAAGAATGTATAGTTCTGATAGCAATCGAGTAGGGTCAGCATCATTACTTTCAAACATTTTATTTACTTTTTGTAACAAAGGTTTCAAAAACTTTAAATATAAATTTTTATCACTGTATAAATTTTTTAAAATTTTTTCTTGATGGCATGATTCTAACGTTGCGGCAATTTCAAAATGAGTTTTTATTCAATTGACAACCATCTGGTGTCACAAGCTCTAACTAATTTTAATGGTTGCATGTCATCATTAATCGCAGCGTAAATATTTTTATAATGGTTTTGCCTTAAGGAAGATTTACTAAACCAATTATATGTTTCCGAAACCAAATACTCGATTTCCTCAGGTAGCGTTTTTGATGCTGAAGACACTGATAACTGAATTGAATGACAGACACACGGAGCTAGTATTATCTTTTTATTTTGTTCATGTAATTTTGTTATCACCCCACGGTTAACTCCCGTCATTACTTTGGCGTTATCAGTGCCTAAGCCGACCATGTTTGAAATTTTTAAATTAAAATCATTAAGAACTTTAAAAATGGCGTTAGATATTCCATTAGCTGATGCATCTTCTAACGCAATTAAGTTTAAAAATGTGCTTACTATTTTTTTGCAGGACTTGCTGTAGTATCGAATTACTATACCCAAATATTTAGCAATAGTTATGTCTGTAGACTCGTCTACAATCAGGCTGAAGTAATTGTTACCGATATCTTCAAACAATAATTGTTGAAAATGGGGAGCCAAAACTGACTTAATGATGGCAGTACACTTTGTTCGACCCAAAGTCATGCTAACAGCGGCCTTGTTATCACTAAATATATTTTTTTGTATATGGACGAAATGATCGGCTGACCTTATCGAAGTGTGCACCGCCACATATAAAGCTTCGATTAATTCTGCTTCTTTCACTTTGGAATTATTGTTTAGTGGTTGAAAATCGAGAGTTTTTTGATTATTTTTATAAAAAAGGTGATGCTGCTGATATATGTTTAGAAGTTTTTCCATGCGTAAGAAGGGTACTTAATTTCGGTTTCAAAATACATTGGCAGTATTTACATTTTAACTCCTGTTCATTTAGCTCGACAATCCACTTGCACAGTATGGGGTCACTAAACCAGCTTTTTCTGGTTCTTTGAGTATATTTTCTTTAATATTTAGAAGATTTTTAGTACATTTTTTATACTGAAAAATAAGTTTTCATTTACCTCTTGCTGGTACTTGGCCGACACGATTTTTCTTCTGAGGCACTGCTAAATACATCAATATCCATAATATTTTGATCAGCTCGTCTAAGATACCTATAAAATATTTATGATTAAACTTAGCTTTCAACACATTTTTGTTTTAAGTTGATTACCTTTCCTTTTTATTTTCTGTGACGTAAAAGCACTGTGCTGCCAGATTTTATTTTTGATAACTATTCACATGATTACCATGGTGAGGTGAATGTTTAATCAACTAAAAATTAGGGCAGACATTGCCACGTATAAAATAAAATGAAACTAAAATATTTGAAGTTTATTATTTATTAAAAAAGCTAGCAAATGCTAAATAAATAATTACAACATGCTAAAAATAATGCTAACTGCTAAATGGAAATTTTGTGGCTAAATCAAAATAAAATATGCTAAATTTAGCTGCAGAAATGCTAAAATGGCCATACTGCTTGTTACATTTAGTCTCTCATGAATGAAAACAAATGCAATGTGTTTGTTACGGTTAATTCTTCAAGTATTTATCATTTTAAAATTCGTTCGAAAACAAATTTTTCATGAGAAGATTGAATTTTCAATTGTTTGTTACGTTTGTGTGATCAAATATTTTGCTAATTAAATTTGCTTTGTGTTTTGTTAAGTAAAAAAATGGGTAGAATATCATATATTAATAAGGAAACCCTTGTTTCTTATAATAAAGAAACAAATTATTCAAAGTGCCTCGTGTGTGAAAAAGAACTTAAAGGGTACATACTAGGAAATATTTACAGACAAAAAAGGAAAGAAAAACTACTCGACAATGATGCATTCCTTTCTGGTTTATACCTTGATCCAAGATTTAACTTTCTGGATTCCCCTTATATTAGTGACGACCAAAAGAAAAGTGCAATGGTACATAGTACAAAAATCTAACTACCAAATATAATAGAAATTAATTTTATTTATAGGTACATATATTAAGAACAAATACTACTATTGACTCATTGAATGGAGTAAGAAATACTAACAATGAAGAAAGTGAACACCAAGAAGATATATCAGTGTCACGGAATGATCGATTTAACATTTTAGAGGAGGAGTTAAATATTTTGATCAGTAGCAGACGGACAACTAAAAATAGTGCAAATATACGACAAAAACTTGACAACGTAGCATACGGCCAAAGAGTTCCTTTCGCTACTGATATACTCGAATATTGGAAAATCTTATCTATTAGAGAAAGGGATTTATTTAAGCTTGCTGATTATTTTAGCTGTACCATCTAGTCAAGTTTCCGTAGAAAGAACATTCAGCGCGCTATCTACAATAATCACAAAACAGCATTCTAGATTAAGTAGTGACACCATTAATAATTTGTTATTAGTTTAGCTAAATAACAATTTACTTGAAAATGTTAATTTATAAATTTTTGCTGTTTTTCTTTCATTATTGAATTTCTTTATTATTTCCCTCATCTTTATTTTATTTTACTTTTTTTTTTATATATTATATTTATTTATATTTTTAATATTTTCTTTATTTCCTTCATTTTTATTTTATTTTAATATTAATAACAATGAATTAAATTAATTTTTTCAATAAATATTTCTTTTATCTTTTTTAAATGGAAAGGTTTGCACTTGTTTGTATTTTTTTTTTGGAAATAAATGTTACTGACAAAATGTTCACTAAAACAAACGATTACAAACGATTAGAAATTCAATCTCTCAATATTTGTTATTGTTGAATTTCAAAACAATCGTTTGTAAAAAAAAGAACGATTGCGAAAGAGCGGACATGGCGACGCTTGCAGCGAAGTTTTTTCTTTTTTGATATTATCGAAATTGATTTTATTTGTGAGAGAACGTAAATGCTTGTTTTCTTCTCACTCATGAAAAAATCAAAGCACAAGTTTATTAGTGGCAATTAGTTGTGAGAACAATCGTATTTTGATCGTTCTTCGCAGCCTGCTAAACACTGACCAGATAAAAATTGAATAAGAGCTTATCATTCTTTCAATAATACGACGCCATCGTTTTGTCTCCATTTCATACAGTTCCTTTGCATTCACATTTTTAATTCGCACCACTTTTTTGAACATTCTATATGTTGTGCACTATTTTCATGTTGCACAAAATACGTTCTTGCATGTCGCCAATCCGAATATCCACCACTGGCCAGCTTAATAATATTTGTTCTGAATAATTTGCAGCAAAAACAAAATATATTATTTAATTTTGAAGAGTAAACTATCCAGTTTCACCATTTTCTAAGTTTCTAAAAAAAATATTTTGTAGAAAATCTTCTGTTTGTCTCATCTGGTGGGAAATGAACATTATCACGAAGTTGCACTGGTCCTTTCTTCACTTAAATTTCTAAAAGTTGTGTGTTTACTCATTCAGGCCATGTTCCAGGATCTGCCAGCACTAAAGACGAGCTTACTAATTCAGCTTCATAAGAAAACTCTTCTTCTGATATTGATGAGTCATCTCGAGGACTTTCTGGCTTTTCTGTAGGGCTTGAAGACGAATCTAGCACATCCAGAAATGTACCAGCCTCCTCAGTATAAACTTCCGTTGAATATCTTCTTGATGTACTTGCCACTGGTGGTTTTATTGAGGGTTGCAAAAATTGCGTTAACGACCCACTTAGTTTCTCTATTTCTTTTAGTTGTTGCTCTTTCTTTTTTCGATAGTAAGCACCAGATTGTCTTTTTGTTTTTCTTTCTGACATCTAAGAAGGTGTGTTATATTCTTATTCATAATACGATTTATAAATAGTAAAGCTCTCCTTTATTAACAATTCTTTGTTTGTAGCATAAACTTATAAACACTTATAATAATATTTAGTAAGCAACTATTAACAAAAATGTATTAGGTACCCAAGTCATGGCATAATTGTAATTAATTCTAATTCACTATAAATATAATATGTTAATATAATAATAACATATTATCAGTCATAGAAAAATGAAAAAAGTCATGGCATACTTACAAATTTTTAATGGAAAAATTTTTAATAGCAAAATTTTGTCATGGAGTTTAAAAGAAAAAAAGCAATAGTTATTTGGAAAAAAACAAATTTAAAGTATTCATGTGTTTTCTAAAGGAGCAGCAAAATCAAAACATGTTCTCACAATTTTACATACACATACTCTTTTATTGCGTTAATTAGTTATTGCTTTGAACAAATCAAAATAAGTTAAAAATTCCCATGAATATCAATTAGAAATTTCTAAAGAAATATCGTACATACACACATTCTTTCAAATTTTTATATGAATATTAAAGTCTGAAGAAGAACAGAATTCAGTAATTTTTAATACATTAAAATCATTATATTTTTATGTACTTGGATCTTCACAGTGTTTCTGGTAAAACAAAATAACGTTTTGTTTGCTTCTACTTAATTCGATAAAGTTTTTTTTTTTTCAGTTTAGTACTCAAAATTAAAATCAAATTTTTTTTAATTTTAATTTTCTTAATAACTAGTTGGTAGGCGGCCGCCCTTCGACTTCGCCACCCACGTGCAAGGGCACCTTTTGCACCCCCGCCAGGAACGGGCCCACTTTTGTATTGTATAGATTTAAATAAATCTATAATATTAATAGGCTAGGCGATTTCTTGTGACCGACATTTTGTTGTACCGTTTTAGCCCGATGTTGAGCAAACGTATATTATTTGAAAGGTATTTCTTTTTAGCCGTTTTCTAGATTTTGTTTTTTTCTGGAAGAAATATGCTTGGTATATATGTATAATTATATATTATATATGATGTTTAAATCAAAGTATATTTTGCCGCAATTAATGGTATGCGGCCAACCATTTCAACTGAGAGGAGACGAATCGCCTAGATTTACAGATTTTTAAATTTTTTCCTTTATTTTGAGTAAATTGCATTTAAATTTGCTACTAACACACACAACGCTATGTGTGTGTTTATTAAATTTGTTAATATGTTTGTTATAAAAATGATTTTGTTTTTTGTGTTGTTATGTGAATTGGCTATAATTGATTAGCATACCTTTAGGGTCTTTATTTAATTAAAAAATAAAATTTCCTAGAATTTGCACTCGAATTTCGAGGGCTGGAATCTGCTAGTAATACTTAAATTCTTATAAAATATGACAATTATTTAATTCATTATAAAAAAAAATTCAATTAGCGATCGCATTTCGTTATACCAATATAACCCTCATAGGTCATGTAACTTTGGTTGAATTAATATATATATTTTTCCAGCAACAAAATAAAAAAAATTAATTACTATAAATTATTCAAAGTAAATTTACGTCCATAATATAAATCATATTTATAAAGGTCGCATATGCTTCATAAACTTTTACCTTAACGTTTACTTTTTTCTTGCTGCTTTTACTTTTTTAAGAAACTGTTATTCAAAATAGCAAAATAATGAAATTTCTTGTCCAACTTGGCCTTTTCTTTTTGTAAGACAACTTACTCGTATATGTGAAGTACTGGTAAATGTTTTTTAAATTTCCAAAGTCCTACTACAAACTATGAAGCACGTATTGCCGTTTAAGTTATCACCTCTTTTACGTTTTTTCTTTCTTAATATTTATCATATTTGAGGTCATCAGCAAAAGAAAATCAGTATTTTAAATTTTTGTATGATATGCTGCAAAAAATTCTGAAAATTTTTAAAATTTATGTCATATCCTATTGTAAAATTAATTGGTGTTACAGAAAAATTTAAATTACTTTCGAATTGAAAAATATTTTGGTTAATTTTAATAATATATTTCTTGCTGGGAAGGTAATGACTTAATTAAGGTAAAAGGTTTAACCAAATGTTCAAAATAGTGAGAAGCGAAATGAATTTATATTTTGAGGGTAACATTGGTAAGGAGTTAAGTTCAGAAATGTTACTTTTTGCACTAATTCACTAATATACTTTTTACCCTTCTTTAATTTAATTCTTTTTATGTTGCACATTAATTTACATATTTTTCACTTATTATGTGTTGTAAGAACATGAAAACTTCAAAGAAAACTTCAAAGAAAAATTTATATAATAGATACTATATAGTACTCTCTGCATCACTTTATAATTCAAGATAATAACGTGTCATTCTAGTTATATATCAAATAATTTTTAAAAATATTTAATATTGTAATTGGTCATATTTTTTGCTTGCAATCATCATAACTCCCTAGGCATTTCAGTCATTTTAATTAAATAAAACAAAAAATTTAATAATCCACCCAAGACGAAAATATAACAAATAACTCAATGACATCTCTCAAATGCAGTGTTGCGAATTTAGCATATTGCTGAAAGATTCAGCATTATTATTTGGGTATAATGACTTTGTGCTGCTGTTTGTAACTACCAAAAATATTTGAATCACTTTCTGTCTGCAGCCAAAAAAATTAATAACAATGCCACTCAAATTTTGTTTATGCTCCTTTTCTATATCCAATTTCTATATCCAATTGGACCAAAGAGATGGGGTCTCTAAACCATTGTATAGGGTATCGTATAGTCGGTCTAGACCGACTATAATTTTCTTACTTGTTTTTAAATACTGAACAGATGTTTAACCAAAAAAAAAATTTGTTTTAACTAATTTGCATTTGAAAATGATGGAAAATATGTAAAACAAGCCGACTTATATTAAAATTGTTGTATTAAAAAAAGTCATGGCCAGCATTTAATAGTTAATAAGTCGTTCCAAAGGTAGAGCGACATACTTTCTTAACTACTATAGGTTCAAATTTAATGAATGTTTTAATTAAATCTATGAATTTTTTTTATTGAAACACGATTTTATTTTTTCCGTCTACTCCTATTTAGTTTTTATCTTAAATTTTCGATCCAAAATACAAAACAAAAACCGAAGGAATATTGCAAAAATTTTTATAGAAATAATGTTTTTCCAAAATTTTTCATTTAATATACGGGGGGTTTCATGTCAAGTGCACCAACTTTTGAAACCGATGTCTTCCGATCGGGATGAAATTTGCACCAAGGTTAGTCCTATTGGATAGTAGTTGAGACACAAATTTTCAACAAGATCCGTCAAGATCTCTCTGAGTTAGAGGGGAAGCGACAAAAAAGCTGGGTGAAAGACTGGGTATTTAAAAATTTACAAGACTTAAATACTTCCATCAGCTACAATAAATTAAGTATAAAAATAGTTATGATATAAATGGATCTAATGTAATTAAGATTAAATTTTATCAAATTATTTATCTCTTTATTTTTAATATTATTATTATATATTAATTTAATTATTGTTACAAATAAATAAAAAATAATAATTTTTCAACATTTCTATAGAAAAAAATTGATTTTTTTCCTGAGGTTAACATATTCTGGATATTACAGTATCGAGGGTATGAAATCTTAGTTGGGTATGTTACATACCTTCGGAAAGTTTAATTTGTCTAGTTTCTCAGTATAAGTTTAATTTGTAAGGTTTTACACACAAATAGGCAAAAATTCAAAATAGTACGTTTGTGAAAAATTGAAAAACCGTTGCCTTGAGTTACAAAACATTTATTTTGATAGATATCCCACTTCCATCCCACTAAGCGACCAAAAAGTTCTTAAAGGAAAAATCCTAAGCTTTCTTATGAAAAAAAATGACCTTTTTGAAAAAAAAAGCCAAAAAATTCTTTGATTTAGCAAAAAAAAATACAAAATTTTTTTTTTCAAAGTATTTTTTTCCGAAATATTGAAGAAATAGCTATCTAAACTATTTGCGAGAAAATTTTCTAAGAACAATAGGTAATAAGTTACATGGATGAGAAAAAACACCTGTTTGGCCAAAATGTCAAATTCTGATCCCCTCTAACTCTGAGAGCTCTTGACCGATCTTGCTGAAAAATTGTGTCTAAACTACTATCCGATAGGACTAACCTTGGTGCAAATTTCATCCCGATCGGAAGACATCGGTTCCAAAAGTTGGTGCACTTGACATGAAACCCCCATACATACATTATAAGAATAACAAATAAATATTTAAATTTAGTAAATAAAAATGCCACTAGATTGTTTAAAGTTCAAATCAACAATCTATAATATTAATAGGCTAGGCGATTTCTTGTGACCGATATTTTGTTCTACCGTTTAATCCCGATTTTGACCAAACGTATATTATTTGAAAGGTATTTTTCTTTTTAGCCGTTTTGCAGATTTACACATTTTTAAATATTTTCCTTTATTTTGAGTAAATTGCATTTAAAGTTGCTACTAACACATACATAAAATTATACATATGCTATGTGTGTTTTATTAAATTTGTTATTGTGTTTGTTAATGAGTTTGTGATCTTCATTCCCAATAATAATAAACCATAAAGCTGTTGGTTTGTGAATTGGCTAAGTTGACAAATAAAGCTGCCTAGAAATTGCACTCGAATTTCGAGTGCTGGAATCTGCTAGTTATTAATGAATGCTTTATTTTGCATACTTCTTTCTTTTATTATTAATTATACATTTTTTAATCATATGTAAAATACCCGTATAAACAAAAATATATATAAACTACATATATACATGTAGGTGTGGTATAGCGTAATTATGTATTGCACTTGAACATTTCATACAAAAAGTCATTCATTGTAAATTGCCGTATCAGCAACTGTTTGTACTTGAACATATTTTGGACAATGACTTTATTGTAACTTGAGTCTTAAACTCAAGTACGTTTATTAGTGACTAAATAAAGTCATCGTCCTCTTTATGATTACAATACAATGGACACTTTTAACAAAATATATTTTTGACGACTTGACCGAAAAATTGGATTATAACATGAAAAATTCTTTTGTTCATTTAAAAATTTTTAGGTTTTAAAAAAGAAAAAAATATTAACATAAAGGAGCTTAACTTCTGAAAAAATAAGAAAACTTTTAAGTTTTAATTTTTATGCTGTTGACAAAACAATGGAAACCTTTACCATACTATACAAAAATGAAAACTTTCCTTCTTTTTTTTTTTTTGGTTTCAATATATTGTGGGGTAGCCATTATTTTTAGTACTGCTTCACAACTCCGCGGCATGCAGTTAATTAAATTGTTGATGATATCCATTGAAATTTTTTGCCACTCTGAATTAACTGCCTCTATGAGATCTGTCTGCCATATTTTTCGATCTTCAATTTGCCATAGATTTTCTATGCATTTGACATCTTGTGATTGGGCTGGCCATTGTCATGTTGGAACTTCCAGGGGCATATTTGCTCCACGCATGGATACATTGCATCATTTAGAATTTGTCTGTATCCAATTTCAATTAGAGTATAGTTTACTGCATGGCCCAAAAAGTAACCCCATACCATAATAGTGCCACCGCCAAACTTAACAGATTTATTTGTACATTTTGGTCTGGCCTTTTTCTCTTTGGCCATCGTGCAAACGTTCTTTCATCATCTCCTCTTAAATTAAACTTGTATGTATTCCTTAGCAAAATTTATGCGAGCCAGACGATGTTTCTCTGATATCAGTGGTTTCTTCACAGGACGATAACAACATCAATTGCTCGTCGACAAACAGTTGGAGCACATATATTTTATTCAAGATTGTTAATGACCTCTTTTAGTAGGGCCTGCCGCCTAACTGTTGAATCGTCACCGTACCTCTTTCACGATATTTCATGAAATTATGGATTTATTCATAGAATATTTCTCACAACTTTTCTTTTGCTTAAGACCAACAGAAAATCATCTAATATTCGGATTTTTAACTCTTCGCCCAACTTTATTCCTGTAATAATATGTATTAAAATAATTAATTATTAGATTAATAAAGCAATGAAAAATACAATCTCATATATTAAAAAAAATTATGAAAACTAAAGTCAGTCCGTCTGGCCGTTATATCCGGCCGATTTCCTTAATTTTTTTTAATGAAAGGTATTTAGACACAGATATGTCATCAATCATTGAAATTTACTCAACTCCCACCTTTCCCAAGTTATACTCAAACGCGATTCTTCCCTGTACATTTCTTGATCGTTTCACTTTCAGAACACTCAGTGGATCAAGCTCTTTCTTTTGAACTGTTTCAATTCGTTGAGTTTGAGGAAAGTTATGCGTGCACAATCAAGTTTACATTATGCGACACGAAAGTTAACGTACAGATTTCATTACAATAATTGCATAACACCTACCCTGTGTTGAAGTGTGAATTGCAAAAAATTTGAATACCCTTATGTGGCATACAAGGTGGCCTTTATTTCTGTGTGTTCAACAAATATTTAAAATGAAATAAACTTAATGAATTAAATAAATTAAAAACATTGAAAGAAATAAATTGAATGATACAATAAAATTTCCTAGAATTTGCACTCGAATTTCGAGAGCTGGGCTCTGCTAGTTATATTTAAAAAACAATTGAAAGAAAACGTCAGAAACTAAACATATTTAAATAACGGTTAAGATTGCATACATTTTCTTTCATACCATCATCACTAAAAAATTGTTTTTCATTTCATGACCTGGTTTCCATATTACAGAATATACAATTTTTAAAGGATTACATTTTATATATATTATATATAAATGCTTATAGTCGTCACATGGAAGAGGAGAATCGTGGCAATTTTGTTCAAGTTTGAAGTTTCTAATGCATTTTTTGAAAAAATATCATGTGACTTAAGTGTTATTACACATTTACGTCCATATATTATTTTTCAGAAAGAATTTATTGGAAACTAAAATATCATTCTTCTGGCTATATTAGTTAAATTTTAATAAAAATTTATTCTGCAAACAAAAATTTTTTACGTTGCACAGTGGACGATTTCACGAGAAGGCGGTCAAAAATCCATAACTTTTGATTGTATTGGAATTTTGATATGCGTTTTTTGTTTGTTAGGTGGGACTTAAGCCTATAAAACGTAAATATCGACCGATAAAACTGCGGAACAAAAAAAGAAAAATAAAAAAATTATGCGGCATATATTTTGTTATTGGTTTTTGTAAACACTTGTATTAGACATACATAGCACGCATTTACTTTTTTTAAATTGACTCTGGTTTTCGCGATAAACCGCCTATTTGAGAAATGATGGAGGCTTCACCACATATTTTAGCATAATTAAAGAACGGTTTGTCCGATTTGGTTAAATAAAAATTATGAAAATCCACAACTAAATTACCTCCAAGTTATATCTACACTATTTTTTAATAAGGGTAATAGTTTTGGCAATATTCATAAAGTTTTTCCGAAGAAACCATTTTTTTGATGTAAAATTTATATATTTTTGTTGTTTTAAAATTCATAAAAAATCAAAAACATCAAAATTGCTCTTTTTTAATCATAGGTTATAAACATAGATATGTTGCAAGTAAAACAAGCCATATTGTATTAAAATCGATTAACAAGTTTTGATTTAATATACAATTTAGTGATGGTATCTCATTTTGATAAAAAATTTCTAAACGAATTTTTTTATGCGATTTTCATCAAGAACAAACATTACTGCATAAAAAGTTAACATCATGCCACTAAATGTCAAAATGGTAATCAATGTTACCCAAATTTACTGTATTATTGTAAAATTGTAATCAAAGTTTTAACTTGTTAAATGTATTAGTATGATTTTTTTTTTTTTTCAATTCTGTATAAGACTAATGTGCCGAATACTATAATGCCAATATGTATTGAAAAAATATTTTTATTAATGTACTTTCATCCAATAATTAAAAAAAAAAAATTTTAAAAATTTTTTTCTGTAAGCTTTTTTGTGATGGTTTTGCTCCGGACAATCTCTTATTAAAGTCCAACAGTATTCTGCCAACATGTGACGCCCCCATCGACCTTGGTATCTTCCATTATTCTGATTTCCTGGTGGAACCGTTCTAAACTAAACTTAAATACAAATCAATGAATATGTGTCTATAAAAAACATAAACATAACAAGTGTTTTATTGCAAAGTGTGAACGAATAAATATGTAAACAAATTGATTCTCAACACTTTTAAACTTACAGTAAGTACTCCAGTAAATTTGGATAATATTGAACCAAATTTAATCTAGAAGTTTTTATCAAAATGAGATACCATCACTTAATTGTAAATTAGATCAAAACTTGTTAATCGATTTTAATTAAATATGGCTTGTTTTATTAACAACATATCTATGTTTTTAACCTAAGATTAAAAAAGAGCGATTTTGATGTTTTTGATTTTTTATGAATTTTAAAACAACAAAATTATTTAAATTTTACATCAAAAATATGGTTTTTTCGGAAAACCTTTATGAATATTGCCGAAACTATTACCCTTATTAAAAAATAGTGTAGACATAACTTGGAGGTAATTTAGCTGTGGATTTTCATAATTTTTATTTAACTAAATCGGACAAACCGTTCTTGAGTTATGCTAAAATATGTGGTGAAGCCTCCTTCATTTTTATACCCTATACCACTATGTGGTTTGGGTATAATGACTTTGTGCTGCTGTTTGTAACAACCAAAAATATTTGACCTAGACCCATCTTTAATTATACCGATCGAATCAGAATCACTTTCTGAGTTGATTTAACAATGTCCGTCCGTCCGTCCGTCCGTCCGTCCGTCCGTTCGTCCGTCCGTCTGTGTGTCCATGTAAAGCTTGTAATCAAACTGCAGGTCGCAAATATGAATGTATTTTGATGAAATTTGGTACATAAGCTTTTATCGGCCATGGGATGAACGCTATTGAAATTGGTGAGAATCGGTCCATGTTCAGACCTAGCCCCATACAAATTACCCATATGAAATCGACATAAATTGCCATAAGATCCAAATTGTCATATAGATCTTACTCAAATTGGGTTTGTATGCGTTCATTACATCCATTAATGAGTATTCCAAAAATGATCCCTTTGACCCCATATAGAGCTGCTTCCCGATCTTCACTTAAATCTATTAAAAAACAAAAATATTGCACTGATTCTTCTCAAATTTTGTTTGTATATATTTTTTGCAAAATACAAGAGACTTTACCAAACATGATCAGGATCGGTCCATTTTTGGACCAAGTCCCTATATAGATATAGCATCCGATATGAACTTTTTCATATCTGCAGCCAAAAAAATTAATAAAAATCCCACTCAAATTTGGTTTTTGCTTATTTTCTATGTCCAGTTAGTTGGGCCTAAGAGATAGGGTCTCTAAACGCATGGTATAGGGTATCGTATAGTCGGTCTAGACCGACTATAATTTTCTTACTTGTTTAAGTATCGGTTTTTCGCGGGAACTCGAGTCAATCCACAAAAAGTGAATTATAGACTTAGGTCTCCATCCAGCATATGTAGCAAAATTGACTAACAATCCCTATGCCGCAGAATTTGTGTTGTTCTTTATAGTAAAAAAATTTATGGAGAGTTTAAAATACATGTTCATTCTTAGTTGAATTTGATTACAAAAGTGAAGTGTTAAAGGTTAAAAGAGGCTTTTTTTTATAAAATGTCTTATTTTTATACCCTATACCACTATGTGGTTTGGGTATAATGACTTTGTGCTGCTGTTTGTAACAACCAAAAATATTTGACCTAGACCCATCTTTAATTATGCCGATCAAATCAGAATCACTTTCTGAGTTGATTTAACAATGTCCGTCCGTCCGTCTGTGTGTCCATGTAAAGCTTGTAATCAAACTGCAGGTCGCAAATATGAATATATTTTGATGAAATTTGGTATATAAGCTTATATCGCCCATGGGATGAACGCTATTGAAATTGGTGAGAATCGGTCCATGTTCAGACCTAGCCCCCATACAAATTACCCATATGAAATCGACATAAATTGCCATAAGATCCAAATTGTCATATAGATCTTACTCAAATTGGGTTTGTATGCATTCATTACATCCACTAATGAGTAGTCCAAAAATGATCCCTTTGACCCCATATAGAGCTGCTTCCCGATCTTCACTTAAATCTATTAAAAAACGAAAATATTGCACTGATTCTTCTCAAATTTTGTTTGTAGATATTTTTGCAAAATACAAGAGACTTTACCAAACATGGTCAGGATTGGTCCATTTTTGGACCTAGTCCCTTTATAGATATAGCATCCGATATGAACTTTTTCATATCTGCAGCCAAAAAAATTAATAAAAATCCCACTCAAATTTGGTTTTTGCTTATTTTCAATGTCCAGTTAGTTGGGCCTAAGAGATAGGGTTTCTAAACGCATGGTATAGGGTATCGTATAGTCGGTCTAGACCGACTATAATTTTCTTACTTGTTTCAGTTAAATTTACAACTAATACTTTTTAGAAATTTTGTAAGATATATTTTGTCGGGAAATGCCAAACTTTGGCCCCATAAACTTATTAGTCCTAATGTTCACAAGGGCCAAAGGTTGGCTTTTTTCTAAAGATCCCGAGTTAAAATATAATTTATTAAGCAGCGAACGTAAAAGTTACCAGATATTGGTTCAAGATAGAGAATTTTCAATGAAAAAGTCGTATGTTTTTACTTTAGTTAAACATTTTTTTATTGTCTTTTTAAATATTTCTATATCAATTTTTATTGTTAATTTATAAAATACATAAATTTTTAAATGAAAAAAAATTGTTAACTATATAAAAAAAGAATATAACTTATTGTTAGTGTACTGAAATATTTACTACTTTAAATCAAACAATTTTAGTAAATATTTCTTCTAAATAGCCTTGATTTTCATCTTCTAGAAGTTGTTTAGCTTCTTCGTCTAATTCAACAGAGTTAGTTTTCCATTTTTGTCGAATGTTGAACATATATGGGTCTGAAGTGCACAACAAAATAGTGAAAAGGTCTTCATTAGTGCAACCTCTGGACATTTTTCTTGTGTTATGCTCGCGAAGGAACCTGTAGTCTTTGTTCCTTTTTTCTTGCGCTTCTTCAGATTTATGGTCAACTTCAAATCAAAAGATAGGGCAAACGCTTCTTCTGGAGTAAATTTCTTATCTTCATTTGGAGTAGGAATGCTTTTCAAAATCCTCTTTGTGCGCCTTGGGCTCTCTTCTACTATTTTTCATTTATTTCAATTTTATTTTATTTACTTTGTGTTGGTTGAATTTGGTGCAAAAATGAATCCTTAATAATTCTTTGAGAAATTTCTTCATTGATATTCTCCAGCTTTCCCCTTCTAGATCTTTCACTACATCCGTCAATTGGTTTTGCTGGTCGACCCTTTTTCCACTATCGTTGGCAGTTGTAGATGAACTCTCAAAAATAAGTGCCTTTAATAACCAGTCTTGGTGACGTTTGTATATCTTTGCCTTGCTATGAGAGCATTCAATGTACTGTTTTTTTAAATTTTATGCAAAAGCTGTAATTTTTTCTTTGCGTATTTCAATTTCTTGCAGGTTACAATTCTTAAAGAAATGGTTGCTCAGTATAGGCGAAATTATATCGTCTACATCTTTTTGTTGGAAAAGATCTCTATAACAGTACTTAGCCATTGTTCAAACTGTAATGAATAATAATTGTGGAAATATTATAAATACTCTTTCTTGCAATTATGTAAAATACAATTTTTTATCTTTTATTTCCACTTTTTGAAGCATAAAAAACCCAGACCCTGCACCTTTTTAAAAGGTGAATCATGAACGTCCTCATATCTAAAACCGGTGTTGCGCAATAGTTTTTTTTTACCATTTACCTGATATTTAAATTTTTCCCCATTTTGTCAGGTATTTAAACTATACTAGCAGATTCCAGTACTCGAAATTCGAGTGCAAATTCTAGGAAATTTTATTTTTTCATTTAACAAAGACCCTAAAGTTATGCTTCACAATTCAACTCATTTTAAATGAAGAAAACAAACTCAACACATTAACACAAACACATTAACAAATATAATAAAAAATACACATAGCATTTTATAAATAAAAATATTCCATACGATGAAAATCTGTAAATTTGGGTAACAGCTAAAAAGAAATCCCTTTCAAATGATAAATTTTTTGTCAAAATCGGGATAAAACTGTGAAACTTACATCGGTAACAAAAAATCGCCTAGCCTATTATATTATAGATAACTCAAGTTCCGACTATTAGTGTTTTTGAAAAATATCTTTGTCAAAATAAAAAAGATTTTACCCATTAATATAATTTAACAATTAAGCGCATTAAGTCTCAACCATTTTTTATAAGTATATAACAACTCGTGTCAACTCTACCGTTTCCTTTTTCTGTCAGTATAACCCCCCTATCTCACATCACACTGCAATTGTGAAATCGTTGTGTACGTATTATCAACGAAAAATTGTTCGAATTAGTCGAATCCATCGCCATTAACTTTTGTGCTCACACATCTGACTGCAATCTCATTTTTAAAATGTTGTCGAAGCGTAAACTTGAAAAAATTTGTTTACTTCTCTCTCTTATTTTTTTAAATAGAGTTACCGAGTTTATTATACAAGCACATGTTTGAGGGAAAATGTTTGCATTTATTATTATTAGTTTTATTTTAATAATAGTTAATAATATTTATGCTCTATAATTAACAAACTTGCGTTTTTATATGCGCATTTCAAGAAATAAATCATAATAATAGATTTAACAAGTTAAAACTTTAATTACTATTTTGAAGAATCCAGTAAATTTGCATTAAATTTATAACAGGGTAACATTAATCATCGTTAGTGGCAGCCACTACTCGCACGAAAAATTGGTGCCATTAGTGTGACCACTGCGGAAAATGTGTGTGTATTAGTAAAAAAAAAATGTGAGTGTATTGAGTTTTTCGAACTTGTGATGTGAGATAGGGGGGTAAAAAACAAATAAACTCACGCAAAAAATACACCGGTACAACCATCTTTTGTATTCATAACAGACAGACGGACGGACGGACATCGTTAAATCGACTCAGAAAGTGATTTTGAGTCGATCCGTATAATAAAAGATGGGTATAGGTCCAATATTTTTGGTAGTTACAAACATCAGGCCAAACTCTTTATACCCTAACCACATGGTGGAAAACTTTTGTATTCATAAATTTTGCGCAAAATATCTGACCTTGGTTTAAAAAAATTGTTCTGGTGCACACGGGCGGAAAATGGCGGATATATAATGGGGTATAAGAGTGTAGGGGAGGGTTCGGACTATAGAAGAGTGCAGCATTTTTTTTATGTCTTTTGATGGGCAGGAGTTATGCTCTATTAAGTAGGAGATTTTCGGGAAATTTGGGCCTTTTTTATTTTTTTTTTTAATTTCTAAGCGACTCAGTTACTTTATATTTCTAACATTAATAGTCATTTAAAAATTAAAATTTACAAAGAAATTTTTAAATTAAAATTTACAAAGAAATTTTTAATTTAGCAAAATACTGAGAAAGTCCATTTTCGAAGACCCTCTTCGCTGTATATAGTTGAAATAGACTCGCAATTTTTTGGCTCCCGAGGTTCACTGGTATTTACTTTCAAATGCATAACAGAACTTTAAAAGCGCTAACCATAAAAGAAATAATTTTTGGCTGCCTTCTCAAAATATGGTCCATAGTGCGTCGCCAATAAAAAAAATCAATTTTTTTTGTTACACATGAATCTGCAAATTTTGAAGAAAACAAAAATGTATTCGGTTTGACTGAAGTTGCTCAACAGCGGCTGGTTGCCAAATTTTGGCAACACTGTTCATATATTAAATAAATTTAAAAGTTAAACCTTGGCAGTTATATATGTACACACATACATACATACATTCATAATTAGATATGTGTAGTATATAGTATTTTTAACTTCTTATGTGAACATAATCACAATTTACTTTATGCGAGGGTTTATTCTTATTTACAAGTATTATATTTTTGTTGTTTTAACAATATAAGGACTGATAAAAGTTCAAAGATTATATTTTTTTTTTTGTAATTTTAACTGAATGAAAAGATGTTCATAGTACTAAATAACTTGGGCTTTTAAAAAAATTACTTTGAATAAATAGTGGTTAAAGATTTTTGGTAGTTACAAACCTTGGTATAAACTTATTATACCCTGATCACATATTGATATAGAATTGATCAAAGTTCAAAGAAAGAAATATTTGAATTGGAGTCAGCATTTATAAAAACTAGCAGTTCCCGGCCCTCGAAATTCGAGTGAAAATTCTAGGAAATTTTATTTTTTCATTCAATTTATTTCTTTCAATGTTTTTTTTTTTATCTACTTAATTCAGTAAATTTATTTCATTATAAATTTTTGTTCAACACACAGAAATAAGAGCCTAAAGGTATTTGATCCACCTTGTATGTCACCTAAAGGTATGCTAATTCACAATTCAACACAGGGGGAGTGATATGCAATTATTATAATGAACTTCGATTGAGTTATTGTCGTTATTGGTTTATACCCAAAATTATTATTCAATTCAACACAGGGCTCTTCATATAAAATTTTTGCAAGCACATTAACAAATTTAATTAACACACACACAGCATTGCGTAATTTTATATATGTGTTAGTAGCAACTTTAAATTAATGTTACTAAAAAAGAAATATTCCAGACGGTATGTCTGTAAATTTGGTGGACTGCTTAAAAGAAATACCCTTCAAATGAGGTATGTTTGGTAAAAATCGGTAAAAAACTGACAAAGTTACATCGGTCACAAGAAATTGTTATAGATAAAACACATTTAAAGGAGAACAAATTTCTCATAAAAGTTCATTCATTTGTGCTAAAGAATCGCTAAAATATTTTTTTTTCTTATTTTTAAACATATATTATAATTTTTGTTGTTATTGTTCATGTTAAATGTTTTACTTTTGCTAAAGACCAATTCACGAACTAAACATTTAATAAAAATGACTTTACAAATAAAATTCAAAAGTGTCTTCAACTAAGGAAGATGATTTAGCAAATTTCTACAAAGAACTGCTTACAAACATTTATGTCGTTTTTTAAACTGGTAAGTATTTAAATAAAGTGTTACAAAAAATTCTCAAGTCTTGTCATAAGTTCGTTTTTTGGCTCGTATGCAGGAAAATGATAAGTACCATACTGTACTGCTTGTATACAACACAGTCTGTACTCGTATACATGGATGTAGCACATGTACTTTAAAAGTGACAAGGAAATGTCCAAGTATAAAGAATCAACAAACGGACGTATCAGTGCTACAAGGTATGAACGAGTTGACTTTAATACGTTCTTTGAAAATAAAATAAAATCCATTTGGGAAATTTACACAAATAAGTATATTTGTCTTTGATACACACACATACATGAAATCTTATGATGTCTTTAATATTCATACACTGGAAGAATTTTCTTTGTGATTCATAAAATTTATGAATTTTATTTATTTAATGAAAAAATGTTAACAATTTTACATTTTATAACAAATATGCAAGTTGTAACCCAGCAAACAAATTCTAAATCTATTTACAGTTAATATAGTTTAACAATTTATTATAATTAAATGGAATGCATTTTAACTCTATTTGCTGGTTGGGACTTCTTACTAACTAGTAGATGTGGTTGTTTCACACTGCAGTCAAAGAAGTTTTTCTTATTCTTTAGTGTTTGTTCGTTCTTCTCCTGCATTTAGTGTATTTTTTTTTTGTTTTTGCACTGTTAGTTTACTTTGATATTGTATACATGTGTGTCTAAGGATTTAAGCAAATAGGTCGTATGCAGAAATTCTTTTTCCTACTCTTACAAATTCACAGCCAACGGCATCACTGTACAATGTACTATGGACCAGAATAATAAAAAAAACACGCATTAAAAGAAAAGTAATTAAAAATGGAACTGGATTTCTTAGCCATTTGTATCCATAACTAAAAATTTAGGTCACTATAAAGAAGAGATTGTTATCACTAAGTCGGACAAAGGTAACAAAACGGTAATTATGCTTAAAACGAATTACAAACGTATATTACAGAAAATAAATAATAAAATAGTAATGGAATTCTATCGAAATGGGAAAAAGTAAAACTAACATCAAATGCAGCGACAGCCCCAAGATTATATGGGCTTCCGAAAATTCACAAACCGGATATACCTCAACGCCCAAATTCATTTTCTATTCCGTGTTACAAACTTTCATATTGAAGAAATTTTAAAGAGCATTATATTAGATGAATATGACATTAACAATTCGATACAACTCAAAAACAAACAGAACGAGATAGAATTGGACGAAGACAACATTTTAGTATCGTTGGCAATAAACAATATAATGATGCAGTGGAACACGATAATAAATAACACAAGAATTCCCAGAGCACATTTTTTGAAAATTTTACAATTCTGCCTTAATGATAATAATTACTTTATCTATGGTGGCACACTTTACAACCAAACTTACCAATGGTAACTCACTATCACCAACAATCACAGTTTTTGTCTTGGACACAATGTCAGAACCAAACAATTGAGGATTTATTTAAAGAAAGCATACTATACATAAAAAACTTATCACAAAATACTTAGACGATTTATTTGCCATAGTTAAAAGAAAGGATGAGGACCACATTTTAAAAACACTCCACAATTATCACAAAATATTTAAATTTATAATTGAAAAAGAAAATAATAATTTTAACATATATCTTGATATGAAAATATTAAGGGAACATGGCAAAGTAATAATCCTTTGGTATAGCAAAAATATAGCATCTGGTCGATTAATTATCATATTACATAACCACTAAATTCATTTCGAATAATATAATTAAAATAAAAGATATATTAATGAAAGATAGCTAATCTACAACTATAATAAATAATCTAATACACATAGAGAACGGATTCGTTGTTGCAACCGATTTTGTTGTCAATCGAATTTTGGCAGTTCCATCTACTATCACATAATTCTATTTATGGTAATTTGGCAAGGTGAATTGATATTATATACAAATTCGATTGTATGAATCGTGGCATTAGTTGATACAATGGAATTTTATTCAAAGGTTATGATAACCATTAACTAATAGGGGTTTTTACTAATATAAAATAAAAAAATATTTTTTATTAATATATATTTATTTATAATTTTTTTTTTTCTTATGTGATAAAACAAAATAGATAGCAATTCACGAATTTTTTACATAATAACATATGATATATATTTTACAATAAAATCATAAAATTTGAAACTTTTAGATAAACATTTTTTGTTGGTACGACAATTTGGATTTACTAGCAGAGCCCAGCCCGCGAAATTCGAGTACAAATTCTAGGAAATTTTATTTTTCATTCAATTTATTTCTTTCAATGTTTTATGCCACCTAAAGGTATGCTATTATTATTATAATGAAATTCGATTGCGTTATTGTCGTTATTGGTTTATATACAAAATTATTTTTCAATTCAAATCAGGGCTTTTCATATACAATTTTTGCAACCACATTAACAAATTTAATAAATGCACATACAGCATTGTTTAATTTTATGTATGTGTTAGTAGCATCTTTAAATGGATTTTACTCAAAAAAAAAAAAAAAAAAAAAAAAAAAAATGCAAAAATGCAAAATGCAAAAGTGTGTAAATCTGGTGGACAATTAAAAAGAAATACCTTTCAAATGAGGTATGTTTGGTCAAAGTCGGGGTAAAATTGATAAAGTTACATCGGTCACAAGAAATTGTCTTGCTTATTAATATTATGGATGTCATATCTGTTATTCATACTACATTGACATTTGTTATATTCTTATCTTTCTACAAATGAAATTTATTAATATACTAGCTGTTTTTACCCGGTCTTGCCCGGGATTCAAAAATGGTTCACTATGCTTACCAGGCGGTGAGTTCTTAGTCCCCAATGAACAAACAAATGAACATGATGAAAAAATTCCCCAATGTACGTTTTTGGGGAGTAAATTAATTTTTGATTTCAATTTAAAATTTTTTTGATTTTTTAATTTAGAAGTCCGCGCGCCGCTTCCGCGCTATACCAGTGTTGCCGCGCAGTTGTTGTCAACTTATTTTAATTGCCAAATTATATTTTTCAGATCATTCCATTCATTCCGCATCCGCGCGGATTTTAAATACGTTTATTGTAGGACTGATATTGAGAGCAGTATGGGAAATTTGTTCATTTCTTTTGGGGGCCTTTTTTTAAATTTGGGGAATTTGTTCATCGTGAAGTTTTTTCGCAATTTTTGGGGAATAATTTCATATTTTTTGGGGGAATTTGTTCATTGGGGACTAAGTACTCGGTGCCTGCTTACCATTACAACTAACTATGTTTATGCATGGATTATTTGTAGTGTATGATGTATAAAAGTTTCTGGTTTTTCCTTCTGCTGCATATACGAAAACATTGTGCTGACTCCCAACTCTGGGCAGGCGAAATATAATTGTCTATGAGAAAAACGGGGAGATTCTAAGTTGATACCTGCTACCGTAAGGAATTGCCCTTTAATGTACGTTATGTAAGGAAAAATTTTCTGTACCATCTCCTGCAATGAAAGAACCAACTTACAAAAGTTTTCTGGTAGGGACATTACAGTCGTTGCAGGAGTTTCAGATTCCCTGAACTCAGCTTGTATGATCCGTTGGGCCTGAAGACGTTGTTGAGTCATTTCAGGAGTTTCACATTCCCTCGACTCAGCTTGTCTTAGCCGCTGGATTTCTAGACGCACTTGAGTAGATTCAGGCATTTTAGCTTCTTTTAACAAACCGTTATTGGGTTTTCTCAGCTGTTTCAGCATATCTCAACTTAGATTAACTCATTGAGACTCGATACGAATTTGGGTCTGATCGGGTTCTCTAGAGTTCTGTTTAGTCTAAGGCTTTTCGCATTTGAGGTAGTACGGCCTATATGCTATGCTTTCATGTGTAAGTCACAATTGCAAATAGTTCTTTTTCCACCTTTACAACTCATTTATATAGTGAAAAAGATGAAATGGAAATATGTGTAATTGGTTGCTTTCCAATGTAGCCTAAAGGCGAGATGGAAATAAATGTAATATTCAGTTTTCCAATGTAGTTAAAAAGACGAGATGGAAATATTTGTATGAATCAACATCATCGGAGGAATCCTACATGACATAAATCTGCACTAATTTTGGGGTGTTACAACTCATATAGTAAAAAGGGAAGACGGGAACATTTGTAATATGTTGATTTACAATATTTACTTGATAATGGTGTAAACTCAAGAGTAGTAAGTAAAGAGATTTATGCATAAAGTTTTAATGAAGTCCATTGAACAATTAAAATATTTTAACAAACACTAAAAGCGTATATAGAAAATTAAAAAAAATGGGCGTGGCCGATAAAAATATATGACGACATTGCCTGGGATATGAGAATAATGTGCAGTAAATTCGAGCGAAATCCGTAAAAAATGTACAAAGTGGGCGTAAAAGTAGCCGTGGCCGGTAAGAAGTATATGTTAACCTTCTCTGGGGTATAGAGATCTTGTGTACAAAATTTCAGAAAAATCCGTTGATAAGTTAAAATTTGTGTAGCGAACAAATATACCAAAAAACAGAAAATGAGTTGTATGTAAAAGGTGGGCGTTAAAGTAGGCGTGGCCGATAAGAAGCATATACTGACCTTCCCTGGAGTACAGATACTATATGTACCAAATTTCAGAGAAATCCGTTAACAAACAAAAATTTGTATAGCGAACAAATATACCAAAAAACAGAACATTAATTTTATATAAAAAGTGGGCGCAAAAGTAGGCGTCGCCGATAAGAATTATATGGAGACCTTCCCTGGGCTACAAAGATCGTGTGTACCAAATTTCAGAGAAATCCGTTGAAAACTAAAAATTTATAAAGTTTTATAAAATTTTATAGCGGTCAAACAAACAAACAGAAAGTGAATTTTATATATGTAGATTTCCACTTTCTTAGTTTTTGTTTATCTTTTTGTTTTAATATTATCAAAAAAAAAAAAAAAAAAAAAACTGCTTCAATAAAATTGGCAAGTTTTTAGAAATGTTTCTTAAACCATCGGACTTCGAAAATAGGATACAGACTGTCAATTTCATAACATAAAGCTTTTTACATGATACGACTTTTTCATAATACTCGAGTTTTTGACAGGTCGTATTACAAAGTGTGATATTGTAAACTGGCCTTTACTGGTGGCTACAATAGTATTTATTTCATGCAGTTTCCTTTTGTTTTGTTACAATATTTGTTAAAAAAAAATGTTGTTATAGTAGAATTTATTAGCTCCAGTCACCTATATTGAGACTTAAGCACGTTGTTCTCAGTTATATTACGTTGGCTCAATCAAATTAGTTTTGTAATTTTATACAAAGACTTTGGTTAGTAAAAGGAACTAATTTTTTTTTTGTTGTAGATACTTCTATTTTAGAACAATTCAGTTTATATGATAGTTATTTTCTTTTAAATAGTTTTTTAAAATATTAAAGAATTACAATAAAAATTATTATTACCGTAATACATTTTTCTAGTAGTAACCGAGTTCCAACCAATCTTTTTCTGTGTGTTTATAAATTAAACACACATATAATATAATATTATAACATAAACCCAATAAAACAATTTCTTCACTTTTCACACAAACAAAAACCAAAATACCGAAACAAGAACAAAGTAACGTAGTATATGAAACCAAATATGAAGGGAAAATAGATGAAACGTCTGGTAGAATTTATATAGAAACAACGAAACGAAGTACGAGAATAGCGAAACACCAAGCAGATTTTAAAAAGGATGTGCTCACTATAGCATTAGCATAACATTGCATTGAAAGTGGACCCAATAAACCAAAAAAACATAAAAATAAGGATTCTTAGCAATTGTTGTACAAACATGCTTACAGGAAAATAGTTTATTAATCATTCTTGCAGTAAGCTTATTTTCGTAAGATTCTTGCAAGCTTATGAATTTAATTAAATAATGAGTTTTTTTTTCAATTAATTTATTACTAGCAGATTCCAGCCCTCGAAATTCGAGCGCAAATTCTAGATTTTATTTTTTCATTAAATAAAGACCCTAAAAGTATGCTAGTCAATTATAGCCAATTCACAAATCAACACAAAAAACAGACTCATTTTTATTACAAACACATTAACAAATTTAATAAACACACACATAGCATTGTATAATTTTATGTATGTGTTAGTAGCAACTTTAAATGCAATTTACTCAAAATAAAGGGAAAAATTAAAAAATTTGTAAATCTGCAAATCGGATAAAAAGAAATACCTTTCAAATAATATACGATTGGTCAAAATCGGGATAAAACGGTAGAACAGAACATCAGTCACAATAAATCGTCTAGCCTATTAATATTATAGATTATTGTTTCTTTTATTAATAATATTATTATTTTATAGATTATTTCCTATTTTTGGCAAATTAGAAGAATGATTTTGTACTTTTTATATATTCATCCTCGACCAATCCAATAGAAAATGCAGCATATATTAAATTTAAATAGTGAATGAATGTGTTAGTGAATTCAATACATATCGCACCTGTACCTCTAAATTGAGTCAACTCAAAATTTACAAATTTTCAGTAGAGGCAAAAAACGGTTTTTTTTTTAATATTTACTATAAAATTTAAAAACAGTTGTTTCGTTGTAAAGAATTGCGAATAATAAGTATACAATAGTAGTTGTTTTTGCGATTTTTTCAGTGATCATCAAAAATAACAAGTTTTTTGGGTGGAACTCAAAATATGTCTTTTTAGTGGATTCTAAAGAAGCTACTCTTATAACACAAAGAGGGTTACAACTGTATTTTTTTTGTGAAAGACTAGAAAAATCTATGTAAGATTTTTACAGTGGATAGATGTGACCACTGTGTATCGTTTTCTTGCAAAAAGTGAAAATTGAAAAATTTTGAGTTGACTCACTTTAGAGGTACAGGTGCGATATATGAAATCATTTATTTCTTATGGCTTTTGCTGCACTCAGGCTGCACACTCTCGTTTTGTCCTCTGTGCCTTTCCATCATAGTTTTTCCGCCAGTTCGTCCACTAATAATTTTCGCCAACAGTGAAGTTCGTAGACTTTGCTACCGTTAACATCTATAATATTAATAGGCTAGGCGATTTCTTGTGACCGATGTTTCAAAATATTAAAAAAGGAGAAAATGCAAACAAACGATACGCTATAGAAAGTCTTCGAATTCAATAAAAAATAAATATTGCAATAAAAATGCATACTAAATCATATACCTATTATATACCTTCGGAAAGTTTAGTTTGTCTAGTTTCTCAGTGTAAGTTTTATTTGTAAGGTTTTACACACAAATAGGAAAAAAATCAAAATAGTGCATTTGTGAAAAATTGAAAAACCGTTATCTTGAGTTACAAAACATTTATTTTGATAGATATCCCACGCGACCAAAAAGCTCTTAAAGGAAAAATCCTAAGCTTTCTTATAAAAAAAAAAAAATGCCCTTTTTGAAAAAAAGGCAAAGAATGCTTTAATTTAGCAAAAAAGAAGGTCTACAAATTTTTTTCCGAAATATTGAAGAAATAGCTATCTAAACTCTTTAGGAGAAAATTTTCTAAGAACAATAGGTAATAAGTTACATGGATGAGAAAAAACACCTGTTTGGCCAAAATGTCAAATTTTGATCCCCTCTAACTCAGAGAAATCTGGACCGATCTTGTTGAAAAATTGTGCCTAAACTACTATCCAATAGAATTAACCTTGGTGCAAATTTCATCCCGATCGGAAGACATCGGTTTCAAAAGTTGGTGCACTTGACATGAAATCCCCCATATACTTATATTTTAATAATATCTGCTTCACGTTGTGTTAAACTGGTGTTTTAATATAATTAAATGTGAAATTTGATGAATGCTTACATGTAAGTCTACTTATATTTAATGTTGAGTACTTCTTTGATGTTAATTAATGTTGTCCTTGTTTATTTGTTTCTGTCGTTACCGGATTAAATAAAGAAAAAATATCCCTGGAGAAGTTGTAAAATCCCAATGAAACGTAGGATAAAATAACAATTTTTTATTTGCATCTGTAAATGATCTTCAAAGCCCGTCGGAAAATAAATTCTGTATAATCATTAAATAAAAAGGTTGATATATAAAAATCTCAAAGATCTTTTATGTTGTGAAAAATAAATTTTTATCCCCCACCCTCGTTAAATTTGATTCGCATTAATGTATTGTATCACTAAACTAAAAAATATTTTGAACTTTAGATCCCCTGAAATAGTGTACAAATCCTGAAACTCACTAAAGTGTTCTAGTATAATTGCGTTTATCTCCGAAAGTTATTGACTCACAATTCTAGTCGAGATCTTATTTAAAATGTGTTGAGACAGCTTTTAAGATGTCATGCGATGAAATATCTTAAAAAATCTATAATACGCTTTTAGTTATCAACCGATTTTAACAAAAAATATACCATTTGAAAGATATTTCTTTGCAGATGTGCACCATATTTACAGATGTGCATTATCTGGTACATTTTTTTTGAAGCAATAATCATTTAAAGCTGCTACTAACACATACAAACCTATAGGGTTTCGCGGGTCTAGATGTGAAAGACATAGTAAAAAATATGAAATACATGAAACACATAAAACTATACAATGCCGTGTGTATGTGTTTATAAAATTTGTTAATGTGTTTATAAAATTATTTATTAACTCATTTTTATATTGATTCGTCTCCTCTCAGTTGAAATAGTTGGCCGCATTCCATCAATTGCGACAAAATATACTTTTTTCTAAATATCATATAAATATAATTATACATATATACTAAGCATATTTCTTTCAGAAAAACAAATAAAAAAAAATAATGGAATTATAATATTTATAATGTAATTTAATGAATTTTATAAAAAACTTCACAATTTAATAAATTTTATTTAAATATTCATAATTTTTTTGTATATCTATAATATTAATAGGCTACGCGATTTCTTGTTACCGATATTTTGTTCTACCATTTTATCCCGATTATGCCCAAACGTATATTATTGGATAGGTATTTTTTTTAGCCGTTTTGCAGATTTACAGATTTTTAAATTTTTTCCTTCATTTTGAGTAAATTGCATTTAAAGTTGCTACTTACACATATATAAAAATAATTCATATGCTATATGTGTGTTTATAAAATTTGTTAATGTGTTCGTTAATGAGTTTGTTTTCTTCATTCACAATAATAGAAAACCAAAAAAGTGTTGGGTTGTGAATTGGCTAAGTTGAAAAATAAAGTTGCCTAGAAATTGCACTCGAATTTCGACCGCTGGAATCTCCTAGTATAGATCAAAAATTTTAAGGAAACAAATTAAATTGAAAAATAAAATTTCCTAGAATTTGCACTCGAATTTCGAGTGCTGGGCTCTGCTAGTTAGTATCATTTTTATAATATACAGTGAGTGTCAGCTTATTTGATGCAGGGCAATAATTCAACTTCATAGTAACTTATGAACCAAATATGATACCGAAAAAATAAAAAAGCCATTTTAAAGACCGTATTTTTTTTATTCAATCATATATTTTAGAGTTTGTTTTGTTGATTTTATATAAAATTCAAAGTTGCAATGGAAGTTGGCCATCCACCACTAGAAACACTTGAAAGTTAACGTGAAATTGCTGAACAAGTGAATATACCGTTCAGTTCACAATATTATAGAACGATGTTTTAAGGTACGATAAAGCAGAATTTTTGCCCTGCATCAAATAAGCTGACACTTACTGTATGTATGCGTTGTGGCTGTAATCATTCCTACAGTTCTTTTGAATTTCATTAAATCGAAAAAATATTGTATATTTCTTAAAATATTGAACATATGCCATATTTATTTTTAAAATCAATACTTATTTTGTATTGTGTTCTACTTTGAGACTACATTCGAAAAATCGGAATACTCGAAACTCCTATAACTTTTAAATTTTCCTAATGGGACTTAATGAAGTAAAGTTTCAACAAAAAATTCTAAAATTCTCAAGTAGAAGCAGGAAGTATTTAATAAAAAATTATGTTGAATATAGTTTTTAACTATAATAAACTAAAAAAAATATAAAATAAAAAGTTTAAAAAAAAATATAGGAAAATTCAGCATTTCTACTTTACTTGATTTTTTGAATAAAATGATCGAATCCTCAGTTAAGGCTTATTTAATACGTTTATATTAAAAATCTTGCAAAAATAATATTAATGAGAAAATTTACGTCAAAAAGAGAGTTTCTGGTCAATAGTGAATTCAAAAATATACTATACACGAGTACGTATTTTTTTTTTTTTTTTTTTTTTTTGGTGTTCATATCTGCTGTAATATGTGTGTATTTTAATTTTTCATAAATTTACAAATAAAATGAAAATGCATGCTTAAGGAGATTCTTCTTTTCTGTAACATCCTTGGCATACATCCTTAAGGATGTGTTGCTAAATATGTATGTATATTTTACATACAACCATAAACACGTACAAATAGCACGTGCATTCAAACATGTAACTGTCACTTTCAATTGTTTAAACAAACTTACACGGTATATTTGCATTTGGAATTTTTACACTTAAATACAGTGTTGGAAAAAATATTCCTAAAAAAATTATGGTGATACAAAAAAAAAATTCTTCAAATCCTGTTCTGATAATCGTATGTTTATAAGCTTCAACTTCACCAAGTTTCATTTGTTTTGCCATCACTGTACACATGACCAAAAATGTTTAAATATACTGTGAGTGTCAAAAGAAAGTAAACACCTTAGTTACTTAGTTATATTAAGAGTTTTATTAAAATGGAGTAATTAACACAAAATAAAAAAAAAAAAAAATATAAGGAATTCAAGAATTATTTAACAATAGCTGAAATCAATGAAAACATTAAATAAAAGTAATACAAAACAGCAATAAATGCACTTTATTTATAAAATGACAATTTTACACGCCCAAATAAAAAAAAAAAAAAAATTAAACAACAAAGAAAAGGCAACAGAACTTCAATACACAAAGTAAACTTTCTAAATTTTTTAATATTTGGTTTATTTTCATTTGTCCTTAAGCACCTCGTATAGTCTCCTAGGCAGCGACTCGCTAAGTTTTTTTTGTTATATCAGGGGCGATTGTGCTCCATTCTTCCTTTAGAGTCTTCTTTAAGTTTGCTTTGCTTGAAAAAGCCCTTCGACTTATTTTTCTGTCAAGATTTTCCCAAAGATGCTCGATCGGGTTAAGGTCCGGGGATTGCGGCGGATGATCAAGAGTCATGGGAGTCCGGTATAGTAGCCACTCTTTCATAATTTTATATGAATGCTTTAGATCGTTGTCGTGTTGGAAGATCCAGGTTCCAGCCATGCCTTATTTCTCGACGCTAGGACCAACATTGTCCTTCAAAATGGCTAAGTAATTCATTTTGATCATTGCAGAGTAAATAAAAACGGCCATGCAGCCCCAAACCATAACTGAACCTCCACCGTGTTTGAAAGTGTTGGTAACACATTTTTCCTTGAAGGTTTCATTCTTAGCACGCCATACTTTTGGGGGCCTTTTCACGCCGAAAATTTTGGATTTGTTCTTATCTGTATACATCTTATCTGTATCGAAATTCATTAGCTTGCTGTGATGCGCCTTGGATATGGATATGGTTTCTTGGATGGTATCCCTTCATGCAGGCCATTTTTGTGAGGCGATCTCCTTACTGTACCAGCCTGATGTCTGCGTTATGTTTTCTGATAATTTAACTGCACTTTTGGCTGGGTATATGTTCACTTCTCTTACTACAGCTCTAACTTCGATACCACTAAGCGGCTTTCGGCGTTCAGATCTCGGTAAATCTTCAACCCAATACTGTTTTAAGTATTATTCACTTATTTTTTTTTTTTTTTTGATATACAGTGGTTCCTGCCAAAAATTTCGCAAATTTCACGCAAAGATTTACTCTTTTCTTTTAACCCTTTCACGACCAATGGGACATATATGTCCCATTTTTATTTTTTCTTATATTTTCCACATTTTCCAACCGATTTTTTTAAAGCTGAATTGAGTCGACGGAGGATAGTTTTAGCTTTCAGACCATACAAAAAAAAAATGGCACATATATTCTCAGGACTTAAGTCGGTGACCCCAAAATCTGAAAAATGTGTTTTTTTTAATGATATTTGGATGTCATTTATTCGGACGTAATTGAACCGAAAACATTAAAATTTTGATATAACATGGACCAGTATTATGGTTTTCAGAAACACCAAAATATTTGGAATCGGTTTATTATTTGGCAAAATTCAGTACGGATAAAAAAGATGTTTTATAGTTTTATATTTTTGTTAAATTAAAAAAAAATCATAATACTAAATCATCAATTAATTAAACTATAAATAACAAGTAAGAAAATCATATTCGGTCTAGACCGACTATACGATACCCTATACCATGCAGACCCTATCTCTTAGGCCAAACTAACTGGACATAGAAAATAAGCAAAAACCAAATTTGAGTGGGATTTTTATTATTTTTTTTGACTGCAGATATGATGCTATATCTATATGGGGACTAGGTCCAAAAATGGACCGATCCTGACTATGTTTGGTAAAGTCTCTTGTATTTTGCAAAAATATATACAAACAAAATTTGAGAAGAATCAGTACAATATTTTTGTTTTTTGATAGATTTAAGTGATGATCGGGAAGCAGCTCTATATGGGGCCTATGAGTAAGAGTTGTCCCATAGGAATCATTTTTGGACTACTCATTAATGGATGTAATAAACCCAAACCCAATTTGAGTAAGATCTATATGACAATTTGGATCTTGTGGAAATTTATGTTGATTTCATAGGGGTCATTTGTATGGGGGCTAGGTCTGAACATGGACCGGTTGTCACCAATTTCAATAGCGTTCATCCTATAGCCGATAAAAGCTCAAATACCAAATTTGATCAAAATATATTCATATTTGCGACCTGCAGTTTGATTACAAGGTTTACATGGACACACAGACGGACGGACGGACGGACAGACGGACATCGTTAAATTGAATCAGTTAGTGATTCTGATTCGATCGGTATAATGGGTCTAGGTCAAATCTTTTTGGTAGTTACAAACAGCAGCACAAGGTCATTATACCCAAACCATATTGTGGTATCTATAATATTAATAGGTTAGGCGATTTCTTGTGACCGATGTTTTGTTGTACCGTTTTATCCCGATTTTGACCAAACGTATATTATTTGAAAGGTATTTCTTTTTAGCCATTTTGCAGATTTACAGATTCTTAAATTTTTTCCTTAATTTTGAGTAGATTGCATTTAAAGTTGCTACTAACACATACATAAAATTATAAAGGGTCCGCCAAATAACTTTTTTTTTTTTTTGAAAATGCTATAAAAAAAAAACTACTGCATATTATCTCAAATTTCTTTTTTTATTTGAAAGTGCAGTAGTAGCCTACACGATCGGTTCAATTTTTAAGCACATTATCGATTGTGTGCAGCTGTATTTCACCAATGGCTTCACGAATATTGTCCTTTAAAGCGTCAATTGTCTCTGGCTTGTTGGCGTAACACTCATCTTTGAGGGCACCCCACAAATAGTAGTCCAACTGTGTCAAATCGCAGCTCCGAGGTGGCCAAACGACATCAGTTCTGCGGCTGATAATGCGATCTTCAAAAACAGGGCGCAAAACATCGAGTGTAGTTTCGGCTGTGTGGCACGTAGCACCGTCCTGTTGAAACCAAATGTTGCCAATATTCTCCTCTTCAATTTTTGTGAACAAAAATTCGTTCAACATGGCCCGATAACGATCGCCATTGACTGTAACGGCCACTCCTTGCTCATTTTCGAAGAAAAATGGCCCAATTATGCCTCTCGACCAAAATCCGCACCCAACAGTGACTCGTTTTGGGTGTATCGGTTTTTCAATGTATGCGTGCAGGTTTTCTGTGCCCCAAATGCGACAATTTTGCTTGTTTACGTACCCGCCAAGATCAAAATGAGTTTCATCTGAAAAGATGATTTTTTTTTGGCAAAATCGGCATCTTCTGTAAGTCGATCGCAGACCCACTTAGCGAAGCGAAAACGCATTGGATGGTCAGTTGGCTTCAACTCCTGAACCAATTGGACTTTGTATGGCGTCATACCAAAGTCTTTATGCAAAATTCGTGTCAATGATGCCTCCGAAATGTTCAATTCTTGAGAACGACGGTGAATTAATGTTGATGGCGCTTCACGCACACTTTCTGCCACAGCAGCAATATTCTCGGGTGTACGCACTGTTTTTGGCTTTTCACGCCTTGGTTTATCGATGAGGATGCCAGTTTCTTTCACTTTTTTTCACAAGATAACAAACATACGTAGCTGACGGTGCTTCTCTTCTTCCAAAATCCGTACGCAGTTTTCGCACACATTCTGCAACATTACCATGATTTTCAAAGTAATGTCGCAATATTTTCCAGCGTTGTTCAAGCGTATACACAACCATATTCGTTCAGCGGGAGGATAAAACTAATTATCTGTCAAATCAGACATGAGCTAAGTGTTACCATTCACGAAATAAGCACTAGTTGAAAAAAAAAAAAAAACGTTAGATGGCGGATCGTTTACAATACTATGTGTGTGTTTTATTAAATTTGTTAATGTGTGTGTAATAAAAATGAGTTTGTTTTTTGTGTTGATTTGTGAATTGGCTATAATTGATTAGCATACCTTGAGGGTATTTATTTAATAAAGAAAATAAAATTTCCTAAAGTTTGCACTCGAATTTCCAGAGCTGGAATCTGCTAGTAGGGTATAAAAAGACTTAGAAAAAGATTAATTCTAAATATCTCAAATATATAAAATCAGTTATGGTAATCTTCGAAGCAATAACAGTTTTTTGTGAAACAAAAGGAACGATTTTCCTTTCCATTTTTAGTACAAACTAGAAAAGTAGTAATCGATTCTCTGTGATCTATATTTAAAAACTTACAACAAATACAAAACCAAAGCTACAGTTACCTATTAAAAAAATAAAAACACAAATCACTGACTTGCTTTGAGCGGAGTAACTTAGTTGCTAATTTTGACCGTTGACGACCAATGGAATTTTTCCTTGAAGGAATTTAAAAAAAATATTTTTGACGACACTTTTGTTTAGAAATGTTGGGTCGTTAAGTACGAATCCACAAAAAAAAATTTTCCAGCAGTTAAAGTTTGGTCGTGAAAGGGTTAAAACTAAAATAATTTTCCGATTATCAGACGATGTTTGCGAAAAATCTGATACATTTTCACTTTCGAGAGATTTGTGTATTATTCCCACCAAATTTGATGTCATGTTTTATAGTAGTCAATCTCTAAATGGTATAAATAGTAGTAAACGCTGTAATATTACTTTTTATCGTAAGTCAATAAGACAATTTAAAGATTCGAAATTGGTGTTTACTTTTTTTTGACACTCACAGTAGTAAATTCTTATTAAATCGTTTTCTTCTTTTTTAATTTATGTGTTTCGTTTTTTGAGTGTGTTTGCCTGTGTTTGTTTAAGTCAGAACATTTTTTATTTACTTTTTTTTCTTTTCTTTCTCTTTGCTTTTTATGACAATATCATCAACAGATTTTCTTTTTGTTATATTCATGTCTGTTTTTTTGTGAGTTTTTTTTTTAGTTTCTATCTCCTTTTTGTTTTAATTTTAATATATATTATTATTGTTCTTATCTTGATGTTACAGTTACATTTCCGTCATTCTTATAATGACGGAATAATTAATCTTGATTTGTGTTTTAGTGATAATTGCCTTTGTCATTCATTGTCCATATAATCATTCAAATTTTGATGTTACAATGCTCATTATTTTTTCTGTCTTGTAAATTCTAATTATTGAAAAAAAAAAAAAAAAATTATAATTGAGTGTTAAATATTATGTGTCATCTATGTACATACAAATTTTCTTTTTTAAATAAAGTCTAATATAACGTTAGCAATTTTTAACAATTTAATAAAAACAAAAAATAATCTTTAAAAGAAATTTTCCTACAAGTTCGGTTGGAGTGTCCTTTGGTGGGTATTAGAATTACCTTAAATATTACAAATGGATTGATTTTTTATTATGCCATAGTATGATAGAGTCATAGTAAATTTTTTTAAATTTTATTAGAATTATATATAACTAACACTAATATATTTAATTGGTTATGTAATGAAATAAAACAACAACAAAAAAAGCAGTGTGATGAAAAATAGTTAATTATTTTATCCCTCATTTTGGTTACAAAAATCTTTTTTAATTGTCATGTTTTCATCCTCCTCTACAATCTCTCATAAATATTGTTTGGCAAACCCATGACAAATTAGTTAAGTACAAAAGCAATCAAATTAGCGCTAACTTTACAATGGAGAGTTAAAGTTTTTACTCGATCATTTCGCAACTGATTCATGTTCATTTTTGATGGAGGAATGGAAATACTATTGTCGCATTTGCTTGCACAAAAATTTGTATCAAGCCTTTCTTTCCATGCCGTTCAGATCTCCTGGTTAGGCGAAAATTCGGGGAAATTTGTCTGGACAGCACAGCATTTGGCTTTGTTTTTGTCATGCTAATAATTTATTTATTTTTCTTTTTGCAAAATAAAATTCGTTTGAAAATATTTTAAAATAAACAACTCTTCAGTTGGCATCAGACATCTTAAACGACAAGTACAATACGAGTACGAGTAAATCATTAAAGACAAATAGAGGACAGTTCGAACAAATCGTTAAAGAAATTTTCATACAAATGGCCGCGGAATCATACAAGACCAAAAGAGAGACAAGTTCGCTTATCCTGTCATGGAAGGTTGTATGAGCGAAAAAATTTGAAAAAAGTATGAAAAAACACATTTTTCTTCAAATCCGCTTAAATAAAAACGCTTCCCTCACCAAATTAAGAACGGGATACATACAATATTTGGCATTTTTAATCACATATATTTTGTTAATAAGACCTTAAAGTCCAATCGTTGATATCGGTAAATTTCTTGAACAAAATTTTTTAAGAAGTAAAATCGAGATTTTAAAATAGTGTTTTGACATTAATTTAGAACGGCATAACAATAGACGAGATGCAAAATATTTTACATACGATCATTTTGGGATCAAGAGAATGCAAAAATATTGTTGTTGCAAATTATTTCAATGTGTTTAAAAATGTGAGCTCGATTTTTTTAACCAAGTGGTCTGCGGTGCATTTATTGCCTGGGGAACTTGACATAACTTGGCTGTTTTTCAACCGATAATAGATTTTGTTGTTTTATTTGAAAGATAATTTACTTTGGATTATGGCTTATTAATTAATTTAATTGAAACGCGATTATTAATATCAAAATTTTGGTGAATAATGATTTTTTTTTTTGGTAATTTTTACATATAAATGCTTATTTGAACTTTGAACTCAATGCGCGTCCAGAAAGCATTGTCCGATTTTGTTCGAATTTTGCGCACTAAAGTTTTAGATCCAATGTCACAATAATCTGATCCGCATGTCTTAAATTAAAAAAAAAAAAAAAAAAAAAATGGCTGTCACCCAAATCCTTCATACTATCGTTGGCGACAATATAAAAGACACATTCCCTCACACTATCGTCAACGGCATACAGTGGCTGAAAATCGTTTTCCATTGGCCAAAATTCTGTAACTTTTGAACCGATCCAAATATTCCAGTAGTTTTTTTAATGGATAGATATTTAATTGAACTTGACTCATTTTTAATTTAATTAAAATTGATTGACTATTTTTTAAGGAATTCTAAGTCAACTTATGATTTTTTTTAGCGTGAAATATGTTTTTTTTTATTTATTAAAAAATGTCATATTTATATTTTAATAATAATTATAAACATTTTTTGTAATAATGGGTTTTTTTTTTTAAATGTTCACACTCAAAAAATTTACACTCAAAAAAAATTTTACACTAAAAAAAATAGTAAATAGTAAAAGTAACTGGAGGTTTGCTATTACTACTGAAAAATTAAAAATTTTTTGTTGTCAAATTTGCAATATGTTTACACTCAAAAAATATTTATACCTAAAAAAACATTAGTAATATTATCTAAAACCTACAGAAAAATTTATCATGTTTTGCTGTCAAATTTGTTAATTTTAGCAAAATAAATCTGCTGAACATTAGCGCAATGATTCTGATTTTTTTAAATTTTGATATGAACGGGTTTTTTTCTGGATTTTTCTTATTTCTTAATACATTTCATAAATATTATTATTTGTTACTAATACTATTTTTTCGTACTTAAATAACAATAAAATGCAGTTATAATTACAAGCATAGTCCACCCTCGAAATTCGAGCGCAAATTCTAGGAAATTTTATTTTTTGATTAAAAAAAGACCCTAAAAGTATGCTAATCAATTATAGCCAATTCACAAATCAACACAAAAATCAAACTCATTTTTATTACAAACATATTAACACATTTAATAAACACACACATAGCATTGTATAATTTTATGTATGTGCTAATAGCAAATTTAAATGCAATTTACTCAAAATAAAGGAAAAAATTTAAAAATCTGTAAATCTACAAAACGGCAAAAAAGAAATACCTTCCAAATAATATACGTTTGGTCAAAATCGGGATAAAACGGTAGAACAAAACACCGGTCACAAGAAATCGCCTAGCCTATTATTAATGTTATAGATTATTACAAATAAATAAGAGAAATAATTTTTCAACATTTCTATAGAAAAAAAGTGAATTTTTTCCTGAGGTTAACACATTGTGGGTATTACAGTATTGACGTTAGGAAATTTTAGTTAGGTATGCTACATACCGTCGGAAAGGTTAATTTGTCTAGTTTCTCAGTATATGCTTTATTTTTAAGGTTTTGAAAACACTTACACACTAATAGGAAAAAATTCAAATTTGTACATATACTAAAAATTGAAGAACCGTTGTCTTGAGTTACAAAACATTTCTTTTGATAGATACCCCACTCGCATCCCACTAAGCGACCAAAAAGCTCTTAGAGGAAAAACCTAAGCTTTCTTTTGAGCAAAAAAAAAAAAAAAATTCTTTTCTGAAAAAAAAGTAAAAAAGTTTTTGTTTTTGCAAAAATAAAATCAAAACATTTTTTTCATTTTTTAAAATTTTTTTTTCCCCGAAAGACTGATGAAATAGCTATCTAAACTATTTGGGACAAATTTTGCTAAGAAGAATAGGTAGAAAGTTACATCAATGAGAAGAAACACCTATTTGGTCAAAATGTCAAATTTTGACCCCCTCTAACTCAGAGAGTTCTGGACCGATCTTGGTGATCGGAAGACATCGGTTTCAAAAGTTGGATCACTTGACATTAGGGTGGCCCCACGTTTTATGGAGGGAAAAAAAGTGTTCAAACTGTCAGTCTCACCCCCTAGAAATATGCGAATAGCAAAAAAACTGAGAATACAAAGTTTTGGGCAAATCAAAAAACGTTTAGTCGTGGTGCAAAGCGATTGAAAATTTCAAGTGTGTTTATATGGGGAAAATATGACTTTTTTTTTCAGATTTTACGAAATTTTCGTTCTATAGTTTAATGTTTCCGTCAAGCTGTTACATAATTCGGAATCAGTATTAAATTATCCTTTCAAAAGGCTATAAAACTTCGAAATCGTATGAAACCTCGCCAAGAAATAACAAATGCCCCAGACCAGTTTGATGGCATTTTTTTCAACTTTGCGAAATTGATTAAAGCCATCATTCTTTTTTGGTCTCTATACTTATAAGTACTCAGATATAAAGTATTGTTTTATTACCACGTTGTTAACCTATTGCGCATTGAGACCGAAAATTGCAAATTTTTTTGATAAAATTTTTAAAACTCCTTTTTCAAGTTTGAAAAAATTTTCTTAAACAAAATTTAAAAAAATGAATCTATCACTTTAAGGTTTTATTAATTACATGTTGCAGATTAACTGTGTGAATTTTTAAGTAAATCCCTCTGTCAGAATTTTTTTGACATGGATTTTATTTTCGCGGATTTCGAGAAAAATTGGATTTTTGTGAAATATTCTGTAAATGTACTCTTTCTAAATACTTTATATCAAAAATTCATCACTTTTCTACTTTTAAATATTATATTTTATCTGAATAGCCTAGGGTTTCGGAAAAAAATAATATGACTCCATTAACCCTTTTGGAATTGGGGTCACATATGACCCCAAACTAATAAAAGACAATATATTCAAAAAATTCAAATGTTTTGTAAGTGCTGTCCAATTTTTAGATGCGACACCTAAAATATAATAACCAAATATGTAGAAGTTTCGTTCCAAAAATTTGGAATAAATCCGAGAACGTTAACCCATTATTTGCCAAGGCCAGCTTTGGATTTTAAGATATTTTAAAATAAAAATTACCGTCTATTAAACTCGATGGAACCACTATTTAGAATTTAAGAAAAACAATTCGCTTAGTTTTTATTTATTTAACCCTTCAGTGCTCCTGGGATCAAAATAATCCATTGTGATATATCTTTGGTGCAATTATCTGCTTATTGCTCGCAAATATAAATTAAAACAACTTTTAACCAATTTTGTTATAAAATTACTTTATGTAATAAAGTAATACTTGAATTTCTTGCTATCTCACCCACAAATTTGGTGGATATTGGTAAAAACGCCCAAAAAAAAAAAAAAAATTCAGATCAATCGGTGAAGATGCCATTACTTATAATGGTTGACATTTTTTGATTTTTTATAATCGGTCGCTTTATATTATCTTCAATGTCACCTACATGTTTTGAAACTTCTACCATTTTATTTCCCAGTTTTAAATAGTTTATTAAATAAAAGTAAATTTCAAATATAATAATATATATAAAAGGGTATATTAAATTAATACTACTCTTAATGGAATAAATTACAAAATTAAATCAAAGTGAATTTCAACAAACGTCCTATTTTTTAGACATATGACTTAAGTTGTTTTAATTTATATTCGCGAGCAATAAGCAGATAATTGCACCAGAGATATATCACAATGGATAATTTTGATCTCAGGAGCACTGAAGGGTTAAATAAATAAAAATTAATCGAATTATTTTTCTTAAATTCTAAATAGTGGTGTCAACGAGTTTAATAGAAAAACTCGTTTTAGGTAATTTTTATTTTAAAATATCTTAAAATCCAAAGCTGGCCTTGGCAAATAATGGGTAAATGTTCTCGGATTTATCCAAAATTTTTGGGACGAAACTTCTACACATTTGGTTATTATATTTTAAGTGTCGCATCTAAAAATTGGACAGCACTTACAAAATATTTGAATTTTTTGAATATATTGTCTTTTATTAGTTTGGGGTCATATGTGACCCCCAATTCCAAAAGCGTAAAGGCCTAGTTAGCCACCCGTAACCGTAACCAACCGTGTCAGCTGTTTTTTTCTGTTACACTAAAAGCAATTAGAGCAGTTACCGAACTCAACTGTCACGTAACCGGAACGTCCCAACCTGTAAAAACAAAATTTTACTACATTTGTAAACAGCTGATAGTTTGGCAATCAGTAAGAGCGCGAAAACAAAAAATAAGACGATAGTCATAAATTTCAAATAATTTAAAGATAAAATGAACGATGAAAAATTAATTTTGCTTGTGGAGGCAACTGACTGCATTTATAATAAATGCAGCCCCAATTACAAATTGGCAAAAAAGAAAAAGGCTGCGTGGAAACGAATTGCGGAGGAAATGAATTCTACAGGTAAATTAATTAGATTTTGTGTACATATATATGGTATTTTTTAATCAATTTTAATTTGCTGTATTTAGAAGACTTATGTATGAAGAGATGGGCATGTCTACGGGACAGATACGCCCGAGAAAAACGACTGGAAAAACTACCGTCTGGAAGTGGCGCCAATTCCAGACCATCATGGTCGCTTATGAACATGATGGAGTTTATAGCTCCTCACGTATATCCACGGCCGTAAGTAAATTCAATGTTTCAAAAGTTTTTATATTTTTTATAATTTTGTGCATTTGCAGCATGCGATCTTCGGTAAACATAACGGAAGAATATTCGATTACTTCCGTGGACATTCCTTCACAATCGGAATGTATTGAGGTTTTTCCTGAAGCGTACTCACAGTCGCTATGCTGTTCATCACCTTCGCCAGTGGTTACCAAAAGAAAAAGGAAGGATACTTCGGATGACGCATTTTCGGAAGCAGTGGGTGCCTTCAAACGCCTTTGTGAAACAAAGGAAGAAAAGGAAAAGGAAAGACAAGCTGACCCAATCTACGGATTCGGAAAAATGATGGTCGCCACAATAGCGACGATGAGTTCTATACTTTTATTGAATAATTAATGTGTTTTGTTTTTATGTTTTATGTTAATTTGTTGTTTAATGTAAATTTATTTCTTCACTCAAATCTACCAAAAAAGAAATATATTGGATTGATTTTTTAAGAATCTGGTTTATATATGTTTTTTCGAAGGTAAGTGACTTAAATGAGTATGGTCAAGATCGGCCCATTTTTCCGCATAATCCATATATAAAAAGAATATTAGATATGAACTTTTTCATATCTGCACGCCATAAATTGATAATAGCACCAAAATTTGGTTTACGCTTATGTATCCAATTTTGCCTCAGCAAAGTTGAATCCAATATCGTCTCTTGAAACGCATGGTATATGATATATATATATATTATAGTCAGTCTTGACCGACTATAATTTTATGTAATTTTATATGTAAGAAAATTTTTGCTAGCAAATAAAAATTCTAATACAAAAATTTTAAATATTGATTAGTTTTTTAATTTTTTTTTTTATAATTTTGCGCAATTAGAGCCAGATGAGTTATTTGGTTCCTTTAAATAAATTAATGCTTTTTATAAAAATATATGACTTTTTTATTAATTCATGTTTAGTCTTTTACATGTTTGTACAAAATTTATAGACAAAAATGTAGATAGTTATATCATACGATTTTGATACGGGAGAGCTCCTTCATTAAAAAAATAATCGGCTAATTTATTTCTCAACTCCATTGCTGCCTGAGTTGATCTGCGAATATGTGTAGTATACGAACGCAAAAGGTGACTACCACCAGATCTTATTTGGCTTCTCCACTCTCCTTCTTGGACTATACCATCATCACCCTCTCGATCCACATAGTTTGCTGGGCAATACCAACGCTTGTGATCATTCAACATAATGAAGTTATGAAGTGCAACGCACGCTAATACGATGATGTCACAATTATCTGGTGACATTTCAATTGTGGTGAGCAGTATCCTCCAACGTGCTGACAATATCCCAAAACAATTTTCTATAACTCGGCGAGCACGGGATAGTCTGTAATTAAAAATTTTTTTTTTCTCATCGATATTTGACCCTGGATATGGTCGCATGAGGTTAGATCTTAAAGGGAAAGCCGCATCGCCAATAAAGAAGTGCGGGAAGAGATCGGAAGAAGTGTAAGAGAGTGGTTTGTTAGCTGGTACAGCTACTGTACCTGATATTACGGATTCACCGAATGGTGATAAACGAAATATTCCTGTGAATTAATTAAATCGAGAATTAGTGAAATTATTTCTAATATTCCAATTGCAGCAACTACAAATTACATACCTCCATCACTTTGACTCCCATATGCACCAACAGATACAGATATAAAAGTGTAATTGGCATCGCAAACTCCCATCAGAACGGTACTGAAATATTTTTTATAATTGTGAAACATTGATCCGGAATTTGCTGGACACTTAAGAGCCACATGTTTCCCATCGATAGCTCCAACACAATTAGGCATGTCCCACAATCTCTCGAAATCTTTTGCAATGTCTTTGTATTGCTGCGTTGATGGCTCGCTAACGTATATTGGGGATAAAACTTGCCACAGTATTTCGCAAGTTTCTAAGACGATATTGCGGACGGTTGTTTTTCCCAACATGTGGCTCCAAGCAATTGATTGTAAGGAGCACCCTTGACCCAAGTGACTAAAATAAAATTTATTACTTGATTACATTTTAGGAAACATGTTACTTACAGTAATGTAATTTCCAGCCTTTCCTCAGGTCCAATTCTTTGTTTTGGTTTGGTAATTTTATCTTTTATCAAACTTAGCAACAAATTAAAAAGTTCGCGTGGCATTCGGGTATGTTTAAAAAATTGTTCTTCATCTAGTTTCTTCATTTCAGCAAAAACTTTTCCATGGTATCCACTTCTGTTCCAGTCAAGATTTATTGGACGAACACCCCATCTTCTAATACGGCGTTTCTTTTTATTTTTATAAGTTTTGCACAAATTATAAAAATTTAAAGTTATAAATATATCCTCAACATCCAAATTCATGTTGTTTTTTAATTTTAAATTTAAATCTTTACTTTTTCTTTCGTTGGCTTCTTTTTGTGTTTGTTTACTTGTTTTGTTTGCGTCAAAATCATATGGCACGTTTTTACGTTCTATAATTGCACAAAATGCCAACGTTACATTTACGGTGCGGTACGGTTAAGGTTACGTGTGGCTAACTAGGCCTTTAATGGAGTCATATTATTTTTTTCCGAAACCCTAGGCTATTAAGATAAAATATAATATTTAAAAGTAGAAAAGTGATGAATTTTTGATACAAAGTATTAGAAAGAGTACATTTACAGAATATTTCACAAAAATCCAATTTTTCTCGAAATCCGCGAAAATAAAATCCTTGTCAAAAAAATTCTGGCGGAGGGGTTTACTTAAAAATTCACACAGTTAATCTGCAACATGTATTTAATAAAACCTTAAAGTAAAAAATGAATCATTTTTTAAAATTTTGTTTAAGAAAACTTTTTCAGGCTTGACAGAAAAATTAAACTATGGAACGAAAGTTTTCGTAAAATCTGAAAAACTCATCTTTTCCCATATAAACACACTTGAAATTTTCAATCGCTTTGCGCCACGACTAAACGTTTTTTGATTGGCCCAAAACTTTGTACTTCTCAGCTTTTTTGCTATTCGCATATTTCTAGGAGGTGAGACCGACAGTTTGAACACTTTTTTTATTAAGGTCCACCCTAATATACATATATATATGATTCTGCTCTACAGCTGATTAATTTCAGATTAATTTTTTTTAGAGCTGGTGCTTTGAGCTACGCGTATATCCCAAGGTGTTCTCCCTCCACTATGTATTTAAAATTACCTTAACTTGTAAGTCAAATCAGATTATTATGATTGAGAAATGAAAAAGTTCTTTCTTTTGATTTTTATTTGTTTTCTGTGCTAAAATTATTTAATTTACTACAATTAGGTCGAATACACCACTCTTAGGTCCGATCCAAGTCAACTCTATTACCTTTTACTTACATAATGACAATTAATATCTAATTGTACTTAGTATAGGATAATATTTATTTTGCAATTTAATTAAATTTAATTGATATGCAAATTAAGGAATTCCTTTCAGTGTGTGTTAAAATTTTAATAAAAAAAAAGAAATCTAAAAGCATAAAAGCTTAATAATTGTCATACAGCATCAATAATTCTAAACAATGATAAATTGCATTATAATTACTCAGCAGGCAAACAACTACTCGTAACTATACTACGTGGTGTGGATGTTGTACGAGTATGTTTTGTTGTATATTAGTGTAATGACATGCATAAAATAGGGGAGGGGAAATACTAGTATGTACTCTGCACTCTTACTAATGTATACTTTATCACAAAGCTTATTTGAAAAGGCTTTATGATGTTAAACTAAAAATAAAAATGTTAGTAAGCAAGTGCTGCTCTACCACGCAAAAAGTTAAACTTATGGAGAACGGTCTCCTCACAATGCAACTCGTTATTTGATTGAATAACACATACTTTTAAAGAATTATTAATAACATTAATAACTTTTCGTATAACTTTTTACAGTATAGAATTTTTTATTATGGTTGACTGTTTGTTTTTCCATTTGCAACATAATATTACTTATATAAACTAACATAAGCTTTGATTTTTTCAATACTTTTAGTATTTGTAATGATAACCCTTTTGAAATATAATAGCATTAAGACGATTTTGCATTGAATCAACCAGTTTTTGTATAGTTTCTGGTTAATTTTTACTCCGTTCTTCTCGCAATGGTGTTTTTAATCTTTTTTTTTGTTGTGTTTGCGGATGTGAGTTTCTAACAACGCCCATAAATACTCGTTAAATTTTAAGTCAGGAGACTCCGCTGGTGATTCCATGAGATGTGGACAATACCATATAAGCACTACTACCGAGTATATCATTTTATCCCTGTTCCCTGTAATTAAAACTAAATTTCTCAATCCTGATACTGCAACTCAGGCCCAAAGCATGACACTACCACCACCGCGTTTTATAGTCGCACGCAAAATTTTAAACTCACTCAAGCTGTGTACACCATCGTCCTTTCAGCTGAGCCAAATATATTAAATTTCGATTCATCGGAAAATATGACAGTGTTTCAAAATTCTGAATCCTTTAGAATGTATTATTTTGTAAAATTTTACTGGCAGATTTTATTTTTTTGCGCTTTTTTTGTTTATGTAAAGCTTGTTTGGTGGTACTCGACCTTCAATTGTAGGCAAAGCCTTTTGGAGGTTACGGGGCAAACAGCGGACAATGAATGACACACTCAACCAAGACCAGCTACCAATCTAAGAGCGGTGTAAGCCGAATAGGCTTGATTTTAATGCGCAGGAGACTTGATGTTGTTTGGTGACCCATGGGGCCATGGATTCAACAATGTCATCTCCATATATGGGTGATATAGCTATTGAGGAATCGGATACTCTTGATGTTCTGGGCATGAGAATTCAATGTGATGTTCGTTGGAACGAGCATGTTTTTCAAGTGTCTTGGTTTTCTAAAACGGTGCAAAAATGACTTCACTCCTTCTGATCTCTTTAAAATTTATACAACTTACATCCGAGAACATCAAGAGTATTCGTTTCCTCAATACCTATACCACCCATATATACAGATGACATTGTTGCATCCATGTGTCTATGGGTCAATAAACAATATTGAGTCTTCTGCGCATTAAAATCAACCCTATTGATTGAGTGTGTCATTCATTGTCCGCCTTTTGCCCCCCAACCTCTAAGAGGCTTGGCATACAATTACAGGAAAATGAATGACAAATGCTGCTGTCATCGGCGAAAGAAAATATAGAGTTAAAAGTTTGACCAAGAAGGTCGTTCAGAATGTTAAGGAAAAGAGAAGGAAAAAGAACGGAACCTTGGGGTACCCCTGAGTTAAGCTGAAACTCATTTGATGAGACCGTATCAATAACAACACGTATTGTTCGGTCTCTGAGCAAACTCGATATAAATCAAGAGAAGTCATTACCGACCCCAAATGCAATAAGCTTTAATATCAATGCACCGTGTCACACAAGATCGAATGTCCTGGAAATATCTAGAGCAACCACTTTACTTTCGCCAAAATTGAGAATGGGTCGACTCCAGCGCTCAGAAAGTAGAGCTAACAAGTCTCCCGTGGAACGATTTCTACGGAAGCCATGCTGTCGATCATTAAGAAGTGAGTTGGCCTCTAGGTAGTTCACAAGATGGAAATTGATCATGCTCTCCATCACTGAGAGCGCATTGGTTAATAATAATCAAAAAAAGAGATGACGAATTGTTCAAACACTACAGGCCTTGCCAAGAGAATTGTGCACTTCATCAGCCAATTTTTGTGCCGATAACTTGGGATTTTTATTAACTTTCTGCACTTGTCCTTCACTGTATTTTCTCTCAAAACCGTTTATAATATGCTGAACTATAGAAGACGATTTATTCACTTGTTTAGCAATTTCATGCTGACTTTTCAATTGTTTATGGTGGTCCGTTGTCATGAAATGACAACTTTATAAATTCAATAAGAAAAGCCTACTAAAATTCACTCAACGGTATGAATATCGTAAAAAGTTGACTGCATCAAATACTCTGCTCAACATACAAATATAGTTTTTTTACTTTATATGTGACCTTCTACGAGAAAAGGACCTAGTGTGTCAAAAAACGGGTTGTGTCAAAAACGGTGGATTCTGGTACCTAAAAAGGTTAAAAACTTTAAATTCGTTTTTTTCTCAAAACTTAATTTTCACACACTAGTTCCATTTTCGCGGAGAAGGTCACATATATATATATATTTTTTTTTAAATCAACAAAACAAATTGTAAAATATATGAAATATTATTTTTGAATAAAAAAGTACGCTCTTTAAAAGGGCGTTTTAATTTTTCGGTATCGTATTTGTTACAGAATAATTGCCCTGCATCAAATAAGCTGACACCCTCTGTATATATGAGTGCGACGTAAAATCTGGTAGCGTTTACTAAATAAACCGGTCTGATTAAGAATGCAGAGTAGTTATGATTTTTAGTAATATATGCTTTCCTTTTCTCTACCACGCACTCTGAAAAATGACACGAAACCAAAACAAGAACTACGAATCTGAGAATAGTGGAATTTAGAACTGTAAATGCAAAATTAATCTAAAAACTCTAAAATATCGGTTGTATGTTTGTTAGGGTTGTTAGCTGCGTGCGTTAACCAAAAAGTCAAGTATGAGTATACCTCAGATAGATGCAGGTTCAAACTTCACGTCTGCCCTATGTAGAAAAATTTCATATAGAAATAATCTAATCAAGTATAACATAACAGTTATTACATTGTTTAATATAATCATAGACGAAGGCTTAATGTCAAAACCTGATCTGATTACAGAATAGAGTTATGATTTTTAGAAATGCATGCTTTCTTCTTCTCTACAACGCACTATTAAAAAAAAATCATGTGAGTCCGATCACAGGGGAGATATGTAAACATTTACACCCGTATTCATAAAAATTAAAGTGTACTTCAAGTAGACTTTATCAACAAATTTTGTATGAAAAACAGACAATAAAGTCTACTTGAAGTACACTTTAATTTTTATGAATACGGGTGTTAGTAATTAAAGATTTTTTATGACACTTTTTTAAAATCAAACAGAAAGCATCATCTATGTATCACTTACAGCAATCAACTGCAGGGGCTCTGCTAATATAAAAATATTTATTATTACTTATTATTTCAACTGGTTAATTTTTAATTTTTCAGTTTTCGTTTTTCATTTTTTATTTTTAATTTTTCATTTGTTATGTTTCATTTTTCGTTTTTCATTTTTCATTTTTTATTTTTCAGTTTTCAGTTTTCATTTTTCTTTTTGATTTTTTCATTTTCATTATTTATTTTTAATTTTTAATATTTAATTTTTGATTTTTTCATTTTCATTATTTATTTTTAATTTTTAATTTTTAATATTTCATTTTTGATTTTTCATTTTAATTTTTCATTTTCGTTTTTCACTTTTTATTTTTCAGTTTTCATTTTTCTTTTTGATTTTTTCATTTCATTTTTAATTTTTAATTTTTAATTTTTCATTTTTGATTTTTCATTTTTAATTTTTCATTTTTTATTTTTCATTTTGAATTTTTATTTTTCATTTTTCACTCTTTTATTTTTCATTTTTCACTTTTTCTTTTTTCATTTTTCATTTTTATACCCTATACCACTATGTGTTTTGGGTATAATGACTTTGTGCTGCTGTTTGTAACTACCAAAAATATTTGACCTAGATCCATCTTTTATTATACCGATCGAATCAGAATCACTAACTGATTCGAGTTAACGATGTCCGTCCGTCCGTCCGTCCGTCTGTGTCCATGTAAACCTTGTAATCAAACTACAGGTCACAAATATGAATATATTTTGATGAAATTTGGTATATAAGCTTTTATCGGCCATAGGATGAACGCTATTGAATCGGTCCATGTTAAGACCTAGCCCCCATACAAATGACCCCTATGAAATCGCTATAAATTGCCATGAGATCCAAATTGTCATATAAATCTTACTCAAATTGGATTTGTATGCGTTTATTACATCCATTAATGAGTAGTCCAAAAATGATCCCTATGGGATAACTCTTAGTCATAGGCCCCATATAGAGCTGCTTCCCGATCTTCACTTAAATCTACCAAAAACAAACTGATTCTTCTCAAATTTTGTTTGTATATATTTATGCAAAATACAAGAGACTTTACCAAACATGGTCAGGATCGGTCCTTTTTTGGACCTAGTCCCCATATAGATATAGCATCCGATATGAACTTTTTCATATCTGCAGCCAAAAAAATTAATAAAAATCCCTCTCAAATTTAGTTTATGCTTATTTTCTATATCCAGTTAGTTGGGCCTAAGAGAAAGGGCCTCTAAACGCATGGTATATCGTATAGTATCGTATAGTCGGTCTAGACCGACTATAATTTTGTTACTTGTTATTTTTTAATTTGTAAATTTTATTTTTCATTTTTTATTTTTATTTTTTATTTTCCATTTTTTATTTTTCATTTTTAATTTGACACTTTTTTCATTTTTCATTTTTCATTATTGATTTTTCATTTTTATTTTTCATTTTTCGTTTTAAATTTTTAATTTTTCATTATTTATTTTTAATTTTTCACTTTTTCGTTTTTAATTTTAATTTTTAATTTTTCGCTTTTTATTTTTCATTTTTATTTTTCATTTTTTATTTTTCATTTTTATTTATTTATTTTTCATTTTTCCCTTTTTCGTTTTTCAATTTTAATTTTTCATTTTTCGCTTTTTATTTTTCATTTTTAATTTTTCATTTTTGATTTTTCATTTTTATTTTTCATATTTCGCTTTTAATTTTTCGTTTTTTATATTTAATTTTTCTCTTTTTCGTTATTCATTTTTCATTTTTCATTTTTTATTTTTTATTTTTTATTTTTCATATTTAATTTTTCATTTTTCATTTTTTATTTTTCACTTTTCATTTTTCATTTTTGATTTTTAATTTTTCGTTTTTCATTTTTAATTTTTCATTTTTCGCTTTTTATTTTTCATTTTTCGTTTTTTATTTTATTTTTAATTTTCATTTTTACCTTTTTCGTTTTTCAATTTTAGTTTTTCATTTTTCGGTTTTTATTTTTAATTTTTCATTTTTGATTTTTCATTTTTATTTTTCATTTTTCGCTTTTAATTTTTCGTTTTTTTATATTTCATTTTTCACTTTTTCGTTTTTCATTTTTCATTTTTATTTTTCAGTTTTCATTTTTGATTTTTATTTTTCGTTTTTCATTTTTAATTTTTCGCTTTTTATTTTTCATTTTTGATTTTTTATTTTATTTTTAATTTTTCGTTTTTAATTTTTCATTTTTCTCTTTTTCGTTTTTCATTTTCATTTTTAATTTTTCATTTTTCGCTTTTTATTTTTCATTTTTTTTTCACCTTTTATTTTTCATTTATAATTTTTTATTTTTCATTTTTTATTTTTGAATTTTTGAAAAGATTATTGCATGTCATAACTTTTTCACCAATATAGTCATAAGTCACACCGATTTTATCTTACGTCTTGTGATTGTATTGTGAAATGGATTTTTACCCCCCTGCGCGTATTGATGTTTACACATCGAAAATATTTTCAATCACAGAAATTATGTTTTACTTAAAATTTCACATTTTCTTCATCTGTTGGCAATGAGACAAAGGAAGTATATTTCTAATTTTATTTTAATCAATTTAAGTTTCTTTTTCCTTAGAATAGAGTTGTACTCACATGGATCGTATGTTACATAACTATACTACTATTTTCTTGGGCGTTGTTGATTGAACGCTATGTGATTTAAGTTATCAAACCGCTCTCTATTTTGTATGTAATAATGATTCCGGGCATTGGTAAAAAATGAATCCAATTTCCATTCAGTATGGGGCTCAACGCAACTTCTATAAAAATGTTCACAATCAACTTCAGATAAGGCCAGTAAATAAACTTTTTGCTGTCGTAGTTGGTCTACAGCTTCCTGTTGATGGTACATGTTCATAATTCCCTGCGTTTTCTAGGCAATCTCGACCTTCCCTTCAAGTATTCTATTTTAATTATACTTTGTAATATACACAACATGTACTCGTTTATTTTTTTTTTTTACTCTTTCAAACCCACAAACACACTCTGACATGCACATAATGTCGTACTATTGCTATGAAGTGGTTTGTAGTGTCTCATTTTTATATGAATTTTAAGCTTATAACGAAGTTTATAAGGCATCGTAATACGTTAAAGTTATAATAGAAATAAAAGGTACGTACGACTAAAAACGGATGTAATATTTACAGTTGCTACATTGAATTTTCATATTAATTACCTGACTATGGTTGGAACATACACCTATACCTGTAAACTTAATGAATGTAGTTAATATATGATACCATGTGGATAAGCACAGTGGAAACATACTCATATATGAACAAAGTTGCAAAATAGATAATGAACATATAATTTTTATAAATTTATTTTCTGCATATTATTTTCATGATGAGTGTTGGTTACGATTCAAATAAGGAACATTTCCATTTTCCGAGACACACTTGCTGTAAATATATCAATGCTTGGATGGTTTTTTAAATTACAACCTCAACATATTTTTAATTTATTTTATACTACTGTAGATAAATTTTAATACGTATTATGTTTTGCTTTCATTCTCATCATAACCTTAGTTTCTGCATGCATAATTATAACCGTTTGTATGAGTACGAGGACGAGTACGAGTACGGGTATCTATACAGATCTACAGCACTTTGCCAACCAATTAAAAACTTTACGTGATTACAAATTTCATTGCGGTCACATTTATCATACATAAACTGTGACCACATACACACACACACACACATAAAAGTGTAAAATATTTCGATAATTAAGTTACTGTTAAACACTAAATAGGGCCGTTATTTGTGAAGCCTTTTGAGTGAACAAATAACCAAAATATAATTTCAGTTTCTATGCGAAGTACTGTAAACACACTGCTTTATTCAAATTGCTGTGTAGGTATTTGTATATATGTAGGTACGTATATGTTTGTCATTTTGTGTTGTGTTAATTTGAAAATAAATATTATAATGTATCATTTACCAGCACTTTGAATATGGTGAAACATTTATTACACACGATAACTTTTTAATATTACCAATTATATGCATACGCTATAAATATGACAAAAGTTTTGAAAAATGTGCGAAAAAGTTAAATTTTTCAATTACACATTACAAAAGATAATATGTTTTAGAAAAATGCTGGCACGATGCTGAGGAGGGATATGTTATGCATAATGTTAGCAAATTGTTTGTTCTTTGAATGAACAAATTTTTTGTATGAAAGTTACTTTACCGCTGTTATATCAATGGTCATTCTAAAAAATTCTAACAGATTCTCTTATGAAAGTTGTTGTTTTTGCCACCGCATAAAAATCTGTAGAACTTTGTCATACTTTTTTCAATTGCCACCGATTTTAAAATTAGTTATCTCATATGAAAGTTAATTCTTAGGAAGCCACTGTGGTCCCAAACAGAGCCCCCCATTACTCGAGCTTCCAACTACTGTTTATATACACAGCTCTAAGGAATATAATTTTTTGTTACATCATTGTGGAAAATTTTGTGAAAAATATTATCAAACTTCAAATAAGAGGATATTTTCACACATTTGTATAGAAAGTGACAAATATCTGCGTCCATTTACTTGCCAGAACGATAGCATTTCGGAACGGCGAAACGAAAACTGTGCTAAAATAAAATGAAAATTGTGTGAGTTTGCTGAAAAATGCTGGTGAGATCTGAATTTTCATATGTAATACACACTTTGACGAACACATTTGCTTTTGTACGATCATGCAACTTCTTGCCCAAATACAAGTTTATGTTGACCACGTAATTACAACACTCAAAAATAATGACAAGTACCCAATATATATAAAATTTAAAATATTGCTTTAAAACTACTTACCATGGGCTTTACTTTCCATTATATATCCTCTTTATAAGTTTTTTTTACACTTTCTGTTTAAAAAAATTTTAACACTGCAGTGTAGCCGATTTAATTCCACGATTTAAACTTCCAACTTTGATAGCTGTCAGACTGGCAGTGTTGCCACATAATTTTTTCATTATATTTTTCTGATTGCTAGGAGTATTGCCATTAATAAAATTCATTCTACAAAAAAAAAAAAAAAATGGATTTGGGACCACAGTGAAACCTAAGAAAAAAATATGAAATCTCTATTTCAGCTACTTCATTGTAATCATGTTAATACAGCTCCTTAAAATAGCCATCAACTGCAGACGCCACCTCTTCATTGTTGATAGTTTTTCAAGTTTGGAAATAGAAAATAATCCGAGGGAGCTAAATGTGGCGAATGAGATACGTGATGAAGAAATTAGAACTTTTATTTATAGATTTTGGCCATCGCAATAGTGGATGTGTGAACTGGTGCTTAGTCCTGATGAAACCAATGCGACATTTTTTTAATAAGTTAATAATTGCTTTTCTTTTGAACTAAACCAAATAAAACAAGTAAGAAAATTATAGTCGGTCTAGACCGACTATACGATACCCTATACCATTCGTTTAGAAACCCTATCTCTTAGGCCCAACTAACTGGACATAGAAAATAAGCAAATACCAAATTTGAGTGGGATTTTTATTAATTTTTTTGGCTGCAGATATGAAAAAGTTCATATCGAATGCTATATCTATATGGGGACTAGGTCCAAAAATGGACCGATCCTGATCATGTTTGGTAAAGTCTCTTGTATTTTGCAAAAATATATACAAACAAAATTTGAGAAGAATCAGTGCAATATTTTTGTTTTTTAATAGATTTAAGTGAAGATCGGGAAGCAGCTCTATATGGGGCCAAAGGGATCATTTTTGGACTATTCATTAATAGATGTAATGAACGCATATAAACCCAATTTGAGTAAGATCTATATGACAATTTGGATCTTATGGCAATTTATGTCGATTTCATAGGGGTCATTTGTATGGGGGCTAGGTCTTAACATGGACCGATTCAATAGCGTTCATCCTATGGCCGATAAAAGCTTACGTACCAAATTTCATCAAAATACATTCATATTTGCGACCTGCAGTTTGATTACAAGCTTTACATGGACACACAGACGGACGGACGGACGGACGGACGGACATTGTTAAATCAACTCAAAAAGTGATTCTGATTCGATCGGTATAATTAAAGATGGGTCTAGGTCAAATATTTTTGGTTGTTACAAACAGCAGCACAAAGTCTTTATACCCAAACCACGTAGCGGTATATATAAAACAGACGCCATAACCTTGCCTGTAGATGGAATTGTCTTCGCTTTCTTTGGACACGATTCTCCCATTTCAGTCCACTGTTTTAACGGTTCCTTTGTCTCAGGTGTAAAATGTAAAAACTCGATTTTATTGCGATGAAACATTGCCAAACACTCTTTTGAAACATCAACATGCCACTGTTCTTGTTCTATTGTGAGCAATCGCGGCACCCATCTTCCCAAATTTTTGAAATACCAAATTATTTCAGATAGCTCATACTTTTTCAGCCGACGATCATCCAATACCATTTTGTGGATTTTCTTAACCGTTTCTGGCCTGTTCGTATGAGCAGCTAGTACGGCCTCGTTTAAACTCTGTCACCCAATATTTTATAGTCGTAAACGGGGAGCCGACTACTCCAGAGTGGAATCTAGCTCGGCTTTTATATCGGTTGGACTGATACCTTTCGAATAAAGGTATTAAATTGCATAACGGTGACCACTTTATTCCATATTAAAAAAAAAAAAAATATTAAACAACACGGTGCCTTGAAACTTAAGACGTTTATTTTATAAGGTTGCCACTTTTCACCAAAGTAATCTTTTCCAAACTAATGCCGCTATTTGGTAGGGTTGTTCTGCGACGGTCTTCGTAATACAGTCTTTTTGTTTTGGACTTTCCGTTTTGGACTGTTTTTAAAATTGTACAGTCATATAACTCTTAAATTTTCAGAGATATTGAGTGTGTGTACATTTTATTTAATAATCTGCTATCTTAGTTATCAATTTACTAGAATTACTTTTACTTGTGCTGTATTTTTTTATAAAAGACCTACAAATTTAGACCTCTCCTTAAAAAAAATTTTTTAAAATTTTTTTAAAAAATTAAAAAAAATTTTTTTTTTCATAAATGTCTTATAATATTCTTCAGAAATAATGCCCTTAAAGGATTTTTCAAAATTCGAATTATTTCTGGTGTTACAGAGCTATATATGCATATATACACACACGTCGAGGTGCAGAAAATTCTTGTAATAAAACTTTAAATGCGTTTTTCACGAATTCACTTTTTTCATATTGGGGTATCGTTTTTCTTGAGAACGAGATGTCGTGTCGAAATTCGGTGGACGGCATGTTGTAGGTAATAATGTCAGGCAGGTCCTGAAATGAAAAATAAAAAATGAAAAATGAAAAATTGAAAAAGAAAATAAAAATGAAAAAGGAAATATGAAAATTAAAAAAATAAAAATAAAAACACGAAAAGAATTAAAAATAAAAATAGAAAAATAAAATTTTTTTATTTTTCAGTTTTCATTTTTCTCTTTTTATTTCTCATTTTATATTATTAATTTTAAATTTTTTATTTTTTATTTTTCATTTTTTATTTTTCAGTTTTCATTTTTTCTTTTTCCTTTTTTTATTTTTCATTTTTCTTTTTTAGTTTTAATTTTTATTTTTCAGTTTTCATTTTTTATTTTTAATTTTTTTTTATTTCTCATTTTTAATTTTTCATTTTTATACCCTATACCACTATGTGGTTTGGGTATAATGACTTTGTGCTGCTGTTTGTAACAACCAAAAATATTTGACCTAGACCCATCTTTAATTATACCGATCGAATCAGAATCACTTTCTGAGTTCATTTAACAATGTCCGTCCGTCCGTCCGTCCGTCTGTGTGTCCATGTAAAGCTTGTAATCAAACTGCAGGTCGCAAATATGAATGTATTTTGATGAAATTTGGTACATAAGCTTTTATCGACCATGGGATGAACGCTATTGAAATTGGTGAGAATCGGTCCATGTTCAGACCTAGCCCCCATACAAATTACCCATATGAAATCGACATAAATTGCCATAAGATCCAAATTGTCATATAGATCTTACTCAAATTGGTTTTGTATGCGTTCATTACATCCATTAATGAGTAGTCCAAAAATGATCCCTTTGACCCCATATAGAGCTGCTTCCCGATCTTCACTTAAATCTATTAAAAACAAAAATATTGCACTGATTCTTCTCAAATTTTGTTTGTATATATTTTTGCAAAATACAAGAGACTTTACCAACCATGGTCAGGATCGGTCCTTTTTTGGACCTAGTCCCCATATAGATATAGCATCCGATATGAACTTTTTCATATCTGCAGCCAAAAAAATTAATAAAAATCCCACTCAAATTTGGTTTTTGCTTATTTTCTATGTCCAGTTAGTTGGGCCTAAGAGATAGGGTCTCTAAACCCATGGTATAGGGTATCGTATAGTCGGTCTAGACCGACTATAATTTTCTTACTTGTTATTTTTAATTTTTTATTTTTCATTTTTCATTTTTCATTTTTAATTTTTTTTTTTCATTTTTCGCTTCTTATATTTAGTTTTCCATTTTCCATTTTTCATTTTTAATTTTTTATTTTTCCTTTTTCATTTTTAATTTTCAAACCGGTTATTACATATCATAATTTTTTTACCAATACAATCATAAGTTACACCGATTTTGTCTTACGGCTCACATGTTACACTGTTTTTGTGGTATTGTGAAATAGAAATTTACCTCCCTGCGCGTATAGATGTTTACACATAAAAAAAAAATAGAAACATTAACAAGTACGGAAAAGTTAGAAAATTACGTATACTTTTACGCAAAAAAACCCAAAGTTGATAAATAGAAAAACGACTGAGCTACAGCACTTTTAAAAAACTTTATTTTTGTGGGATTGATTTACATTTAAAAAAATTGTATCTTCTTCAAAATTTACTGATTGTGGATCGCTTTTTAAATGTACCACTGTGAGTAACATAATGAAAGGGCGTTTCATTTTACTCCTTGAAAAACATTTACTATGTGTTACAGAAGTCGTAATAAAATCTTTAAAAACAAACAACTGCAAATATTTGTGTAAAAAATCTTTTAAAGAATTCTTACTATACGAGTATTATGTGTCAAATGACAAACAAATAATGTCTATAGACTTTTGACAACCTCATTTGTAATTGAATGTAAAAGTGTGTTCATGTGAAAGTATATGACAAAAAACAAGCATCTCAACATTGAGTACACTACTAAGAATACACAGTTATGTATGCAAAAATAGCAGTATTTGTTAGAAAAATACAAAATGCCTTTGCATGCATGCTATATAGATGAAATTTCGGCTTAAGGACGAAACCGATGCGCCATAGAAATTTTCCCCTCTGAGTACAAGTTAAACATATCTTTTAAATGGGAAAATATTTTCAGGAGCGCAATTTGAAAAGTTTTGACTCTAATACTCAAAATTCAATGCTAAAAACAAAAAAACAAATATATATATTATATTTAATTAATATCACTCTCGACAGTCTAAATGCACGCACTGAATTATCAATATAAAAAATACCTATACTGTTAAGTTTTTGACACACCACTGTTAAAAACAGCTGTTTTGAGAAGTTTACTGTTGTTCTGAAATTATTTGCCACCCTATAAAAAAATAAACAGACCGCGAGTTTTGAAATTAAAGCTTTCTTAGTTTTCTCAAAGTATATGCGCTCGCAATTTAACAAGTTACAAAGCACGCATTAGAAAATTATATTTCTGTACTCAATACTTCTTTTATGCATAAAAAATTTTATGTTTTTTTTTTACTTATTACTTCTGTTTGTTTTTCGTTGTTACTTGCAGAAATTTATTTTTTTTTTAAGTTGATGCACTTTTTTCGGTATACGTGCTTCAAACTTTGTTTACCGCACTCTACTTCAACTTTAGTATATCAAAAGCGTTCACGCGTTATACGTTATACCACCAGTCAACTTCATATATAAAAACTAATTTCTTCATAATAAAGCTGCACTGAAAACACAATTGAATGATGTACTTTTTTTGATGTGTAAACATCTATACGAACAGGTGGGTAAATTTATATTTCACAATACAATCACAAAAACAGCGTGACATGTAAGGCGTAAGACAAAATCGTTGTGATTTATGATTGTATTGGTGAAAGAATTATGATATGTAATAACCTGTTTGAAAGTGAAAAATGAAAAATGAAAAATGAAAAATGAAAAATAAAAAATGAAAAATGAGAAATAAAAAATGAAAATTGAAGAACGAAAAACGAAAATAAAAAATAAAAAATTAAAAATAAAAAATAAAAAATTAAAAATGAAAAATAAAAAATGAAAAATAAAAATGAAAAATGAAAAATTTAAAATAAAAAAGTGAAAAATGAAAAACGAAAAATGAAAAATTTAAAATAAAAAAATGAGAAATGAAAAAAAAAATGGAAAATAAAAATGAAAGATTAAAAATAAAAAATGAAAAATAAAAAATGAAAAATGAAAAATAAAAAATTAAAAATGAAAAATGAAAAACGAAAAATGAAAATCAAAAAATTAGAAATGAAAAATTAAAAATTAAAAATTAGAAATGAAAAATAAAAAATGAAAAATAAAAATTAAAAATGTAAAAATAAAAAATGAAAAATAAGAAATAAAAAATGAAAAATAAAAAATTAAAAATAAAAAATTAAAAATGAAAAATGAAAAATGAAAAACGAAAAATGAAAAATTAGAAATGAAGAATTAAAAATAAAAAATTAAAAATGAAAAATGAAAATCGAAAAATTAAAAATAAAAAATTAAAAATGAAAAATGAAAAACGAAAAATTAAAAATAAAAAATTAAAAATGAAAATGAAAAACTAAAAATGAAATATGAAAAGTGAAACACGAAGAATGAAAAAAAAAAATGAAAAATTAAAAAAAAAAAATTAAAAAGAAAAATGGAAAATTAAAAATGAAAAATGAAAAATAAAAAATAAAAAATAAAAAATGGAAAATAAAAAATGAAAAATAAAAAATGAAAAATAAGAAATAAAAACCGAAAATTGAAAAATAAAAAATGAAAATTGAAAATTAAAAATTAAAAAATTAAAAATGAAAAATGAAGAATTAAAAATGAAAAATAAAAAATGAAAAATGAAAAAAAAATATGAAAAATGAAAGACGAAAAATGAAAAATGGAAAATAAAAATTGAAAAATTAAAAATTAAAAAATTAAGCGGTTGAAATAAAAAATAATAATAAATATTTTTATATTAGCAGGGCCCCGCAGTTTATTGCTTTGATGATGCTTTCTGTTTGATTTTAAAAAAGTGCCAGAAAAAAATCTTTAATTACTAGATCTTTACACATCTTCCCTGTGATCGGACTCACATGATTTTTTTTTTATTAAGAAATTACATGTTGACTATGGTAGTTTTTAAATATTTTTTGTATATTTTTCTAAAAAATTATTTATGTATGTACTTATCTGAAAAAGATTACATATTGATATTAAGTTTCTCATTCAGATTGTATATAAGTGATAAAAAAAAACACAGTCTTTCTGTTTGTAAAACACCAAGGCATGTGTTGTCGTGATGCATATCTCTAATGTATCACTAACGTCTATTTAGGTCGTTTTTGAAATCTCTAGAGGTCACTTTGAGAAAGTTTAGTTTTGACACAACACTTTACTTGTTATAATATATTGATAAAAGGTTTTTCCATTAATGTCAATGAAAAGGCTACATGATAAACAGGCTTCCTTTTGTATCAGTATAATTTTGGGACAAAACGAGGTAGCCCTATAAAAATTTTTGATATTATGGTTTTTGGGTGCTTAATATTTGTAAAAGAAAAGAAAATACCTAATAAGAAATCACAAAATTATATAGAGATTATTCAAGTTTTACGGGTACTGCTGTTAAACTAGTTAATGGAAACACTAAAAATTCATAGAGTGCATATTTTCGTACATTTGTATAGAAAACGACTGATCTTTTTCGGTGAAATGAATTGATAGTGGTTGATTTTTTTCGAGTATAAGTTCTGTGCCTCCACAATTTTCCCTGGAATAGTTTGAAATTTTAACGATATAATGTCCTGAAATCGATAACTCAAAAACATATAAATTTTTAAAAATTCGTGAAGGAAAATTTTCAGAAAAATTACATCAAACTTGAAATAAGAGCAAATTTTGACACATTTGTATAGAAAGTGGGTGATTTTTTCGAGTGGTAGTCGTCAACAGCTCAATGATTGCCGGAATGCTTTGAAAATTTAAGGACGCAATGTATTCGAATTTCGAATTATAGAATGTATAAATTTATACCAAGTGTTCCTTGAATATTTTTTGTAAATAGATGTTAAATTTGCCTGGAGTGCATTTTTTTGTTTATTTGAATGGAAACTGTATGATCTTTTACGAGTAGTAATTCGCCAATAGCACAATTATGACCGAAAGTCTTTGAAATTTTAAGGACGTAATGTCCTCTCATTTGCAATAATTTTATAGTGTTTAAGTTTGTACCATGTGTGTCTTAAATATTTTTTGTAAATCCATGTCAAACATGAATGAAGTGCACTTTTGCATATATTTGTATGGAAACTGACTGATATTTATGAACAGTAGGTCGCCAATAGCACAGTATTGACCTGAATGGCTTAAACATTTAAATGAGTCATCTAAGGATTTTTTTTTAAATTTTTTTTGTTTTCATTACTAATCTTTTTGGAGTAGTAGTTCGCCAACCCAACTCCTTTCATCCGACTGTTCCAATATTTTAGGAAAATGATGGTAATGGAAATTTTTAGCATGTATTCTTTGAAAATTTCTTGTAAAACGATGCCAAACTTCCATGGAGTGAATGTTTTCATACATTTGTATGGAAAGTGGTCGAGCTTCTTCGAGCAGTAGTTCGTCCACCCCACAATTATTGTCGGAAACGTTTGAAATTTAAAACAGATACTCTCCTTACATTTTTAAATCTAAAAAATATAACTTTTGGCTAAATCATTATGAAAAATTTTCTGTAAAATTATCTCAAACATGAAATAAGAGCAAATTTTTCACACTTTAGTATGGGATCTGATCTTTTTCGAGTAGTAGTTCGTCCGAGCCACAATTTTTGCCAGATTACTTTGAAATTTCGTGTACGAAATATTTCATATTACCACAGCATAAATTTGCACCATATTTTCTTAATTTTTTTTGTAAATCGATGCCAAATGTCAATGGAGTGCATATTGTCATACATTTGTATGAAGAGGGGTCGAGCTTTTCGAGTAGCAGTTAGCCAACAGCACAATTATTGTCGGAATACTTTGAAATTTTAAGAGGATTATCTCAATATGTTGGCAACTACAAACAATAAAAATTTTTAGCAAGTCGTGATGGAAATTTTTTTTGTAAAATTAAATCAAACTTGAAATAAGAGCAAATTTTTACGCATTTGTATAGAGTGGCTGATCTTTTTCGAGTAGTTGTTCTCCCAGAGCACAATTTTAATCGGAATGATTTAATTTTCTAAATAAGTCATCTGTGAATAAGGTCAATTACGGGCAGTGAAAAAAATTTTTTTTTTGTGGAAAAGTTTTTTTTTTAGTTTCTGTTTTTTGTCGAGTAGTGGTTCCTCCAAGCTTCAGTTTTCGACGGAAGGCTTTGAAACTTGAAGGAAGCCTTCTCTTTATATGTACAGCCCTAACGAATATAATTTTTTCTTAAGTCATTGTGGAAAATTTTATGGAAAATATCATCAAACTTCAAATTAGAGCATATTTTCACACATTTGTATAGAAAGTGGTCAATATCAGTGCTATACCGACGCCACAATTTTGGTCGGAATGGTTTAAAATTTTTTATGCGCAATTTATGAATAAAGTCAATTACAGACAGTGAAAAATTAAAAAAAAATGTTTATATTTTTTACACTTTTTGCAAAATTTTCGATCTTTTTTTCGAGTAGTTGTTCCCACACGCCAACATTTTTGTCGAAATGCATTGAAATTTTGAAAACATATTTTCTGCATATATCTATAATATAAATAGGCTAGGCGATTTCTTGTGACCGATGTTTTGTTCTACCGTTTAATCTCGATTTTGAACAAACGTATATTATTTGAAAGGTATTTCTTTTTAGCCGTTTTGTAGATTTACAGATTCTTAAATTTTTTCCTTTATTTTGAGTAAATTGCATTTAAAGTTGCTACTAACACATACATAAAATTATACAATGTTATGTGTGTTTTATTAAATTTGTTAATGTGTTTGTTAATGAGTTTGTTATCTTCATTCACAATAATAATAAACCATAAAAAAGTGTTGGTTTGTGAATTGGCTAAGTTGAAAAATAAAGCTGACTAGAAATTGCACTCGAATTTCGAGCGCTGGAATCTGTTAGTTCAGATTAAAATACTAAGAGTTTGTTCCAAGTGGTCTTGAAAATTTTTTTGTATACGAAGAACATATTTTCATACATTTGAGTGGAAAGTGAATGAGTAGTAGTTAGCTCACTCCATACTTTTTATCAGAATGATTTAATATTTCAGGAGAGTAATCTATCAATATAATTGACTTCAAAATATATAAAATCATACCTTGTATTTTGGGAATTTTTTTTATGAAGTCAATTATCTATGAAGTGAATATTTTCATACATTTGTATAGAAAGTCGGACGAGCTTTATCGAGTAGTAGTTTGCCCATGCCAGCAGGACAGTCCGATTCAAGTGTAATTTAAGGATGATATTCTTGTTACTTGCACGATTCCAAAAAGTGTACATTTGTTATAGTAAATACTTACATTTATCTTTTTACATGATTTCAAATGTGAAAAATGTTATTTTTTACTACTCGAGCTACTTGCTGAGCTCGGGTAGTTCATTAACTACTTGAGCTGCTCGAAGCTCGAGTATGGGGAGCGCTATTAGAGATGTTTCCAGAGAGGAACGTTAAGTTTTTTTGGTTTTACGTAAATTTTCAGACAGTTTGCAATGAATACTATAACTAATATGCAAATTTTAAAATTGTTTTTTAATAGTGCGTGGCAGAGAAGAAGAAAGCGTATATTTCTAAGTTGGGACTCAAATAAGATTAGCTTGATTTAGAATGCTTTGATATGATGAAAAACATCAATAAATAAATTATCTTGACCCTTGATCTTAACAGATCCAACTACCTCAATTCATCACTTAAATTTGAAACTGGAGTTCTCGCTTCAGACACAACATTTTCAATTTCCACCCGTAATACAACCTTGGAAAAATGGACAACCGTATTGTAAATTATTTCGTTAAGATATGCTTTGAAATTGCGATGCTGAAGTGCATGCAATCGAATATAGTTAACTGTTTTTATTACCACATCCATGACTTGTTTTATGGACAATACTTCAGCATATAAATTTTATTGATGTATCAAAGGTTTTTATCATTTTTTATAAAAAGTTTGTTTTTGAAAATTTTAGTAGATTTTGTAATATTTCTATTTTGTTATAGATTCCGAACAAATAATAATAATCATGCAATGGCGCGCATAAAAAACATAACGGGCCTCGGCTTGGTCACGCCTGCTTTAAGTAGATATTTATAAAATTAAATTACGACTTAACTCATGCCATCAAATAATTTTCATAATTTTTTTTACGATTGCTATTTTTAAGCGCACAGCTATTCCTCTTTGTAGGTGTATTGTAATGCAGCTTAAGAAAAGAACAGAATTAAATGGATGATTATAGCAAAAAATATGTGTAATAGAGACAAATAAACAAACAAACTGTGGTGGGTATAGACACAAAATATCCTGATATTTTGAATAATTTGAAAGACCGAAAATAAAAACAAAAATTTTTAACATGTACCGGATTATTTTTGGACATTGTGTACCATTCAACACACTTAAGCTTTTATTAGGTTTTTTTTTATTTCTGTGCTGTTACACCCAGTACAAACGTATACTAAGATGACTATCATGACGATGATGAAGACATTTGAAGGCTGTCTACGTATGCACACATACTTCACTCTCTAGTTTAAGTGTGTTTTTATGTAAAAGTGTGTATTAAAAATAGAGATTTCTTCTTTATGAGTGTATGTATATTCTGTAGGTGCCTTTTTTTCGTAAATCTTTACAGGATTTTTCTTCTATCAATTTCATTAAGGTTTTAAGGAATTGTTGTTTTGTTGCTCTTGCCTCTTTTGTTGTATTTAATATTTTTTCTTTCGGTATTTGTTTCAATTTATTCATTGGTTTGGTATTTAAGTTACTTTCATTTTCATTTTACTGCTGCTCTTCATTTTCATAGATTTTTTCACACTTACACAAGCAATTACTAAATAGAAATGTGTATTTTCATTTTAAGTTCTTTTCAAACCACCTGCCGGCTTGTGGTAATTATGTGATGATGTTGTTTATGTTAAAGTACAACAGCAATAGTAAAGAAAAAATAAGAAAGAAGAAAAAAAAAAACAGGGAATATTTATAGTTAAAAATGAAGACATCAACCTGAAATTTTGTAAAGAGATTTATTTTGTTAACCCGTCATTGCAATGCACTTCTGATATAATGATTTAATTTTCTAATGTGTTTAAACAGGTGTTAACAGCTAAAGTCGGGTTAAAAGTTATTCAGTCATGGCATAAATACTGTGCATTGGCGACAAATACAACCAATGCTTTAATTAATTACAACAAGTGTAGTGAGAGTATTTACTTACTTAACCCTTGCCAGTCCAATTTTTATTAAAAAAATTTTTTTTTTAACATTCGAGGGCGGTCTCAGAATAACCAGACCTGCTGTATAGATGGCGGCAGTAATTTGAAAAAAAACTACTTTGGTGAAAAGTGGCAACTAATAAAATATATTTTTCAAGGCGCCACATTGTTAAGTATTGTTTGTGGAGTCATCAAATTTAAACGATCTCAATGAATTTGTAAACATGGAAAAATTCGGTACCGTTATGTAAGTGAATACTTTAATTTTAAAGGTCTCAGTCCAACCAGTATTAAAGCCGAGCTAGATTCTACTCTAGGGGAGTCTGCTCCTTCGTTTACGACAGTAAAATATTGGGTGACAGAGTTGAAACGAGGCCGTACGAACTGCCAATACGAACAGGCCAGAATCGGTAAAGAAAATCCACAAAATGGTATTGGATGATCGTCGGCTGAAGAAATGTGAGCTAGTTGAAATAATATGGTATTTCAGAAAGTGCTATTCATCGTATATTGACCAAAAATTTGGGTGGGTGCCGCGTCTGTTCACAATAGAACAAAAGCAGCGGCGTGTTGATGTTTCAAAAGTGTGTTTGGTCATGTTTCATCGCAATAAAGTCGAGTTTCTACGTCGGTTTGTAACCATAGATGAGCCATGGGTCCACCATTTTACACTTGAGACAAATGAACAGTTAAAACAATGGACTGAAGCGGGACAATCGTGTGCAAAGAGGGCGAAGACAATTCCTGCAGATGGAAGGTCTGTTTTTTGGGATGTGCATGTGATAATTTTTATTTTATTTTAACTTAACTGGCGAAAAGGAAAATATTATTGCATCAAAACAATGCACCAGTTCACAGATGCACTATTGCGATATCCAAAATCCATGAAATAAAATTTCTTTTCGCTAGATTTAGCTCCCTCAAATTATTTCTATGGCTATAAGTGATAACCGCCTAAGTCGACTTAAGAACGATTGTAGTTATGTATGTTGTTATGTTCTGCTAACAACGCTTTATATTTACGTGAAATCCCCATTTCTCTAACGCTGTTTTTTAAAAAGTTTTAAATGAAAACGTATTGACCTAAGTCGTAATGAAGTCCCTTAACATTTATATAAACAGTTATTTTTCTCAAAAGCATGATTTTCGACTTAAGCGGTTAATGCTTGTGACCACAGATTTTCTACTTCCAAACTTGAAAAATTGGTCGGCGAGATGGTAAGGATAGAAAACTTCAGTAGATGAATCTTTGTCATATTCAATTTCCATTCCTGGATACATATTTCCCAACGGAATCGAGTTAAAATGTGGTACAACATGCGACAAAGAGTTTATTAGTTAAAAAAAGAAAAATCAAATCAAAGCTTTGGAGTTAAATTTTTACTAACAGATTCCAGAGCTCGAAATTCGAGTGCAATTTCTGGGCAGCTTTATTTTTCAACTTAGCCAATTCACAAACCAACACTTTTATGGATTATTAATATTGTGACTGAAGATAACAAACTTATTAGCAAACACATTAACAAATTTAATAAAACACACACATAGCATATGTATAATTTTATGTATGTGTTAGTAGCAACTTTAAATGCAATTTACTCAAAATACAGTATAAAATTTAAAAATCTGTAAATCTGCAAAACGGCTAAAAATAAATACCTTTCAAATAATATACGTTTGGACAAAATCGGAATAAAACGGTGGAACAAAACATCGGTCACAAAAATCGTCTAGCCTATTAATTTTATAGGTTTCAACTGTGGGAAGTATTGCTTTATTTTAATATTTTGTTTTGTTTTAATTATATTAAAATAACCCAAAGTCGCACTTAGTTGAAGTACAAAATTAAGCCTATTTTAAAATAACTTTGTGGCAACCGGAAGTTGGTCGCAGGTTTTAATTAATTTGCTTAGAGTGCCACTAGCAGAACGTGGTCCACTTGTAGCAGGCATTTCCAGAGCATTAAATAGATGGCGAAATGGAAGTTCAATAAAATGCAACAAGCAAACAAACCAATGCAGTGGTTTCTCCAATAGAATTTTAAACCTTCTAATTATGCAATTTTCAATGCCAGTTTTAGAAGGCTCTCTAGCGCAACAAATCTATTATATTAATAGGCTAGGCGATTTCTTGTGACCGAACTTTTGTTCTGCCGTTTTATCCCGATTTTGGCCAAACGTATATTATTTGAAAGGTATTTCTTTTTAGCCGTTTTGCAAATTTACAGATTTTAATATTTTTTCCTATATTCGGAGTAAATTGCATTTAAATTTGCAACTAACACATACATAAAATTATACAATACTATGTGTGTGTTTACAAAATTTGTTAATGTGTTTGTAATAAAAATGAGTTTGTTTATTGTGTTGATTTGTGAATTGGTTATAATTGATTAGCATACCTTTACGGTCTTTTATTTAATTTCCTAGAATTTGCACTCGAATTTCGAGGGCTGGAATCTGCTAGTTCCTATTAAATTTGTAAGAGATAGATTTTTTTCCTGGAAGAACTCGTATGTTTTGTATTGGCGTCATCAATGTCAACTTTAATTTGAGCCAACAATTTTCTTTCCGGCTCTTGTAAAGTTACTATATGGGATTCTTTCTTAAGTTTCGGATGGTATTTCCCACTTATTTCTTATTTTTCCATCAAAAGAAAATGCTAACAAATCTGAACCGTTAAAATGTATTCTACGAATCAACTATCCATAACAATGTCTTTAAATAAAGCCGTAGCTAAACACGAAGCAACCCTATCAGAAATTCCGAATCTGTCGCACATCATAGCAAAATTTAAGGCATCGTGCCTTTTACTGTAGGGTCCCTTTTGCAGCAAAGTTGGTCTTGTAGGTGGTTTGGCAAACCCAACTTTAGATTAAACTTCTGTATGCGATGAACTAGGAAAATATGAAGGATCTATCCTGTCTGGCGGTTGAGTTGATTGTTGTTCAACGCATTCGGGAATACTGTTTTTTCTTGTGGTGTGCTGATCAATCAGGAACTCTTGTAGGTGATGAGTAATCAATCCACTGTAACAGGGCATTGTTTTTGTACATTTGCATTTACCGATATAAACAGCCCTGTTCTTGAAACGTTGTTATTTGAATAAGAATGAATTTAAAATAACATGGGTTTCTTGAAAACACAAATTTTATATTTTTGAAGTATTTTTCGAAATAATTTTTTTTTTATTGTCAAATGACATGAAACATCTGGGGTTTTCTGGAATAACCGCGTATGTCCATTTTTGTCAGTTTTGAGTTAACGATGCCAAATATATTAATTTTTAACGCTCTTTACATGTGTTAAATTTTTTAAAAAATATATTGACCATTTCTGAGTTTTTTCTTTAAATAACGACGTAACTTGAATGTTTATTAAAATAATTTGCAGCACTATCGACGTATGTCAACCTACGTTTGATCGCTGACAAATTATTTTCTCAGAAAACGACACAGCGACATACGTTGTTATTAATGAAAAAAAAATGCAAAATAATTTTGGATTAGTTTTCAGTTTATAACCACTTATAAAAACGTGTGTGTTTATTTCTGTTATTTTTTATCACTCTTATTCTTGATACGTTTTTATATTCTCATCCTAAGTCCCGTTAGCATTTTCTTGACGAACAAAAAAATCAATTTTTCAAGCAACAACAACTTATGTCTACATGGGTGGTTGCATTGGTAGTTTTCTTTTCAAAGAAAACGACGTTTGTCGACATAAGTTTCTGCACACACTTTAAATGTAATTTACATATTGTTTTTTCGTCCTTCTCTAGGATCTATTCCTCTGAAGATTTTTGACTCAAAATTTTATATAAAGTATTTATTGCCCATATCTACAGGACTGTTAAATAAAAAGCTCTAAAATCTTTATATCGAGACCATAATTTCAAATATAACGTTTTTTGGCTCCCCTGAACATTTTGATTTTATGACATACGCTGTTATTCTAGAAAACCACAGACATATGGTTTAGCTTCAGAACCATATGTTATCTAGAAACCGAGATGCCATATGGCTCATTAGTCAGTTTCACAAAAAAAAAACCTTAAGTAACTTTTGTATGTTTTCCTTAAGTTTATAAAAAAAAGTAAAAAATCACCAAAGAAAATTCGACATTCACATAAATTAGATTTGACTGGCCAAAGTTGTGGCAGTCGTATGCAAAAAAAAAAAAAAATATGTGATTTGAGTGAAATATTTTTTTAATTCCTTTATTTGTAACAATGAGTGCATAAAGAATCTATGTTATAATTGATAAAATTGTAATGGAAAATAGATTGTGTAAATAAAAAGTTTTTATTATAGTTATAGAACAACATCATCTACAAAAGTGTGTTTTATTAACATCGACCACAGATTACGAGTTTTTTTTTAAATCACCGCAATATGTAGGCGTTTTCTAAAATAGTTTTTTTTTTCATAAAACCAATGTCTAATTTTTTTTAAATAATGACAAGGTTAAAAAAAAACATGTTAGTTAGAGTTTAAATATCAATTGTTTTTTTGATGTGTAATCATCTATTCGCGCAGGGTGGTAAATTTCTATTTCACAATACAATTACAAAAACAGCGTAACATGTGAGCTTACATGTTACGCTGTGACCGTAAGACAAATCGGTGTGACGTATGATTTTATTAGTGAAAAAATTATGATATAAAATTGTTTCAGCTAATTCAACAACCCTTTGCTGTAAAACGACAAAAATTTCACAATATAAACGTATAACATATACATAATTCAACAACCCCACAAGTATAACCAGAGTCCCTGCAGTTGTTTGCTATAAGTGATACATATGTAGATGACGCTTTCTGTTTAATTTTAAAAAAATGACATAAAAAAATCTTTAATTACTAGATGTTTACACATCTCCCCTGTGATCGGACTCACATTATTTATTTTTATCTCTTAATACCTGTTTAGTAGCAAAAAAGGGCTTTTGTTTTGATTTCACAAGATTGATCAAAACAAGAAAAAATATTCTTATTGAAATCATAGAACAACAAAAAACTCGTAAATTTAAGAATTTTTTCATTTACGAGTTGTTTTTTGTGAAAGTGATTTCAAGAACAGGGGTGAACATATATTATTAAAGGTTTCCAAGAATACCGTTGTATGAGGTCCAGATTTGCTTTTTATATGTTTAACTTTTTCACTACACTTTTCTCATTGATCATTGAAACATTAATTTTAATCCATATTGCAATTATTTTCTTAGCTACATCCGGAGAAAGACTTTTATAAGAGTGTTTTCGTTTTTTATTTTTCTGACGATCACTTAAAAAAAATAATATTTTAAAACATCGCCTTTACTTGGCATTTTTAGTTCAATAAATTCACCAAAATCGCTAATGTACTAAAAAAGTTGATCCAGCAATTTATTGAAAACACATCCCTTCTCGAATCGGAAGAATCGATGGATTTTGCTGATCTTTCCATATTAAAAAGAATTTGAGCAACGAAGGAATTCGAACAACATGTGTACAAATCAATCAAAACAAAAATTTACAAAATGATTTTATCCCGTTAGATTAAATACTTAATCTATGCTTAGTAAGAACAAAGCGAAAAAAAATTTTTTTCTTATCTGTGAAATTCTCATGTCGATTTGCGCAGGATAGGAATTCATTGTAGGCCTTTGGTTTCTTATTAAAAGTTTCTTAGAATTTTACATAGATTTCGTTTTTGCTATACGATTTTTTAGTTTCTTTGCATCCATACAATTTGACCCACCCCAATGTATACACTGTAATTAAACTGCTAAGCCAAAATCAGAATTGTGTGGAAAATCGCTTTTACAGTTTAAATTTACTTAATTGCTTATTTTTTAAATTGTTGTGCATTAGTACCGCCTTTAACTGTATTTAGAAAACAGATTTTTCATGTTTAACGAAACGCACTGAATAAAGTTGGAAAACTTTAAGTTGTTATTGTATTTGCTACAAATTCAGTTGTTTAAATAGTTAAACATTGTTGAAAAAGAAATTATTTTGTAGCAATTAAAGTTCTGTTGATATATTAAAATAGTTTTTAAGACAATCGAAAATTTTGTTGTGCTTTTTATTCAGCTTTTTTAAAAATAATTTAAATTGTTTTGCAAAACCCCATACAAAATCTGTTTAAGCAATATGATTAAAAAATACAGTTTTGATTTAAAACGTAGCAACGTGATAATTTGGGATGGCTTAAAATTACAATGAAAGATGTCTTTAATGTTGTTTATTTTTAAGATTTTCTAAATTTATTCAAATCACATTAATTTAACTAATGATATTATCTTTTTCTTTTTTCATGTTCTTCTATTTCTTTTCTTTTGTGGATTGTTGATGTAATGCGGACATTTTGTGTTGTTGTGATGGATGAATTTGCAACAAACTTTTAAAGGTATGTACAAGTTTGAAGAATCATTTTTATTCAAATAAATTATTTAAAATTTTTGTTCAAAAAGCTAAACGATTATTCGAACGATTATTTAAGGAAGGAATATATTTAAAAAATATATATATTATGTACTACATGGAGTGAAAAGTTCGTGGCCTCACATAGAGATGGCGCGGCAAGTGCCACTTATTTTTGTTTATTTAGTAGTAATATTGTATCAAAATTTCATGACATTTCGTTAATAAAAAAAAGTTTGCGTTATAAAAATTATGCTGCTTTTTAAGTTAGCGAAAAACGAATTGCAAAGAGTTTCATGTTTTGATTAAACATTGTTTTTTGATGCGAAAAATATTGTCCAATGCGAAGAATAGATTGATTAACATTATGGTGAATCTTCGCCGTCATATTCAGTGGTTAAAAGGTGGAGTGCTTACAGGCATGGGAAGGGCGACCAAAGCGCCCAGAGACTCAACAATTGGCTGGAATGGTTATGGCCTCTGTTTTTTGGGATGCACGTGGTATAATATTTATTGATTACTTGGAGAAAGGAAAAACAATAACTGCCAAGTACTATGTTGAGTTATTGGACAGATTGGATGAAGAAATTGAGAATCTACGACCCCATTAAAATAAGAAAAAAATCTTGTACCATCATGAAAATGCAGCGTCGCTTTAGAAAAAAATTAAGTCTTTAAATTAAGAATTGCTTCCCCACCCCTTGTATTCTCCAGACCAGGCCTAAGCGATTAAAATTTGTTTAAAAACTTGAAAAGATGGCTCCAGAGAAAGAGATTTTCACAAATGAAGGAGTCATATCAAAGACGGAAGCTTATTTTGAATAATTTGACAAATCGTGTTTTATCAAGTGTATCAAGATGTTTGAGGATCGTTCGAAGATGTGCATTTCACTTAAAGGAGATTAAGTTGAAGAATAAAATTGATTTCAAATCTAAAAAACTGGTTTTTCAGTGTTAGGCCACAGAGTTTTTAAATATATAATATATTAATTAATTTGATTTGTTCAGCTTGAGGTCATAAAATTTTTAATAAAATAAACAAAAAAGGTTTTTTATGTTTTAATTTTATTAATATTTTATTTTATTAATATTTTTTTCTTTTTATATACTGGTAGTAGGTGACAGTAGGTTACAACAGCTTGGAAGTGTACCAAGGATAATTATTTGGTTTTTTCGCGGAACACTATCTTTTTGTTTATATCCCCTGATGATGATCGGAAAATTCGGTCGAAATATTGGGTCAAATAATATATAAAAAGAAAAAAATATTAATAAAATTAAAACATAAAAACAACTTTTTTGTTTATTTTATTAAAAATTTTATGACCTCAAGCTGAACAAATCAAATTAACAACTCAAAGGTCAACTATACATACAGAAAATATATAACATATTTTTAAATATATTTCAATCAGTTATTTTTGTAAACAATTGTATATTTGTATAATGGAAATTAGTTAAGATTGCGGAAATTGGTTAGAATTTCTTGCGGAAAATATCTCATATGAAGATTTAATAACACTGAATTAAGCACAACCGGTTTTATTGTTCATAAATGAAAATTTTTTTTACAAAAAAGAAAAAAAATTATAACGGTTCTGAATAGTGACCGAAACAGTTTTTTGGTCGAATTTTTTTTGTATATAATTTTTTTCTGTTGATTCAAAAATTAATTTTCATGTAAACGTTTTTTCATGTGTGTAATTTTTTCTTTTCCGGAACAATTTTTATTGTTTATTGGCGTGAATATATGTATTTTTTGGATTTTTTATTTCTTTATATATCCTTCTGTGTTTAAATTTTAAGGTTTTATGGAAAACTACTTCATAAAGCTACGTAAAGTATGCTTTTATTTCTATAAATAAGTCCGTAACAGTCTACACAAATTGTGTGTGTTTTTTTTTCAACTATTCAACTATTTCAAAACCACAAAACAAAACTATAAAGCGATAATAAAAGAACTTGAAGTTTTAATAAAAATAACAAACAAGCAAATGATAATGTATATTGTGTAAATTAACAAAATCTGTCATAACAATAAACCCAACTACAAATTACTATTGTACGGTATGAGTATTCATTTGTGTAACTGCTAACTGTGAAAATAACCACCCCCCCACCCCATGATAGCAGAAAAGACAAATAATATTGCGTACGAGCAGTGTTGTCTGATTAAAAAAATTCAAACTGTTAAAAAAAAAGAAAAGTTTTTGTAAAACAATTTTATTGTCTACAAAGAGCAGGTAGCGTTCACAATGGCATTTTTTTTATTTACATTGTTGTTATGGGAAATTTAATGGACCTCAATTCCATTATAAAAAATCAAATTATCTATATAAATGCACTATTTACCTACAATTCGCCTAATTGAATTAAACAATAATAAATAACTTTTTTCAAAGAAAAAATTTCTTTAAATATTTTAAAAAAAGCATTTAAATTGTAGGAGAAAAGCTTAATTGGCATCGCTACGACGTATTAGCAACATTATACGAGAGCTTTTGTTTATGTGTGTGAAACTCACTCATACGCTGTGTTGAACACACACAACACAAACGAGTAAATAGGAAATAATTTTCCTTTTCTGTTTTTACAGTTATTTTTACAGTTTTCTTTTTTTTCCTCCTCAGTTATAATAAAGCTGTTACAAACTGAAAACAAATGTTAGTTGTCGTTGTTGATGCTATCGATGTTGTTTTTGTTTTTGCTGTTGTTTTTATATACCACATTAAAAATAGAAATAAAAATAAAAATGATTTTTAAGTTGAGGGTGCAATTTTGAATGTCTGAAACATTAGCTGTTTTATATGTGAGAAAAACATAAAAGAGGGTTAAAAAGTCATTATTATTTATTTAGTTTTTTTTTTGATCGTTACAAAGTTAAAATGAATATTGTTGGGTTTAAATATACATACATATATGTGGTTGTGTGGGTGTGTGTGTTTGTGTGTGTGTTTCTAATTCAAATTCACAGAATATTTCCGTATCTACGTGGACGGATCAATAAATTTATGATCTGCCCTCCTTTTTTGAGCTTTCCTCTTAGTTAATTAAAAATTAGTACTGCTCCCGTCAACTATCATCTGTTTATAGACGGCTATAAAGTTTTTAGTTAGCTCGGCGGAAAGAGTTTAGGCTTCAATATTGATAAAATTGATCAAGCAAATGCCTAGGATTTGAGGAATCCTATTATTTGTGAAGGAATAAGACATTTGCTAAAACGTTCGAAAAAGGTTATTTTGTAGAGAAATATTTTTTTTGCTAAAAAACTGCTTTTCATTCAAGACGTCTCGAATTTATTGATCCGCCCTTGTATTCACATTCATATACATGATTTTTTTTATTTTGAAATTAACTTTTTCTCTAAACAGGATCTATGCAAATTGAATTTTTAAAAATTCTGAATTAAAAAAAAGTGCCAAAATTAAAAAAAAAATAATTGTTTTTATTTGATTTCATTGTACTTCATCAGATTTATATAGGCTAGCAGAGGCCAGCCCTCGAAATTCGATTGAAAATTCTAGGAAATTTAATTTTTTCATTTAATAAATTATTTTATAAAACCCCAATGGTAATCAATTTTAGCCCGTTCACAATTCAACACTTTTTAAATATCGATTTCGTTATTGCCGTTATTGGTTTATGTTCAAAATTATTTTTTCAATTCAACACAGGGTTTTCCTATACAATTTTTGCAAACAAATTAAAAAAATTTAGTAAACAAATACACAGCATTGTATAATTTTACGAATGTGTTAGTAGCAACTTTAAATGCATTTACTCAAAAAAAAAAAAAAAAGTTTTTTTTTAATTGTAATAATCTATAACTCTGGCGGACAGCTAAAAAGAAATATCTTTCAAATGAGGTATGTTTTGTCAGAGTCGGGGTAAAACTGACAAAGTTACATAGGTCACAAGATATCGCCTTGCTTATTAATATTGTAGATAATGAAATATTTATATGTTATTTATATCGCTAACACCATTTAATCTGAGGACTAAAGGAATAAAATTTGATTTTAAAAATATGATACAGTTATTAAGTTTTTTGATACAAAAAAATAGATAAGGGAATAAATCATAATAAAAAAACAAACAAGTAACAAAGTTATAGTTGGCTCAGACCGACTATGCGATACTCTATACAATTCGTTTACAGAATTGTTCTTAGGTCTAACTATAATTGGGTATATGAGTGGAATTTTTATTTTTTTTTTTACCATGCCATTTTTTCGGATGCCATTTTTATATGGGGACTAGGTTGAAAACTGGACCGATCCTGACCATATTTCATAAAGTCACTTATTTTTTGCAAAAACATATACAAACCAAATTTGAGAAAAATCTGAGAAATATTTTTGTGTTTGATGGGTTCAAGTGAAGATCGGGCAGCAGCTTTATATGGGTGCTATGACTAAGAATGTCCTAGGTTTATTTGTGGACTACCGATTAATGGATGTAATAAACACTCTTAAACCCAATTTGAGCGAGATCTATATTATAATTTGTATCTTATGACAATTTAAGTCGATTTCATAGGGGTCATTTGTAGGGGGACTAGGTCTGAACGTGCACAGATATTCACTAATTTCAATAGCGTTCGCTAATGGTACCCTATATACTAAATTTTATAAAAAAAATATTCATATATGGGATCGTAGTTTGATTACGAGGTTTACATGGACACAAAGACGGACAGACAGACGGACTTAAAGTAAAATCGTTTCACACACGTTTACAAAACTTTGGTTTTATTTACTTATTATACCCTCCACTTCATATATATATCAGGTATATATCAGTTTGTCCTGATCCTTATAACAACTCGTGTCGATATAGCGATGTCCGTCTGTCAGTCTGTCCGTCTCTCCATTGAAATAACGCTCATTCACAAAATAAAACATTTTCCTTGGTAAATTTAGGATGATATTCTTTGTAATTATTTTGAACTGGGTGGTATTTAAAATGGAGTAAGTCGTTTAAAGATATAACCTAAAATATGGAGACATCTCCAAAAAATGTTAAAAATTCAATGTGTTTGTCTAATATTTTTATAAGTAAAGATATTAATGTAAACTAGCAGATTCCAGCGCTCGAAATTCGAGTGCAAATTCTAGTCAACTTTTTTTTCCAACTTAGCCAATTTACAAACCAACACTTTTTTGGTTTATTATTATTGTGAATGAAGAAACAAATTTACAAACTCTTTAACAAATTTATTAAAAAACACACATCCCAATAAACCATTCCAAAAGTGAGATGTAATTGAATTGGAGAATAAGCTTACTATAACAATATTTCTATAACTTTTCATAAGCATTGTTATGATAGGTTTATTTAATTGCAAAATATGAACTCTTTTTAAATGATGTTTTAAAAATGCTTTACATAGCAATAGAATTTACTATAATACTTGATATACACTTAGTCTGTACAACAGTTTGGCACATATGATTGTTAACGACTTATGCTTGCTATAGTTTTGTAAACGTTGTTGCATATGAAGTCCCGTTATTTGAACGTTTTGTAAACGTTGCACATTGGCTTCAACATTGTGTTCTTTACGATTCAAGTGCTTATTTTTTTCATTAAATCTTTCAACGATGATGATGAAGATTATTATAATGAACTTCATGATGATGGTGAAGTAAATGATTTTCCAAAAAAAGGCTTATTTCCAATGAAAATTTTTTTTAAATATTTTTTTTTTTTTAAATAATTATTTTGTATGTGTTTATGCTTATTCATCAACAAAAAAAAATATATAATATTTCCTAATGTGACTCTTTTGAGTTTAATTTGTGGAATTATGGAATTTGGAAAAAATTTCCATTTAAAATTTTACTAATAATAATAATAAATATTTATTCCTTTCTTATTTTTTAATAAATACGTATTTATTTTCTAAACGCATATTAAATATGCTCTAATCTGCAACTTAATTTACTAATTTAGCTACAAAGCTACAACTACAACTAAAGTTTTTTTTTGTTTGTTAGATTTATCGTCATTTTTCAGACATATTGCAATTACTACTGTAATTAATATGCAATTTTTAATTTTGTTTAAATGGTGCGTGGTAAAGAAGAAGAAAGCATATATTTCAAAAATTCATAACTGCACTGTATTCTTAATCGGACCGGTTTCTGGCATTTCAGCCTTCATCAGCGATTTATTGAACATTGTGATAATTGTTATGTTTTAATTGAATAGGTTGTTTCTATATGAAAATTTTTTCTACTTAGGGCGGCCGTGAGGTTTTGAACCGTGAACCTTCACATACACTCGTACTTGCACTTTTTGGTCAGCGCTTTAACACACTCACCTAAAGTCAGGCCTACGAGCAGTGTGGTTAGTTTTCAGTTTTCGTACCATACAGCTTTACTTTGTATTAATTTCAGAAGATACAACTCTGTCCAAACAAACAATCGTTATTTTTGAATTTTGAATATTTTTTGCATTTATACTTCTAATTTCCACTATTCTCAGTTTTCGTAAGAGTTGTCATATGTGATGTACGGTTTTTGTACATACCTACATATGCACTTTACATATATTTGAGATGACGCTTTGAAGCGAAGAAAAATTGTTATATAAGAACACTTTTCCCAAAATACAAAAAAGCGCCTAATAGCATAAAATTTTTTTTTTCAACTTTTGCAACATGAATATCCATCAATTAATAATTTAGAACTACGTCTTCCGTGAATTAATCGCCACTTTTGTTACCATCGAACCCACTGTGCGTTGTTGCATGTGATGTCCCGTTATTTTCGCGTTGAAATTATTGTGAAATCCCCAGTCTTTTTCTTTTGTTTGAAGAGTGAAGTGTTTATTTTAAATAAATAAAATATATGTATGTATAATATATCTGTGGTTTTCTAGAATAACCGCGTATGTCATAGACTCAAAATGTTCAGGGGAGCCAATAAACGTTATATTTGAAAGTTTGGGCTCGATATAAAGTCTTTAGAGCTTTTTATTTAACAGTCCTGTCGATATGGGCAATAAATTCTTTATATAAAATTTTGAGTCAAAAATCTTCAGAGGAATAGATCCTAGAGAAGGACGAAAAAACCATATGTAAATTACACTTAAAGTGTGTGCAGATAAAACAACTTATGTCGACAAACGTCGTTTTCTTTGAAAAAGAAAACTACCAATGTAGACATAAGTTGTTGTTGCTTGAAAAATGGATTTTTTTTGTTCGTCAACAAAAAGTTAACGGAACTTAGGATGAGAATATAACAACGTATCAAGAATAATAGTGACAAAAAATAACAGAAATAAACACACACGTTTTTATAAGTGGTTATAAACTGAAAAATAATCGAAAATTATTTTGCATTTTTTTTCATTAATAACAACGTATGTCGCTATGTGTCGTTTTCTGAGAAAATAATTTGTCAGCGATCAAACGTAGGTTGACATGCGTCGATAGTGCTGCAAATTAATTTAATAAACATTCAAGTTACGTCATTATTTAAAGAAAAAACTCAGAAATGGTCAATATTTTTTAAAAAAAATTTTAGCACATGTAAAGAGCGTTAAAAATTAATATATTTGGCATCGTTAACTCAAAACTGACAAAAATGGACATACGCGGTTATTCCAGAACACCACAAATATATGTAGGTACAGTTTGTATTAAAAAAAGTAAATATGTTAGTATATAAATTTAAATTTTTTAAATATAAATCAAGACGAAGTGTTCGTGACGAATCTAAAGAAATTGTAGAATTGTTAGTGGACGAACTGGCGGACAAACTTTGCTGGAAAGGCACAGAAGATAAAAAGAGTATGCGCAGCCTGAGTGCAGCAAAAGCCATAAGAGGTAAGTTATTTTATATATTTCATTTATTTCTTTCATTGACTTTTGAAATTCAATAGATGCTGCAATTTGCATTGGATTGCCAGAGGATGAATATATAATAAGTACAAAAGCATTCTTCCAATTCGCTAAAAATAGACAAGAGTCTAGAAAGAAATATAAGACAAAGGCAAAGATAAATAAATAAAATAAAAAACTTATAAAAACATCAATAAAATTATTTTTAAACCAGAATATTTGAAAAAGACTTATTATTTCATTGTATTTAAAGGCTTACAAAAATATTACGATTAAAAGTTTAAAAAAATATTACGATTAAAAGTTTAAAAAACACCCCAGTTTAAAAAAATATTACGATTATAAGCTTACTGCAAGCATGATTAGAATAGTATTTGCCTATTATTCTATAATTAGACTTCTAAGCTTCTTCACAAGGGTTCAGTTTTCGTTATTAAACAATTGTTAAAAAGCCTTTCACAATAATATTCACAACAGTTTTCTAAACTTATGGTAGCAAGTTTGTTACAAGCTATTTTTATAGTGTTTTGGTTCATTGGTTTACTTGTTTGTTTTTTATTTTTTCCTTTTAATTATTAACTAGCAGATTCCAGCCCTCGAAATTCGAGCGCATATTCTAGGACATTTTATTTTTTCATTAAATAAAGATGCTGAAAGTATGCTAATCAATTACAGTCAATTCACAAATCAACACAAAAAACAAACTCATTTTTATTACAAACACATTAACAAATTTAATAAACACACACATAGCATTGTATTATTTTATGTACGTGTTAGTAGCAACTTTAAGTGCAATTTACTTAAAATAAAGAAAATAAAAATTAAAAATCTGTAAATTTGCAAAAAAGAAATACCTTTCAAATAATATACGTTTGTCCAAAATCAGAATAAAACGGTATAACAAAACATCAGTCACAAGAAATCGCCTAGCCTATTAATATTATAGATTATTGTAAATAAATTTTCATATTTTACATATATTTTTTAAAAATATTCATATTTATGATTAAGTAGAATGTAGGACGTTAAAACAACAGAAGTTTTTATAAAATTTAAAATTTTGCCATTTTTTTTTTAAATAATGTTTTTTTTTACAAAATATCCTAAAGCTTGAACCTGAACGGCTTAAAATTTCATCTATTTACATATAACCCGCTTAGAGACGAAGAGAAATTCGAGCAATCGCTAAATCACTCCACCCTAGTATGTATGATTTCTCTGGCTCACATATATTGCTCATTGATTTTTATGTGTTATTGTGGTTATTATATTTTGGTGTTGTTACTTCGTGTTATGTTTGCTTAAATGTATGAATGGGTTTAAAAAAAATTTCTTTTTTTTTTGCTTTATTTTTTGATATGGATTCTTGTAAATGTGTTACAAAAACACTAAAAGTTATTCCAAATTAAAGTCTACGTGTAGTGTAGCACATAAAGTTAAATGTTTAGGTTTAGGTGTTTTTTGTTATACGATTTATCAGTAGGTTAATGTTTACATGATATTTTTTATGTTTATTTGTTTTGTTATTAGCTAAATATCGAAGAGCAATGTTGTGATTGGTCCAGTAATCGAATTGATTGAGTTCTTAAAGAAAATCGTTTGATTTAAAATATGTAAAAAGTTTCATGAGAAATTATTTAAATTTAAAGAACTCACAGTGTCACATTTGGAGCCTCAATAAATATTATCGTGACGCCACAACATTAGTTTTAATAAAATAAACAAGTTTAAGTAAAGGAAATTATACAGTATTAACATTTTTGTTTTTTTCATTTACGAAGACATCTTAAATTTGAATCCATATTCACAACCGAAACTTTCCACTACACAGATAAATTTAGTTCATAATATCAAATTACCAATTTAAAAGAATTTCATGTATACACCTAATGGGTGTCCCAACAAGAAGGCAATTTTTAAATCTGGCAACATTCGAAGTGTCATTGTTTGACATTTGAACAATTGTTATTGTTTGCTAGTAGAAGGTACGAGGTTAGTAAAAATGGAGCGCTACACGAATGAACAACGCATTCTCATTGTGAAATTGTTTACCAAAATGGTGAAAGTTTTGCGGCTACAGTTCGCAAATTGCGATAAATTTGGGGTCACAATAATACTCCAAAAGAGTCAACTGTAAAGAGATTAATGGATAAATTTGCCGAAACTGGGTCTGTTAGTGATGTAAAGACAACAACGCGCCATCGACCAGGTCGATCGACCGAATATGTCGCAGCTGTACGTGATGATGTCGCTCAAACTCCATCCACCTCAATTCGAAACCGAGCTCAGCAAATTGGTGTCTCCAAATCCACTATGCAGCGAATTTTGACGAAAGATTTGCATCTTCATGCATACAAAGTTCAATTGACTCAGGAACTGAAGCCAGCTGACCATGGACAGCGAAGGGAGTTCGTTAATTGGGTATTGGAGAGACAACATGAAAATGCTGATTTTGCCGCTAAAATCATCTTCAGTGACGAGGCCCATTTCCATCTTGATGGCTTCGTCAATAGGCAGAATTGTCGCATTTGGGGTGAGGAAAATCCTCGAGTGATTCACGAGAAGCAAATGCATCCTCAACGTGTCACTGTGTGGTGTGGTTTTTGGGCTGGAGGAATCATTGGACCTTTTTTTATGAAAATGAGGCAGGTCAAGCGCAAACAATCAATGGTGTTCGGTATCGTGAAATGATAACCAGTTTTTTCTTGCCTCGAATTGAAGAGATGAATGTGGAGGGCATGTGGTTCCAACAAGAGAAACAATTCAATTGCTGCATCAGTCATTTCCCGGTCGTGTTATTTCGCGTTTTGGAGATCAGAATTGGCCGCCTAGATCGTGCGATTTAACACCATTAAATTTTTTTCTTTGGGGTTTTTTGAAGTCGATGGTTTACGCGAATAAGCCGACGACGACTCAAGCCTTAAAAGAGGAAATTGGACGCTGCATTAATGAAATACCGCAGCATTTATGCAAAACGGTCATTGAAAATTTCATTAAAAGATTGCGTGCATGCCAGCAAAGCCGCGGTGGCCATCTGCACGATATATTGTTCCATACATACCCTCATTCTGTCTACTTTACGATATAATAAAGTTTCACGATTTTTTTTTAAATATCTGTGTTTTATTTAAAATTTAAAAATTGCGTTCTTGTTGGGACACCCTTTACATATATATGTATATTTATGTCATAGTGACCGATTTCCGGTAGGTATTTATAAATATCTTTACAAAATTCTCTTTCGTCCTGCTTACACACGAATATATGTAGTTTGCATATACGAGTATTTATTTAAGTTTATTGCTTTCGTGTGGCCCATAATTATTGCGGTAGTGTGGGTGTTAATTGTACGTGTATTGCATTAGAAATTGTATTGAGCTGTACTTAGGGGGGTAAACAATTTTGCTAGAGACCATTTTTAATTATGTTTTTACTTATCCTTGTTGTTCTGTTGTGTTGTGTTTTGTTTGCTACAACACTTAATACTTACTTCTCTGTTTTCTTGGGTATTTATGATTTCAATTTGAAAATTGCATATAAAGCACGCATTTACTTTAATGTTTATTTTGTAGAAAATGCAAATTGTATACAATTTCATAATTCTGATGTCTGCTTAAGCACAGTACATTGCTCAACAACACATCCTTCTACATATCTATTTATTTAGGTGGATGCTTGCGGCATTTAGTTGATTCTTACATGCATGTTCATTCATATGTACTTCATACCTAAGAGTGGTGCGAATTTTAAAATATTTAATTGGGGTTTTAAATTCGCCGAAAACTTACTATAAATTGTTGTTCCACCATTTAAATTTTCCTTTCTTAAAATTTATTTCACTCAAAAATATTTTTTTTTATATATTTTTGTTTATTTTTAATAAATTCGAGTCGTTCTAGACAATATTGAAGCATTTCGAGAAGATCAAATTACAATATTATGTTCACATAATTTTCTATATAACTGAGTTAAAAAAAGGGTTGGCTGAAATTTCTAATTCTAATTTTTTTTCCTCTAATTTGACTTCAGCATAAATACTTTTGTTTGCTTACGATGCTTCAACATGCTAACTTTTTTGAAATTACTTGTAGACTCACACTAATATAGATGTACTCCAGTGAATGTGAAACCTTGAGAGAATTTTTGGCTTACATGCGTTCGTGTCTGGCTGTTTGTGTACGATTTTAAAGTTAAAATTTTATTGATATCCCCGCATAGCAAACGTACGAGTATCATTTTATATGTTTATGAGAATATTCAGAGCTTAGAATTGTTTGAATTTTGAATTCATAATTGGAATAAAAAACTTTGGTAGTCTTAGTTTTCTGTACAGAAGAGTTTCTATATGCAAGGATCTGAAAACTATTTTCAGTTAAAGAATTGAGTGATTAAAATATTTTTTTTCTGTGATTATCATGTTATGATGAAATTTTTACCAATTACTTATGTTTTGGATCGTTGTTGGAATACTTTTTTAAAAATGTTCAATCAATTGAATATTCAAGATTTTGCAATGCAATTTTTAATCAAACGGATTTAAAATTTAATTGATATGTATGTATATTATAATTTTTCATATACGATATTTATTAAGTTAATAAAAAAAAAATATTTTTTTAACGTTCTACTTCACATTTAAAGAAAATAAATTTATTATAAAATTATGATTAAGAAGTTAATTAATTCTCAGTGATTTCAGATGCCTGAAGATGTCCTGATCGAATTGTTTCTACGCCCATCCCTTTTGAATGCACTGTTCAAGTGTGAAGCTTGAACTCCGTCTTGCCTTGTTCACTATAAATATGATGGTCTGATGATCGCTATGAGTATAGTGTTCCTAACCTTCCACTCCGGGTCTCCCGCAAACGCCGGACTCACAAAAGTAAGATTGACCACGGAGTCCTCTTCAACTGAATGTTCGTGCATCACCCGTGTTACGGAGGACCAGATCCAGCTGTGAGAAAGCTTCAAGAAGTGCACGATCTCTTGCATCAGTGCGCTAGCTCCCCCAGTCTCCCCATTGAAATCGCCCCAAAGACTACTGGAATGTACCTCGCGGCATGCTGGACAAGGTTGTCCATATATACTTCGAAATCACCCAGTGGGATATTTAGCAACTGTAGAAGTAGATCTCCTGGATCTTAACTCTGACGGATCCGTCCGATGGATAATCCATTGTCTCCTTGATAGCATGTTTACCACACGACCGGATAGCTGCTCTTCCCGTGTTATCTCTCGCCCATATACTGCTGCTAAGGTTCTTGTATTGCTCGCAAATTATTGCCACGTCAACGTCCATTTCCAGAACCGGCTGTTGTAGAAGGTCATGGGCTATTGCACAGTGATTCAGGTTTAGCAGCATTATCTTTATCTTCTATTCTTTGAGTTTAACGCCTTTTTGAACACCAGGTATCTGCTTCCTTCAGCAGTATGCGTTATTTCCACTTCCCCGTTGGCGACTCAGAACATATACTTTGGTTCAGAGGTGCAGTCCTTCGCAATATGGTTTGTCTTACCGCATTTTCGATACAGATTTGATCTGTCATTGCCATTTTTACATACCCTGGCAATGTGTCCAAACTCCATACATTTGAAACAACGTTTCAGTACCAGCGGTTTGCGCACTCTGCATACTGACTGGGTTCCACCGTATGACTTTCTGATGCTCTTGACTACTCTCTCGTCAAGTCCTTGAACATCCAGCTGCTCGTCTAGTGCCCTACATATATCGACCTTAGCGGTTACCTCGTCTAGGTCCTTGAGCTCTATTTCCGTCTCGCTCACGATGATTTTAATCTCCGCCTGGCCTTCTAGGGACTTTCATACCAGCTCTTCGTAGTTCCTGGTTGTACCATTTAGTTCGAGCATGAGGTCCTCCTTCATCGTCCTTCTGATCTTTACATTATGGCCTAGTTCTTGTAGTCCGGGATCGGCCTTGATCTTTCGCAGTATATCTGCGTAAGACATTTACGTTAGTGGATATTATCGTCGCATTTGGTCTGTTTGGCGCAAACTGCTTTTCCTCCTCCGTTTAACAGTTTTCCACCCTTGTGATGGTGCTTCTTATTCCTGCGGTTAATTCTGTGCCTCCGTCTTATGCGAGTCCAAGGCTCTGTTATCTTTCTCCTTTTTCTATCCTTGGGGTTTTGGTGACGTTTCTTTCCTCCTCTTGGTCACTTGCGACTTAGGTGGCTCATCAATCGGGTTTCTGTGTCTCTTTGTGGGATCCCTTTCTCTTGCACCGGTGTTGGTGATGCCTGTGTCGCCTGTTCAGCACTATTGGCGACGTTTGTGTACCGATCTGTACCGATCTGTTATCCCCCCTATTGCCTGATCTCGGGCCTGATTATAGGTCATCTTTATCCTACGGACTTGCTCCTTTATTGCGCTTACCTTTCATAAACTCCATGAGCTTCGCAATCTGGGTACCGAGTTCCTCGAACGCATTGATTGGGACAGAGTCCCTGGTGTCCTCCGCTCCTTGTGTTAGTGTTCCACTAACAACGGGAGTCATTTGTCCTTTTTATCGCTCCGCTCCTGATAAAGGGACTTTTTTCCATTTGTTAGTCGCTTGTAGCATTTTGTGATACCCTAGCCAAGCCTACCGGGGTATCATTGCAGTCGTTGGATATCGACGACTCGTAGCCTGCTAGCGTACTATCGAAAGCCGCCGGCACTGGGCTCATTGCTCCCTGCACCGTAACTAAATTTCCTCCTGCTGACCTTTCCATGTTTGTTTTATTTTCCGGGATCCTACCCGTAGCGTTTTTAACCTATACGCCAGGATTCATGTATTCCGGCCGTCCTTAACCTGGGAAACAGATGCCGACCAGGTACCAGCCCAATATGGGTCAATCGCTTCTGGGTTTAAGTCGACTGGAGGATCCACGAAAGCGTCACTATTCTAATTGCACCTTTCTTGCCCTTTTGGTCATATGTACCTTTTTATAGTACGCCATCGGACCCTGCCGTTCTTGGTCGGGGACTGCTGTAGTAGCCTGAACCCGGCGCTATCTACTAACTATGGCTGCACTTGGTTATATCAGGTATCCTAAGAATTGTTTGCCCAAAAATCTGCATTTACATTTTACGTATCTATGATTTACGGTTGTGATTTCAGGGTTTCATGACTAACCGCACTAAAATAAGAATAACGAAATTCACCGCAAAGAACAAGAAATATAATTAATATATGTAACAAATTTTAGCTGACATCCGGTTCCCAATTTTATTCCGCCTCTTTCGGTTTTGACCTCCAGAAGCAGAAGACCCCCTATGAAGAAAATGACTTCGATTAGAATTGGAGCTGAAAAGCACGCTGGCTATTCTGTAACGTTAATATATTAGAACTAAATCCCCTTTAGGCTAGGCTGATTCTTTTTTCGATCCTCCTCGAAATTTAGTTCTTCGTTGATGTAAGTTTAAAATGCAAACATACAAATCTTCCACATACTCCAACGTATTCATCCCTGTAATAGGGAACGCTATGCAAAATACTTCTCAAACAACAAAAAAAAAAAAAAAAAAAAAAACTGGCTTGCTGACATTATCCTTAAGCCACTATTTCCAGTTGATATATGAGTGCTTAAACGTTTGCCTATCCCAAACATCCTTGTTTTTATAATGAAAAACCAAACAATGTATGGACATTAAGGAAAGTCGTTATCGAAATATCTATGGAAACACAAAGAAATGAAATGAAATATATATATATAAAAAAAAAACACTAACCTTTATTAAAACATTTTTAAATCCTGTTTCTTGATATTTATTATTTTATATGTTATTATACATATGTTTTTTTTGAACATTGTAGCTATAAAGCATTTTCAATATAGAAAAAAGAAATATTTTCAATTTGTAAAGACATAATAAAAATCCTTAAGGCTGTTTCACTATATTCTTGTACGAGTACCGGCCATAAAAACGTGGCCTTTTTCAATCTTTCTCTCTGCAACCAGTACCCCATGATTTTTATTTATGTATGTTGTTGTTGTTATTTCTTGTCTTTCTAGTAGGTTAACACACTCTCTTTTATGTAGTTTTTTTGTGGCTTACGGCTAAAACTGTTGTTAGTGTCCATAAACGAACTCTTGGTGTTCGTGTGTGATTTGCTTTGTTTCACCTGTCATCTTTGGAAAAAATTGAAAGAAAACAAAGCAACAAAAAAACATTTTGGACATAAAACAACACTATTAAACCTATAGTGATGGTGATGATTGACTCCACTACAAATACATACTACAGCTGACACTTATACATGTGAAAGCAAAGCAACACCGATGAGCGCGTTAACGGCATATTTGGCTCTAACAAATAATACTTGTGTCACAATGCTTGAATTTATTATTTTCTTATTCAGATGGCTTTTACTGATGTTACATTTAACTCAAATTATATTATATTATATTAGTGAAAACATATCGAGCAATGATCGTAAAAATGGATTAAGTGTCATTACCATGGGTTTTTCCTTTTTTGATGAAAATCGATAACTTAAAATCAAAAATTCCATAGGTGTACGCAGTTGCGTTAGAGCAAAAGCAATTTTGGTGTGCATAAGTCATATTATATTCGAATATAATTAGCAAACCATCTCCTATAAATTTTTCTTTTTAGCACTTAATGTATTTTGATGATCATGGCTCGATATGTCTTAGAGAAGTACAAAAAAAAAAAATCATATTTTTTTAAAGTTTTTTTTCGTCACAATTTCTACCGTAAATCAATACCAAATCCATCCATTTTTATGGATTTGTACACAATAACGGGCAACTTTGAATGCGATGCAAATATTTCATTGATTATAATACCTCGTGGTGTTAGGAAAGCTCGTAGACATTTTTTTTATCAATTTAGCGATTTTTCGCACTTCTGATTTTAAACTACTGTCGATCTCATTAATTTCTAATTGATTGCAGTATATTTTTAGTGAAAAACTAATTAAATTTAATATAAAAGAAAGGGGAAAAATCATGCCAAAAAGGCACTTTTTCATTATACCCTCCACACTAGTGTACATAGGGTATTTATAAGTTTCTCATTCCGTTTTGTTATAATTAAAAAAAAAATCTGCACCACATAAAATATATACATAGTAGCAGATCCCAGCCCTCGAAATTCGAGCGCAAATTCTAGGAATTTTATTCTTTCATTAAATAATCAATTATAGCCAATTCACAAATCAACACAAAAAACAAACTCATATTTATTACAAACACATTAACAAATTTAATAAACACACGCATAGCGTTGTATAATTTTATGTATGTGTTAGTAGCAACTTTAAATGCAATTTACTGAAACTAAAGGAAACAATTTAATAATCTGTAAATCTGTAAATCGGCTAAAAATAAATACCTTTCAAATAATATAAGTTTGGTCAAAATCGGGATAAAACGGTAGAACAAAACATCGGTCACAAGAAAGCCTAGCCTATTAATATTACAGAATTGTGATCCTTATAACAAGCGGAGTTGATATAGCATTGTCCGTCTGTCCTTCTGTTGAAATCACGATCACGACTTCAATAGGTCAGCTGGGTTGATCATTATCACTGAATATGATTTATTGATATCCTGAGAAGGTTGCTATTTAAAATCATCAAAATCTGTTAAATAAATCCCGAGATATCAATGAAAAAGCAAAAAAGACTTGAAAAAATAAGATTTTTCTATATTGTTGTTATGGTTGTTTTTATAAATTTTTTATATTGTGTCCTAACTGTAATAGTTGTTGTTTTTGTGGTCGTCGTGTAGCATTGGCTTCATGAGTGTATAGAGTAGCATAGACAAGTCTTGCCACAATGTGCTTGTAATTGTTTAGTGGAGAAACATGATTATGTTTGCTTGTTGTTTCTTTATACATGTGATTCTTGATGAACATTTATGATCATTTTGTTTATTTATTAACCAACACTCAGGGAATGCCCCCTACAGATGCAGTGCATTGTGTTGATCTCAGGGAAATAGGTTATGGAAAGGAGGAAAGAGGGAGTGGTGTTTGTGGATATTTGACTTAAATTTTATTAGATTGTAACTGTCAGGAAAGATGTGTGTGGGGAGTTTTGTTCCACATACAGCTACTTCGACTGATAAACGAATTTTCTCTGTAATGCGTTGTGAGGTCAACTGGACAATAGACTACAAACGGGTGTGATCTACTAGAGAAGCGGGTATAGCGAAGCGAAACTCGGGCACTTGGAATAAGTTCGCTAATCTCAGAAGAACATTTCCCATGGTAGTATCTATAGAACAGTGATACACAACCCACATTCCGACGATGTTCCAATGAGTCAATAGAGTTGGATACCCTACTGTCATTGATGAGCATCAACGCCCTCCTTTGCACAGTAGCTTTAAAACAGACTTTGAAGCTCCTGCCCATATATGGGAGTTGTATTCTATTTTCAGTCGGATGTAAGTGGTATAGATTTTAAGGAGATCGGTGGGAGTGAAGTAATTTTTGCACCGGTTTAGAAAACCAAGACACTTGAATGCTTCTTTCGCCACTTGAAGAACATGCTCGTTCCTACGAACATCAGATTGAATTCTCATGCCTAAAACATCAAGAGTATCCGACTCCTCAATACCTATCCATGGCCCTATGGGTCAACATACAACATTGAGTCTTCAGCGCATTAAAATCAAGCCTATTCGCTGTACCCCACTCGGAGATTGTTAAGAGAGGCTTGGCATACAATTAAAGGAAAATGAATGACAAATGCTGCTGTCATCTGCGAAAGAGTATATAGAGTTAAAAGTTTGACCAAGAAGGTCGTTCAGACTGATAAGGAAAAGAGAAGGAGAAAGAACGAAACCTTGCAAATGGATCGACTCCAGCGCACAGAAAGTAGAGCTAACAGGTCTCCCGTGGAACGATTTCTACGGAAGCCATACTGTCGATCATTAAGAAGTGTGTTGGCCTCTAGGTAGTTCACAAGATGGAAATTGATCATGCTCTCCATCACCTTTGAGAGCGCAGAGCAGATTGCAATTGGACGGTAATTTTCAGGGTTATTAGCCGCACCCTCTTTAGGGATTGGTTGGACATTAGCAACTTTCCAGCAAGAGGGAAAGACTCCCGCACAGTACGAAAGGCTGAAAAGGTTGGCCAATGGACTGGCTAGCAGTGTTTCAGCACTAGTGCTGGTATACCATCCGGTCCCGAAGACTTATTAATGTTGAGATCCGAAAGAACCTTCTTAACTGCACGTGCTCGGAAGAATATTTTAGGCATAGTACAAGATACTCTTTCGAGTCCGGGCAGTGGTTTCTCGCTATCCGGAAAAAATGAATTAGCCTTATCAACCGGATCAGTGAATATTTGGTCATTCATTATAAGAGTTGGGATAGCAGAACTAGCATTATTCTTTACTCTTTTAATAAATGACCAAAAGCTCTTGCTGCCCCGAGGAAGACGCACGAAGACGCTGATCGTGAAGAAACTTGTTTTTCTCTTATTGCTGATAACGTTGGTTATAATATTGTGCTTAGAACAATGGTGGAGAATATCAAAGATTTGGCACAGCCTTTTTTACCACTCTTACTTGTTTTATTCCTAATTGAAAAATTTTATAAAAAGAAAAACCAAATAATGTATTTCTGTTTAAAGAGGTCTGTGATCGAATGTGTTAGCAGGGAGCCGTTAAACGAGAGCCCGTTGTTCACATTAATAATGACCATTATTTGCTTAAACTTTTTTTAAAAAAATCTGTATACAATAGACGTTAATATATAAAGTGTGCCTTTATAGCTTCCTGTTTGACCCTTTTGTGGAAACATGATTTTTTTTTAATATTTAGATAAATACGTACTTCCTTTCATCCTTATACAAATATATGTGAATGTGGTTTAAAAAATAAAATCAAAATAAACCTTTTTGTGCAAAATCTATGATGGTGAGCCACCTTTCTCTTTAAAACTCTATATATTTGATATAAATATATGGATACACAAGCGACATTTCGCCTAATTCGACTACGCCGAACACAAGCGATTGTTTTCGAAATATTTGCGATTTGAAATATGTAACATCGATTTAAATATACAAAAATAGTTTTTTTCTTAGAAAGGACTGAGATCGAAAAAATCTTAGCACGCATAAAATGTTATAATAACACAAGGGAACAATATTAAACTTTTTTTGTGTTGATTAGAAGTTTGTATAAATTTTTTACTAATTTGATTTCAAATCTGCACTTGGTTTTTGATGCGTAAACATCTATACGCGCGGGGGGTAAATTTCTATTTCACAATACAATCACAAAAACAAGTAAGAAAATTATTGTCGGTCGAGACCGACTATATGATACCCTATACCATGGGTTTAGAGACCCTATCTCTTAGGTCCAACTAACTGGATATAAAAATAAGCATAAACTAAATTTGAGTGGGATTTTTATTATTTTTTTTGGCTGCAGATATGAAAAAGTTTATATCGGATGCTATATCTATAAAGGGACTAGGTCCAAAAATGGATCGATCCTGATCATGTTTGGTAAAGTCTCTTGTATTTTGCAAAAATATGTACAAACAAAATTTGAGAAGAATCAGTGCAATATTTTTGTTGTTTGATAGATTTAAGTGAAGATCGAGAAGCAGCTCTATATGGGGCCTATGACTAGGAGTTGTCCCATAGGTATCATTTTTGGAGTACTCATTAATAGATGTGATAAACGCATACAAACCCAATTTGAGTAAGATCTATATGACAATTTGGATCTTATGGCAATTTATGTCGATTTCATAGGGGTCATTTGTATGGGGGCTAGGTCTGAACATGAACCGATTTCAACAGCGTTCCTCCTATGGCCGATAGAAGCCTCTATACCAAATTTCATCAAAATATATTCATATTTGCGACCTGCAGTTTGATTACAAGGTTTACATGGACACACAGGCGGACGGACGGACAAACGGACGGACATCGTTAAATCGAATCAGTTAGTGATTCTGATTCGATCGGTATAATTAAAGATGGGTCTAGGTCAAATATTTTTGGTAGTTACAAACAGCAGCACAAAGTCATTATACCCAAGCCACATAGTGGTATAGGGTATAATTATAGTCGGTCTAGACCGACTATACGATACCCTATACCATGCGTTTAGAGATACTTATAGTGGGATACGAATTCAATAATCTCCTCATTCAAAATAAAATTTAAATTGCCTATAGGCCTATAATAAAAAAGCTTTAGTTTTAGATGGATTAAGATCAATGAAATTACGTTTAGACTAACTTGATATATTATTTAAATATTTGTTTACTAAAATTGGAGAATAATAAAGATTTTCCGGAGCCGTTACACCAATCAACTGCACATCGTCTGCATAAATATGTTCAGTACAAGTGGAAATGCACAAGTGGCCCTAAAATTGAACCTTGAGGTACACCTGGACTAATTCTAAAAGATTTTACACAGAATCTATTGTTTGCACAAACTGCTTTCATTTGCAGAGAAACGAAACATGATTTTAATTTTGGTTTAAAAATATTTTGCAGCGTTTCTGTTTGGAACTCTGTGGACTTTGTGTGTTTTCAATCATGCATTGACTTTAACTTTTCGTACTAAAGAGCCCGAGCACTGAACTAACCGGCCTGCTTTTCTATTTTTGGTGGGTTGGGAGTTCTTTTCAATATGCTCTCTATTTTCTTGACCTTACAAACATCATGTGGACCTTTCTATCTTCTCGAACCAGGTTTCCTAACAATGGTCAAATTCTCCTGATACTTTCTAAAAACATTGGAAATAGTTTGACGGCAAAGCTTTTGCCAACTTTGTGTAGGCCCAAGTTGGATATTGTTGAAAATATTTTATAAAAATAGCACGTACTTCTTATTCTTCACTCATTTTGATCAAACTGAAAAGAAATTAATAAATTAAATCAAAAAAAAAAAATTGATAAAAAAAAAAAAACCATGTGAGTCCGATCACAAGGAAGATGTGTAAACATCTAAAAATTAAAGCATTTTTTATTAACGTTGTGCTGAACGCTATTGAAATTGGTGAGAATCGGTCCATGTTCAGACCTAGTCCCCATACAAATGACCGGCATGTTTCCCTTAATGATCCATCGTGTGTAGTAATGTTTCATGTCCAAATTTATGTTTCAATTTTGGTTCGTCAAAAATCAAATTATTTTGATATTTTATGTTTCCAACCTGAATGTTCCACGGCTGTATCAATGTTTACTGTTTTTGCTCTATTATTTAATTGAGAGCAGTGCTGTAATGTTGTTTTGTATATCGGACTAATGAAAATAAAAGACAAAAATGGAGAACATTTAAGATAATGAAAATTTTAAGAATTTTATTAGTAATAATGAATACTGATAATTGAAATTTTAAGAATTTTATAAACTAATATAAAAATGTATAAATTTTTATAATTTTTTGAAAATTTTATAGCTGAATATAAAATTTATTTTCTTCCGCATATATTTGTTTAATATGTACTAATATATTCAATTTTAAAAATTTTATAAATAATAATGATAATGAAAATTTTAAGTATTTTATAAACTAATATAAAAATATAGAAATTTTTATAAATTTTTGCAAATTTTATAGCTGAATATAAAATTTATTTTCTTCCACATATAGTTCTTTAGTATGTACTAATATATTCAATAAACAAACAGAATTGATGTTTCCATCATCTGTATTAAAAAAAAAAAATATGCAAGGGGAAAATCGTCGCATTCAATATCGAATAAAATCAGTCGAAATTGCATATTTTGGTTTATTATTTAAAGAAGACGGACAATCGTCAGACCTCGTTCCACTTTTACTATTAACTATGGATAATAACTTGCTATCTGTGACAGAGTTAAATTACGCTTTGTATATTATTTGGGAAAATAAAAAAATAATTTCGATTGAAAAATTTCGATAATGAATGCGACGATTCGACCCCAGATATTTGTAAAGTGTGAAATTGGTTTAAAATCACGTGATTTTACTAAAAACCTTTTTAAACTCTAATACCGGTTACATGTGTTTATTATTTTATTTATTTATTAAAAATAATATTAAATGCAGTGATAATTGTTAAATATATATATAATAAGTTGTAGTGTTACGAATAACTTTAAATGATTGAGAAAATTAATTATAAATTTTTATAAAAATAAATGTTTAATAAAATAGCAACATTCTATATGGAATACCGAAATTAGGCCTGTTTTAGAAAAAAACGTTTTTATAACGCTATTCGCTCCCTGATTTAATCTCCTTACACTTCATTTTGTCTCCAAACATTTCCAATAAAGTGTGCCTTCATTTTATCTCCAAACACTTACTTTTGCCTAGGCTATTAATATTATAGATTTATTGTATTATTGTATTATTTAAAAAAATTTTGTTTTATTATGAAAAATAGTAATAACTACTAAAAATGTTTATTAATGAAAGTTGTCAACATATAATTGTGTCAATATTACTATATTGAAAAAAGAAAAAAACAGAAAAAACATTTCTAAATAGAGTAAAGACGCGGTTTTCTTTAGAACTCAAATAAAACTAAACAAAATACCGAAATATTTTGGTGCAATTCTGGAAATCATTGTGGTTTGTGAATAAAAACATCTATTCAAGCAGTAAGCGCTATCTACATGTGTATAGCAAGCAACTGGTATGCTTGGCATACTTGATGGTTGCAGTTGTATGCTATACATTCATGGCGCTTTCTGTTGGTTGATGAATTAGCTAAATAATTGTACCTTCCATTTCCGTAAATAGTTCCGCTTCCGTAAGGGAAGTTTGTGATTTTTACCCCCCTGATCGCATAGATGTTTACACATCAAAAAATCAAAAAAAATCAAATAATGCTTGTGAAAAAAGTTACGAGGAAAAATGTGTGTTAAGATTTTTTCGATCTAAATTTTTTTTAATTTTGTAAATTTTGTAGTTTTTTAATCTACTTTTTTCTATTTCCATACTAAATATTTTTCCTAAAAAAACAGAGGAAAGAAAAAACTCTTTTTCATATGGAAAAATTTTCAGACCATAAAAAACTATTTTCTAAAAAAAAAGTTTATAAATCAAATCTATCTGTCTTCTTGCAACTTGCACGAAATTTTATTTCAGCTGCAATATTTATTTTTTGCGAATGCCATAACTCTCGTTATGCAGAACAACTGTAATTACTTACGATTTTATGGCATATGTAAGAGAATTTTGACATTAGTACAATGTGATGCATATTTTCGTGTGAGTATTTGGAATATTTTGCCACAAACACACTGCAAACTAAGAGGGTTGTATGATAAACTTTAATTTCTTTAAACGTTAATTCTGTTACTCAACATGGTCTTCTTTCAGCTCGTTACTAAGTCCAAAGTTTTGAAAATTTTTAGGTTACATTTAAATATACCTTTGTATTATTGATAACGTTGTTTTTTCGACAGAGCTATGCGTCCGTGGATTGTCTAGCTGGAGAAGAATGTTTTATGCCCTAAATTAGGTCGTTTTCTGTTATGAAATCTGCAAACCCTTGTTACCATTCAACCATTCGTTTCCCGCTGATTTGGCTCGAGAAGTTCACTATATTGGATATTTAGTTTACTACGGTGAAATCATGTTTCATTCATTATTATCGATGCCAAAATCTAACTGTCTGAAAAATTCGATGAAACTATGTGAACAATGGCTTCTGTTTGGGCTTTGAAAGTTATCATACGACCCTCGTATGTTGTTTATGGTAGCCTGCAGTAATTTTAAGGTCATTGCATTTATACAGATTTTTTGATTCAATATTTACTTGTATTGAGTGCTATTTATTCATTACACATCTATTTTTTTTATTATTCATAGACTATATGTTATTGCAATTGTTGTAATTAGAATTGTATTATTAAGAAGTATTATTATTATTTTTACTATTATTATTATGAGCTTTAAAAATATGTCTGTAAAAGCAAACGAGGAAAACTCTTAGTATTAGAAAAACAATACTGGAGTTACTTATATACATATATGCGTATGTATGTGTGTGTGTGTGTGTATGGGTTAATGCTATTATGAATGTACATATGTGTCCGTGTGGTGAAATTTTAAGGAGATATATGAGTATAACGTGCTACTATTGTTATGGTGCATAAACCTTAAAATGAAATTAAATACACATAACAAAGGCAACAACTGAATAGGATCGTAATAAAACGTACGAGTGATATGACTTGTAGTAACGGTTCCATACAATTAATATATGAATGTTTCTAAAAGAGACTTCAGCTAAAGGCAGTTGAATTTTGCACTCTTCTGATTTGCATTATATGTCAAGCAATATCAAGCCAATTAAACTAAGTCCCGACAAAATCATTAGATAATACTGAATTTGATTTATGGAACAGATACTCAAAATTAGTTATGTTTGTATTACAAGTCTTCAGGATCAACAACGAAACCAACAAAGATTTAAGAAGTTCAAAAAAGAAACATGTTCAAGATGAATATCGCAAATTTGGATTGATTATAGATCAGCCAAAACAAGGGTCAGGCAATACAAATGATGGTAGTACCGCAAGAAGATTCTTTTCAAATCCAGAAACAGCATCTGAAATAACAAGAGTTAGCCAAGTTAATGATTACCCATGCCCCATGGACAAGGCTGAGAAGAAATATGATTTCAGGAAATACTTTATCACGGAACTTAGCAATAAGAGAGAATGGAGCGGATTAAGTACAGCATATTCTCTAAGAGAAATGGTACACAGATGGGTCAAAAACCGAAAGTGGCAAAGAGGCGGGAGTCTTCGGGCCTAGAATCAAATACTTCGAGCCAATGGGAATACACACGAGCATTTTCCAAGCGGAAATTTATGCCATCGATAGATTTGCACAAATCAACTTGAATAGGAAGTACAAAAGACGGAACATAACCATATTATCAGATAGTCAAGGTGCTATTCGAGCACTAAGCTCCTATGAAGTAGACTCTAAGTTAGCATGGGACTGTCTACAGAAGCTAAATGAGCTAGGTAAACACAACAATGTTAGCCTTCGTTGGGTCCCGGGACACATTGGGATTGAAAGTAATGAGCAAGCTGATGAACTTGCCAGAAGGGGAGCTTCCACAAAATTAATCGGGCCAGAACCATTTTGTGGAATAGGAAAAGGAGTATGGGAAGGCGTACTCAGGGAACATGAAAATTGTGTTAGACGGGAATTTTTCTCGAGCCACTTGGGCTTAAGGTAATCCAAAATGTTGTTGGGTGGCTACAACAAGAAGAGATTTGAGTCGTGCATTGGATTGTCAAAGAACGGTCTGAGAATACTAACCGGGATGTTAACTGGTCACTGTAGGCTCACGGAACATCTGAGCAGGTTAGGAATTGTAGCAAACCTCATGTGCAGATTCTGTGATGAGGAAGCACAATTACCAGAGCACATACTTGGGAACTGCGGAGCGCTACTGCACAAAAGGAGAAAACACCTGGGTTCCTTCCAAATACTAGGTAGCGACATAAAATTTCTAGAACCAACCAACATCCTCGAATTCCTGAGGGCTTCAGGGTTAGATGGGAGTTTATAGGGACGACCTATTAGCAGAGGGCAGTACAATAGATCCCTTTGGTCGCAGTACTTCAAATACCTCTTTATATAATACAATACAATACAACAGGAGCGAATTTAAACCTTATTTTCAGATTCAAAATTTTCTTAGAAGTACTTGCTTGTAATGATGAAATTGACTCTAGAAAATTTGGAGATTATGCCAAGGAAACTGCAAAAATAAATGCAACCAAGTACCCATGGAGAAATATGTCTGCAACAGTTCAAAAAATCCTTTATCATGGAGAAGATGTCACTAAATATCATTTGATGCCTTGGGGATCTATCAGAGAAAGCTCAGGAAAAATGGAATCAGGATTTTTGATTTTATAGAGAGCCCATTACTATAAAAATTTCACGAAATTCCACAAATGAAAATCTATTTAATATATTATTGGCAACGTCAGATCCGTTCGTCTCCAGTATTCGAAATCAATGGAATTTGGTATATCGAGACTTAGATGAAGAAGTAAAAAAACTACTAAAGAACAGAAATAACACAGAACAGAATATGGAATGTTTGCAATCAATATTAGAATCAAAAATTGTGTATTGTGCCTACATATTTAAGTAAAAACAAAAATATATAAAAATATAAAAAATATTTTTTAAAATAAGTTTTCAAAGGCGAAACATGCAAAACTCTTAAATGGTTTTGAAACGGGTAAACATTATATTCATGTTTCCATACAACGTACACTTTTGATGTTGCATATATCCGCTTTCCCTGGAAATTACTTTTTTTTAAGTAATTAATTCTTCACAATCCAACTAAATCGCACTGGGCATCTTTCGTGTTCTTACTGAAAACAGTTTTCACTTTTATATTTAATTTGACTTTTGTATTTAAACTTTTGTAGAACTTAAATATCTTTCGTTTTGTTTTAATAAGAGTTTTCTTTAACAGGTTTTTGATATCAGGTTTTAAAATAGTTTTGCACTTTTTATATGTTTGTACGTAGGAGTAGTCATATATATCTCTTGATGATGGCTCTTTTAAGAAGAATTATGAGGCAATGAGTGTAACTTTCGAAAAGTCTTAAAGTTTTACAAACCCAAACATTGTGTGGTTTTAACTTTTTGTTTGTTGCATTACAGCCTGAGAATAAAGTTTAAAGAATAAAATCGAAATTAAGTAATAATTCGTATTTCTTAGATATGAGAGAAATAAAAATTGTTATGAATGTTGAATAAAATATAAAAAAAAAACAAGCTAATTGTGGTAATTTTCATGGATGTATGTACGAATTTAAATACTAAATTTAATTTAAGTAAAACATTATTTTTCGAACATTTTGTGGTAAACGTTCTATTTAAAGCTGTAACAGTAATTGTGATAAATGCCCTCAACCAAAAATACAAAAAATATCTTTAGTTTATTCTATTCCAATTCAGTGATTGTCACTTTTTTGCTTTGGTATACGAATAGCAAATATATAAATAAACATAAGTACATTCATACATACATATATTGCATACTGTTCCAACATTATTCGGATCATATTAAGTGAACGAAAATTATACGTTTTCTAATTAAGACAATAAATTTAATATTACTGGACACTAATGCACTTGAAACGGATTTCTTTAGAGAACTTTGGAGATTAAATTGAATAAACCATAGAATTTTAGATACTTTCGAAGCATAACGTATATAGATGGAAGATAATCACGTGAAATAACACAGAAGAAATAACCACAAAAACGAAACGAAAACAAAAATGAAATTGTAACATTCAAATAAATTAAACCACAGTGGCTTGTTTTCAATTTGGTCCATAAGATGCAACATTTGCAACAATTATTCACAAAAGTACTTAGTCCAATATACGAGTATTTACGTTTTAAGTTTAGTATTGTAGTTTGTTTTAAATTTATTAAAATTTTTATCCTTGAATTTTCATGTAGTGAAACTATACAAATTAAATTTGCTCGCTTTGTAAACCTTTGTTGAAGCATGTCACTAAAACATAGTTTTGGTAAATATTACTATATCGATAATCCAGCAAAATCTACTTTTCTCCTTTAAAAGGAAAAAGATCAGAAAATTAACACAATTTTACTATATTCGATTTCTACTTTCATGTGTATATAGTCGTGTTCAAGTCAAATAAAAAAAGTAAAATTGTACACGGTGTAATATTATTAAACGAGATATAATATTTACTAGCAGATTCCAGCCCTCGAAATTCGAGCGGAAATTCTAGGAAATTTTATTTTTTCATTAAATAAATACCCTAAAAGTATGCTAATCAATTATAGCCAATTCACAAATCAACGCAAAAAACAAACTCATTTTTATTACAAACACATTAACAAATTTAATAAACACACACATAGCATTGTATAATTTTTTGTATGTGTTAGTAACAACTTTAAATGCAATTTACTCAAAGTAAAGGAAAAAATTTAAAAATCTTTAAATCTGCAAATCGGCTAAAAAAAAATTCCTTTCAAATAATATACGTTTGGTCAAAATCGGGATAAAACTCTAAAACTTAGGTCACAAGAAATCGCCTAGCTTATTAATATTATAAATTTTTAAATATCTATTTTAAAATATATGATTTAATCAATTGTAACACTGTTCAAGTTGTAAAATGGTACTAACGCGAAAACCATATGGTTGTGTTTGGATCAGCCCCCTGACTACTACTCCACCGATGAAAGTGCCAATTTGGCTCACTGGGAAAAATTAATGGCGTTTTGAACAATTAATGGCCCATTAAAGCCCATTTAAGTCGCTTTTCCAGTACTCAAGATTTCTTGTGTTATCTTTATACGGCTCGCAATTACTATTTCCACCGTTATAACGCACATTTCAACTGAGAAAATCAACATTTTTAGCCTATTTTCATAATTTTTGCCCATTTTTCATCGATTTTCCCCATTTTTTGCTGTTTTTATGCGATGTTTTGTAATTCTTGCGCAAACTTATCGACAATTCTTACCGTTTTCCCTTTTTACAATATATTATGCAATATTATTGCCATTTCAAGCAACTCAACACACTTTTAAAATACAAAAGTCATCCTTTTTACGCTTTTTCGGATGATTTTCGCGTTTTTTATTGATTTAAATAAATTTTTTGTGGTTGAATAAATTTTTTCGGTATAAAAATGAATGGATTAATTTTAAATTGGCAATTGGAATAAAGAAATATGCAATGGAATATCATTCGTTATCCTGCAATTCCATTAACAAATTTCAGCAAAGATCTGCCGAAAGTGAATCTAATTTTTTTCCACTGTACCAGTGTTCCAACTGTGCTGATACCTGGTGGAAACGTTCCCCATGCTCGTCTGATTCAGACGGCATTCTCAAAGTGATCCTGGTGGTGATGCATGAAATGCACTTTCAACGACATTTGAACACCGCTGTTTGCGAAAGGTTGCAGCATATCTTCAACAATGGCACGCCAATTGTCCACCCGATGAATGCCAAGAACTTTTTCGATCACTGCTTTCAGGCTATCCCAAGCGATGAGTTCCTCCTCTTGAAGAACGTTGTTGAAGTATTCATCCTTCATCAGTTTGCGAATGTCTGGGCCATTCAACACACCTGAATTCAATATATGATTTTATATAAAAACTTTCAAGAATGCTTCAACTTTGTTTGGCGGAAAAAGAATTCCAAATATTTATTTACCTTCTTTAATTTTCGCTTCACTCAAGCGTGGAAAAATGTACTCCAATCGTCCAAACGTCAATCTATTTCCACGTACCAGTAACGCTTTGATGAAATTCTTCACTAACCCAAGTTTAATGTGCAATGGTGGCAGCAATACCTTATCCATCGGCACCAACTCCTCGTGGATAACGTTCTGCTGTCCGATTAGACGATTTGTTTTAGGTAACCAATCTCGTTTTTGATACTGTGGTGTATATCGCGAATCCCACGTACACAAGTAGCACATATTTTTAGTGTAACCAGTTTGAAGGCCACAGATAAGTGGAACCACTTGCAAATCAGCGCATATTTTCCAACAATGTTCGTGGTATTTCACAGAATCCAAGATTAGTTTCATCGAATCATACGTTTCCTTTGTTTTCACGGCAAGCGCAATTGGCACAAAGTTTTTTGTATTATCGAAATACAGCAGCACAGCCTTGAGACTGCTCTTCGATCCATCGATGAACAAGCGCCATTGGTCCGCATTGTACGTGTAATTCATGGCCGACATCAAACCATTGATATCATTACAGTACGTAAATGAATTGTTTTCGTTGCGAGTGAAAAACGGTAGAAATTCATGCTGTCGACCACGCGAATCGAACACTTTAACTTCTGGTGCCAGGATGTTCACAGCTTTAAGATGCTGAGCAAGAATTATGGATTTATTTTGTGACAACTTTAGTTGTCGGGACATTATGTTCAAGCGCTGTTGTGTAACTTCAATGTGTTGGCATGGTGGCATAATATTTGATTGCTGATACAAAGAGAACTTCGATTCAGGCTCCGTAAAAAAAGATGATGGGATGTATTCTTCGATTGGACTAGGTTTTCTCGGGATTGACACTGCCAGAGAATGGGGAAGAGTGGTTTGAGCTGACGGAACACTTTGGTAAATATATTCCATCGCCTTTCTTCTGTTCATACCCACAACATAATTTTTACATATGTAGCACATGTTTTTTTTGTGGTCGAGTGGCTCTGACCAAATCATCGGTATTCCATATGGTATGCTTTCCCGACGACCTGTTCGCCAATCATACAAACGTACTACACACGATGCACAAGCCATTTTAGGCACCCAGTCAACATTAGGAATCACTGGAATATTGAAGTACTGCTCGTACAATGTTGCAATTTCATCACGACGACATAATGGTCCACTTTACGCACATATAACAGTAATGATTGAAGCTTTTCAGGCATTTATCCATTTTTTTCCGTAAAAAGTAATCACTTCCAACTGGAAAACTCAATTTATTAACGAGAAATCAAAAAATTAAACAACGCAGTTTGTTTACTCAACAACCAGTGTTGCCAATAGTTCTTCTACAAAATATGCCAAATCTCTGCTAAAATTGTGCCAAAATTATGCCAACTGCTTTAAAATAATGCTAAAAAGTTATGCTAAAATACGAATAATATTCCATTGCATATATCTTCATTTCAATTGCCAATTTAAAATTAATTACATTAATACGGAGAAACACGCATTTCCATTCATTTTTATACCGAAAAAGCGTAAAAAAGGATGGCTTTTGTTTTTTAGAAGTGTGTTGAGTTGCTTCAAATGGCAATAATATTGCATAGTATATTGTAAAAAGGAAAAACGGTAAGAATTATATCGATAAGTTTGCGCAAGAATTACAAAAAGGCGCATAAAAACAGCAAAAAATGGGGAAAATCGATGAAAAATGGGCAAAAATCATGAAAATAGGCTAAAAATGTTGATTTTCTCAGTTGAAATGCGCGTTCTAATGGTGGAAACTGTAATTGCGAGCTGTATAAAGATAACACAAGAAATTTTTAATACAGGAAATGAGACTTAAATGGGCTTAAATGGGCTGAAAATGGTCAAAAATGGACAAATTGCCCGAAATTCAAACAAAACGCCATTAATTTTTCCCAATGAGCCAAATTGGCACTTTCATCGGTGGAGTAGTAGTCAGGGGGCTCATCCAAACACAACCATATGGCTTTCACGTTAGTACCAGAAATTTCGTGTTAAAAACTTGAACAGTGTAATTAATATATTGTTTCATTTTTATAATACAGTCTGTAAGGTTTTTTCTATAGACTTAATAAATGAATAAGCACATAACATTTTTTCCGAGTCAATTATCTCAAAGTGTTATTTCCCAGCTATAAAAAATTAATTTAGTATTTTGATACACTACTAAACTATCGTTAATTGCTCCGCCTAATCTAATTTCTTCGATATCGTGTTTTATTTTATATATGAAATGCTTATTAATTGTCTATATTTGGAAATAAACAGAAATTAACGAATCAGCTTTAAATTAAAATTAATGAACTTCTAAAAATTTCGTTTCTTAATTTCAGGTTTAAGTTTCAGTTTAAGATCTGTGATATCTGTTCGTAAAAGCTGATTTTATTAGCTGTCCTATGTGGAATATTTTATATATACAGGAGCCCTAGGCTCCTTGTAGAAACTACGGAAACTTATATATATATACATATACATATATATACATATACATATAAGTTTCATCGGACAAATCAGAATGGAATAAATTTGTTATGGCCCTAGGCTCCTAGGAATAAATTTGTTATGGCCCTAGACTCCCTGTAGGAACTACGGAACTTATATATATATATATACATGTATATATATATGTATATACATATAGACATATATATATATAAGTTTCAGGGAGCCTAGGGCCATAACAAATTTATTCCATTCTGATTTGTCCTATGCGATTGTTTTTATTTCGTTCCAGCTCTTGTCATGGTTGGCTGCTTCAATTTCGATTTGGCGGCGCCAGGTGTGTGATGGTCTTCCTTTTCTACGGCTTCCTTGTGGGTTCTATTCGATAGCTTGTCTTGTGACATCATCAGCGGGTTTTCATAAAGTATGCCCCAGTCAGCGCCATTTTCCTTTTTGGATCTCGAAGTGTACGTCTTTCGTTAAATATCGTAACTGGCCAGACTATCTTTCAAATTCTCCGCAGGTGGCGAGTTATGAAAACGTGTAGCGATTTAGCATCCTTCTGCGCTTCATTCCACGATTCACATCCATAGAGAAGAGATGAGAGATGAGAAGATGATGATGCAGGAGTTAATTCTTTTCGAAATATGTGCTGATCGCATTATGAGGTTTAAAAGACCAAACGAATGTTTCTAATATGTTTTCTACATCGTCTACGGAACCACCTGTTATAGTCAGAAGACTTCCGAGAAAGCAGAACGTTGATACGTCTTCAAGATTCTTCTCGTCTATTGCCAATGTTCTGTTGTTAGAAGCATTAATTCTCATTGCTGTAGTTTTGATAATATTTATTTTTAGGCCAGTCTTAGCTGCTTCAGTTTGTACTGCATTGATCTTAGCCTGCATATCATGTCGTCGGCATAATCGAGATCTTCTAGCCTTCTGTTGTATCCCCCAACTTATGCAAACTGTTGACATGGTCAATGCATGATTTGCAGGGACGGAAGCCAGCCTTCTCATTGCGGAGAAGCAGATCGAATGCGACTGATAGCCTTTTATTGATGACTTGATGGATTATCTTGTTAGCGATATTGATACGAGTTATGCCACGCTAATTTTTGCATTGTGAGAGGTGTCCTTTTTTTGGTATATTAATAATTAGTTCTTCCTTTAAGTCATCGCACAGTGAGCTTGTTACCCAAAGATTTTTTACAACGTGGTAAATAAACTTAGCGCTAATTTCGGGTGATATTTTTAATAGTACGGGAGATAAATTATCCTGTCCACGAGCTTTGTTATCTTCAAGGGACACTATGGCATCCATAATTTCGGGAGTTTCTGGGCAGCGCATGGATATATCGTCGCTAGCACTGTGCTGAATGTGACTGTGACCAGTGTTCGACGTGTTCGCAAACATCGAGAAGTAGTGCTCTACCCATACATCCATCTGTTCCCTTTTGCATGTGACTTAATCTCCATTACTGGCTTTAAGTGGTTTTTAGCAGCATTGAGATTCTTGTCTAACATGAAATATATTGAGCGCAGATTTGCTTTTTTGCTACGAGTTTTAGAGGAGTTCAATAAGCCCTTTGTGTCTCTTCTTTCGGATATGAGGTTCCAAGTATTGTCAGAGATCCATTGTTTTCTTTTATTTTCTTTATAGCCTATATGTTCGTCGGCTGCGTTGAGAGGGTCTATGTAGTTGTTTTTGATTGTTGGGTTCTTCAATTTATCGACGTTATACTTTCGTTTGGCTTTATCTACTCTTCTGATGGTTGCTACTTTTAAATGAATTGTGCCAATTAAAAGGTGATGGTCACTGCCGTAGTCGGCGCCATGCTTGTTTCGTACTTCTGGCAACGACTCTCTCCATTTTCGGTTAATGGCAATGTGGTCGATTTGATTTTCGGTGACGTTATCGGGGGAGATCCAGGTCACCTTATGCACATTTTTCTGAGGGAATAACTTTCCTCTAATAGCCAAGTTGTTATTCATGCATGTTTCCAGGAAGAGCTCGCCATTCTTCGTCATTTTACCAAGACCGTGTCGCCCCATTGCCCTCTCAAAGCCAGTATTTATAGGGCCTACTTGGGCGTTGAAGTCGCCTTTCAGAAGCATTAAGGCTCCGCGGTTTATGCAGATGCAGTTATTCTAGTTAAGAGGCCGTAGAAATCCTCTTTCACCGATGGTTCTGCAAGATCTGTTGGTATAGCAGTGCCCACAAATTATGTTTCTGGCTCGGGTTCGAAAACGGGAAGTGATAATCCTATCGGAGTGTGGTTTTCATTCGATGAGAGCATCCTTTGCCTCTGCTGATAAGAGAATGCCCACCCCATTTATTTTTGGTTGATCTGCCGGAGTATATGAAAGTTAGGTCATATGAGGTGGCGAACTCCGCAGATTCAGGCTATCTGGTTTCGCAGAGGCCCATAGAGAGCAGATTATATTTTCTAAATCCTTTACACACTTATGCAAGATGAGCGGTATCCAAAAGCGTACGGACGTTCCAGGTTCCGAATCGTGTCAATTTTTTCTAGCTGAAGGTCGTCATCGTTTCGGTTTGTTGGTTATTATTTTCATTTGTTGCGGTTTCTGTATTGTTCAAATTTAAGATGAGTAGCTGATTGGGCTAAAGCCTCTTATCCTGGAGCTGGGGCTACCAGCAACGCCTCCAGGTAGGCAGTGGACTTTGATTTAATCACTGCATCCACGATGCAGTCATGCTTCAGTAAATATTCATGTTTCTTTACCTGAGACGTTCAGATCAACTGTAACCATACAGGCTAAATGACTGAGCGCCTTCTCACTCTAGCTAGCCATTGCCCGGGAAATACTTTTTCTAATACCGGAAGTAGTGAGCTGCTTGGACCGTCAAATAAAGGAATCGTTTCTGGTCACTCCCAAGCAAGGTTCAGAAAATACACACTTGAAACACACAATGTTCTGTTCGAAAGCAGCCAACACATATCTTTATTTTCATATTAATTATGTGCGTTTCTAAATTTTCTACGGTGCCCAACACAATCATGACTGTGTTCGTTTTAATATTTAGTTATTTACACGAACATTTTTCTATCACGTACTTTTTGTTTCGATCACACATAAACCACACAGATTCGAGTGTTGCTTTATTTGAAGTTCGTGTTCTGGTACGTGTACTGAATAAAAAAAACAGAACATGTACAATAAACAGGTTCAAGTTCAATTATATTTTAAGTCGTGTTGTGGCTCGTGTACTAAGAAAAAACAGAACATGTACAATAAACAGGTTCGAGTTCAGTTATATTTTAAGTCGTGTTCTGGCTCGTGTACTAAGAAAAAATAGAACATGTACAATAAACAGGTTCGAGTTCAGTTATATTTTAAATTCGTGTTCTGGCTCGTGTACTACGAAAAATTTAAACATCAATTCGCGATCTGATACACCCCGATAAAAACGACGACAATTGTTTCAACCAAATTTATTAAAATTTTATTTACCCTTTTTTATGACTTACGTTGCAAATTGTTTACACATGTCAAATATTTTAAAATTTTATTGATTTTGCAATAAATAGCGAGTGCGTGCGTCATTAATTCATTAAAAGTGGTTCAGTTTTCATTAGATCGTGATCTATAAGTGTACTGTGTTATTGTGTAAATTGCGAATATTTTGTGAAAATTAAAAAAATTGGAAAGCAATAACAGAAATAGGTTTTGCTATAAAAAATACGCAACTTTTAATAGCGAAACGAAAAAATTTACATGTCTGATTGAAACCTGCAAGAAAGATTTAAGTGCAGTGTGCAGTTTTTGTGTCTTAAGTTTTTTATTACCATATTTTATTAAAATAAAAACCAGCCATTAAAAACAATTGTTAATAATTTCAACGTAAATCACAAAAAAATGGCCAATAAAATTTTAAAATATTCGACAATTGTAAACAATTGTCGTCGTTTTTATCGGGGTGTATCAGATCGCGAATTGATGTTTCAATTTTTCGTAGTACACGAGCCAGAACACGAATTTAAAATATAACTGAACTCGAACTTGTTTATTGTACATGTTCTATTTTTTCTTAGTACACGAGGCAGAACACGACTTAAAATATAACTGAACTCGAACCTGTTTATTGTACATGTTCTGTTTTTTTTTCAGTACACGTACCAGAACACGAACTTCAAATAAAGCAACACTCGAATATGTGTGGTTTATGTGTGATCGAAACAAAAAGTACGTGATAGAAAAATGTTCGTGTAAATAACGAAATATTAAAACGAACACAAGTCATGATTGTATTTGGCACCGAAGAAAATTTAAAAACAAACATAATTGATATGGAAATAAAAATATGTGTGTGTTGGTCTAAGTTATGTTTGTTTACATATATGTACGAGTTTTTTATTCAGTGTGTGTTTTTTTCTGAACTCTGCTCCCAAGTGAATGAATGTCAGAAGACTTTCCGCACTAAGTGCACCTTTGTAGAAAATCCCAAACCCAGTAGTTCCCTGGTAATTTATATATAGCTCTGAAGAAGCCATATGGCGGTTTTTAGAAAAAGAACATTTTATCGTTAATCTCTTATATATTTTGTTTTGTATACTGAGTTTTCTAAAAGTGGCTGGTAGACCATTTTTTTTATAATTTTTTTTACTGATGAAAATAACTTTAATAAGTACAATATTTTAATGGCCACTTGTGTGTAGAAATATTTGTAAGTTTTGTAGAAAAGTGTTTTGTATAAACGTCAACATTTAGTTGATTGTACACAATGGTATACTTCTCGTCGAGAGACTGATAATTAATTATATGCGCGAATGACAAATGTATGTGTTCAAAGCCGGCAGTGTTTCATCATATTATGTTTTTACCTGTTAAAATTTATTAAAAAAAAAGAAAAAGTTAAAGGAAAAACGAAACCTTTATTCAGTCAACATATTCATACATAATTTTGATAAATTACTAATTAAGTCTTGGAAATGTCGGAAGGGATTTCTCTGTCCGTTTTTTTAAATGCAACAAATTCGCCGTTTAAATAAAATCATCTAATATAAATCATTACTCAATCGTACGTACTTATTTAAAATTAAAAAACGAAAAAAAAAAAAATATATATATATTCATGATTTACATTGTTTTGAAATGGCAATTTTACGGATTTGTGCCTAAAAAACATATAAAAGGTGTTACACAGCATTCTGTAATAAATAAACTATACATCCATAACCATGTGTGTTTGTGTGTGTGTGTGTATGTGTGTGTGTGTGTCAGTGTGTGCTAGATGCCAAAATATTTTATACAATAGTTAGTTTATATTGTTGTTACTACTTGTAATGCTAGAGCACCAACCACCAATTCAAATTCAACAACAACAATAACGGTTTATCCGCTTGCCGTAGGTTTTTTGTAGTGTGTGAGTGAGTGAGTGAGTGAGTGAATGAGTATGTTTTGCTTGTGTCATAATACCAAGCGAACTTGTTGTTAAATCCTAACATGACAGTTTAGTTTTGTACCCCAGGGTTAAATTATAGTTTTTCTTGTGTCATACAACATAAGCTTTTGACAATGAATGATGAAAAATAGTGTTGCAAGTTGTTTTTGATGTTCTTACTATGCGTCGTGGTCACCATATACATATGTACGTACTTCTTGTATTGAATGTTAACAACAATACACAAAATAAAAAAAAAACACAACAACATCAAAATATTGCTTTTCAAACGTTAACAAAACATGAGTTTTGTTGCCTGGGTCAAGGCAACGATCTTTTAATAATAATATTTATTGTTGAAATCAAATGCAAAGCTATGCACAATATGATTTTCCATGTATGCTATCACAAAGTATGAGTAATAATTTGTTAACAATGTGTCATAAATACATCATTCATACATCGGGATGTCCCAGATTCTTGAAAATCTTATATATTAAAAGAATTTATGAATAAACTTTGCATTCAAGATTTTTTTCAATATTTTTCTTCTCTCAAACCTCTATAACTAGAGTTCTAATTAACGTAGGCTAAGAACACTCAGTGGATCAAGCTCCTTCTATTGAGCTATTAACTGCTTAAATTCGTTGGGTTTGAGGAAAGTTATGCGTGGACAATCAACTTTACTTTTACTGTACGTTAACTTCTCTTGGCATATTTTGGCATTACTGTACGTTAACTTCTCTTGGCAAATTCGTTGGGTTTGAGGAAAGTTATGCGTGGACAATCAACTTTACTTTTACTGAACGTTAACATCTCTTGGCATATTTTGGCATTACTGTACGTTAACTTCTCTTGGCAAATTTTGGTATTATATTATAAAAATTAATATAATATAATAGAATGCTGTGGAGCAGCAGGGGTTCTCTAGTAAAATTTATCAATATTTTATTAACACAATTGTTTTTATACTCTAAAACCAACATATAATGAGTTTGTGCTGATGTTTATAACTGCCAAAAATATTTAACCTAGACCTATATTTTACTACACCGCTCAACTTAGAATCGATCTAGCAATGTCCGACCGTTCGTCCGTCCGTCCAACATGGGAACGAAACTACAGATAGCAAATATCAACATAGTTTGATGAAATTTGGTGACATTATATTGGAAACTTTTAACAAAATATATTTTTGGTGACTTGAGCGCTCAATATCAAAAAATTGGTTCATAAAATTAAGAACTTTTTTATTAATTTGAAAATTATTATGTTTTATTTATTTAAAAATGAAAAAAATATTAACATCAAATAGCTTATGTTCCGAAAAAAATAACAAAACTTAAAAGTATTAATTTTTATACTTTTGAAAAAACAATGGAAACCTTTATTGAAATCTTTTCCTTTATTTCTGGTTTCAATATTTTGTTAGGTATCCCTTTTTTTAGTACTGCATTACAACGCCGAGGCATGGAGAGAATTAAATTGTTGAAGATATACGTTGAATTTGTTTGCTACTCTGAGATCTGTCTTGTTTATGTAATTTCATATCCATATTTTTCGACCAGCATTAAAATATTCACAAAACTTTGTTCTTGCCATTATTTTATAATAATTCGTTACAAAATTAAAATATTGAAAAATGGTTTTTAAATAATCAAACCCATAAAAACAAAGTTTTTAATTAAAACTCTTTCTTTCCTTATGCATATGAGTTTTGAATCTCTCCGTGACTGAGTGTGATTTTGCGTGACTAGCCCAAAATTAATCTATAGTCACAACGAGTCTATGGACCAAATTGCAGACTCCGTGACTGTGCGTGACTATGCGTGACTGTGTGCGACTATCTTAAAATTAATCTTTGGTCACTACAAGTCCATGGACAAAGTTTCAGATCGATCGAATGAAGGAAAGTGAGGTTTTAATCTCTCCGTGGCTGTGCGTCACTATGCGTGACTGGGCGTAACTATGTTAAAGTTAATCTTTTTTCACAGTAAGTCTATCGACCAAGTTTCAGATCGATCGGTTGAGGGGAAATGACATTTAGATCACTCCGTGACAGTCTATCAAAAAACAAAAATATTGCACAGATCCTTCTAATATTTTGTTTGTATTTGTTTTTACAAAAAATAAAAGAGTTTACCAAATATAGTCCGGATCGGTACATTTTTCGACCTAGCGCCGATATAAATACAACATCAGATAAGAACTTTTTAATATCAAAGGAAAAATCATGTGAGTCCGATCTCAGGGGAGATGTGTAAACATCTGGTAATTAAAGATTTTTTTAAAATTAAACAGAAAGCGTTATCTATGTATCACTTATAGCAATCAACTGCAGGGGCTCTGCTAATATAAAAATATTTATTATTATTTATTTCAACTGGTTAAATCATTTTCCATTTTTTATTTTTATTTTTTATTTTTATTTCTCATTTTTCGTTTTTCATTTTTAATTTTTTTTCTTTTTTTATTTTTAATTTTTCATATTTCATTTTTTATTTTTCTTTTTCACTTTTTATTTTTCATTTTTAATTTTTTATTTTTTAAATATTTTATTTTTAATTTTTTATTTTTAATTTTTAATTTTTTACTTTTCGTTTTTCATGTTTCATTTTTAATTTTAAATTTTTCATTTTTAATTTTTTATTTTTTATTTTCATTTTTCATTTTTCATTTTTTATTTTTAATTTTTTATTTTTTATTTTGTATTTTTAATTTTTTAGTTTTAATTTTTTATTTTTTATTTTTAATTTTTCATTTTTCATTTTTCATTTTTAAGTTTTCATTTTTCATTTTTCATTTTTCATTTTTCATTTTTCATTTTTAATTTTTCATTTTTCATATTTCAACTGGTTAATTCATTTTTCATTTTTTATTTTTTACTTTTCATTTTTTCTTTGTCATTTTTCGTTTTTCGTTTTTCGTTTTTCATTTTTCACTTTTCTTTTTTAATTTTTAATTTTCCATTTTTTATTTTTCGTTTTTCACTTTTTATTTTTCATTTTTAATTTTTTATTTTTTATTTTTTATTTTTTATTTTTTTATTTTTCATTTTTCATTTTTTATCAATAATTTTTAATATTTAATTTTAATTTTTCGTTTTTTATGTTTCATATTTCATTATTAATTTTTAATCTTTCATTTTTTATTTTTTAATTTTCATTTTTCATCTTTCGTTTTTTATTTTTAATTTTTTATTTTTCATTTTTAATTTTTCATTTTTTATTTTTCATTTTTAATTTTTTAGTTTTCCTTTTTTATTTTTCGTTTTTCATTTTTCATGTTTCATGTTTCATGTTTCATGTTTCATGTTTCATGTTTCATGTTTCATGTTTCATGTTTCATGTTTCATGTTTCATGTTTCATGTTTCATGTTTCATGTTTGATGTTTCATGTTTCATGTTTCATGTTTCATGTTTCATGTTTCATGTTTCATGTTTCATGTTTCATGTTTCATGTTTCATGTTTCATGTTTCATGTTTCATGATTCATGATTCATGTTTCATGTTTCATGTTTCATGTTTCATGTTTCATGTTTCATGTTTCCTGTTTCATGTTTCATGTTTCATGTTTCATGTTTCATGTTTCATGTTCCATGTTTAATTTTTAATTTTTTATTTTTAATGTTTTATTTTTCATTTTTCATTTTTCATTTTCAAAAATGTTAATTTTTTCACTAATACAATGATAAGTCATACCGATGTTGCCTTACGTCTTACGCTGTTTTTGCAATTGTATTGCAAATTTTTACCCCTCTGCGCATATAGATGCTTACACATCAAAAATTAATTACAATGTCACTAAAATTTGGTTTTTACTAGTATTTGTGGACCTAGATCCTTTCTTAGGAGCATGGTATAGGGTATTGTATAGTGGGTCTAGACCATTTTCTTACTTGTTTGCACTATCTTAGTCAAGACGTACGTCTAAAATTTACACAAGAGGTTGCTAAACAAAGAGTTCTTGCAGCCATTATCAAGAAAAATGAATTTTAGAACTGGGACTTACAAAATTTGAGGCAAAAAAATGTTTTTTTTTTACAAAAAAGTTTAGTCTTTAGTAGGAACAAATGTATGAGCATAAAAAAATAAGAAGTTAAAAAGAACATTATTCACCTCTATGATGGCACATGGTGAAACAAAATGACAGCCATAGTTTATTACCAGTCCCGAGTAATGGCAAATGGCTTAACAGGTTATATGGAAACACTTTAGTTAATGAAATTAATGTTAACATTCAGATATTTTATGAAATCCTCAATATAAGTGATTTGATCTAAGTTTTCTCATGGGTTTTAATCGATTCAACTGATTGATCCAAATAAATAATGTCACATACAATAGCCGTGTCATGTTATGCTAGTTTGTTTTTTGCTATCTTCATAAATTGAGCTATATACTCGTGCTTACTAGGGAATCCTCTGGAGAATTTAATTGATGATGTATTTTGCAAAATTCTGTGATTTTATTAAATTCAAACCATGTTTTGTCTGAAGTTTTCGCTCTCTTGAGTTATAAGAATAACAACAGCTAGACGATATGTTGCAGCTATCACAGAGACTGCACTAAATAGTTAGATGTACATGCATGTCACCTGTTTTCTTTCTGCATCTGCAAAATAAACTTATTTGGGGTTTTTATGTTTTCTTTGGATTTTTCTTTGCGAAAAAAAAGGACAAACTATTTTGAAAAAAGAACAACGTTAACGGGAGAATAATAATCGAATGTGAGAAAATGGTAACAATGCACTGCGATGAACATGGAACTGTTGGATACAACAAGTACAGTGCTGGTTATAACGTCCTCAAAAGATTAGTTTGACAACAACCCGTTAAACAACTTTTAAAATACAAACTCGGTTGCAACAACGTATCCGAATTCCGTGTGTAGATAGATTTGTATTTATTTATTATGGCTTTTATCTCATACTTATTGCAGAAGAGACAAAGCTTAAGAATACAACAATTGTTATAATTGTGTGTTTTTGTTAAATTAGTTTTAATCGACAGTGTTTGAAAAATAATGGTCAGGTTAAGGTTAAGGGTTACAAAACTATAATAATTACATAAAATATGTACCAAAGTATTTAACATAAACCTTAAAGGAATATGTGTAGCAAATTTCATTTGCCCATGATAAATCCTTCAGTTTTTGTAACACGTTACGAGTATATGAACTCACATCACAGTAGTGTATGAAAAAAGTGAAAAGTAATTACATACATGGAATTTAAATATATTTATTTAGTATGATATTTTCGCATTCAGTTCTGACTGCCTTCAAATATGCTTAGTTATCTTTTGTAATCTTTCATATTTTATAATTAAATTTAAAAAAAATTTATATTTTCTTAAATATCGTTTAACTAATATAAATTAATTAATGTAAAATACATTCATGTGCACGATTTGAGGCTAAGCCTCAATTAAATGATATCAACTTAACTGAAGATTGTAAATTTTCTAAACACTTTTGCCTTGAAAATAATTTCAAAGTTGCCAGTAGCTACAACAATTATTTAGGATTAGTTGTAGATTTTCTATTTAAATCTTTATTTTATCAAAACAAAAAAAAAATAAATTTTAATGAATGTCTACTTATAGTAGCAACAATGGAAGTGGTCTTAAAGATAAATGAACCAAAAACTTTTCAATAAATTCAATCAAATACACTTGTACTACTACTCGTAGATAAACTAAGGACTAAAGGACCAATTAAGACGTTTCCAATAATAATAAGAAACAAAAATAACTTCGATTACACAGACAAAAGAAAAAAAAACAACTGAATTGATGGTAACCGTAAGAGGAGCTACACTTACAAAATTGTGTACATGCATGTAAGTACGAGAATACTCGTTTTACGGATATTACTTTTGGCAATTTTTGAAAAATTTTTGCAATCATACAAAGTTACGAAATTATTTCTTCGTGAATGTTAAAAAAGTTCGCTCCCCCACATCGAATGCAATAAGGTTTTCATTATAGATATTTTTTTTATTATTATCAGGTAAATCAAAACTTTTTACTTTTTAGGCAACAACAGATTTGAAAGTCGATTTTTGAAAGGGAGATAATCCCACCATAATATTTTTTAATTCTGTTTTATTAATAAACTAATAAAACAAATAAAAAATATTTTTTTTCTAACTATGTTGTTTTTTAAATCGAGTCAGGTGTGGATGGTTTTTTTCTCTCTCAAAATTACCTCAAAAACCTTTTGTCATTTCTAAACAATATTACCCACCATGTGGTCTATACTTTAAGCCTGTTAAAAAACTCACATACTCCTAATGTACATACATACATACATGTACATTAGGGTGGCCCTTAATAAAAAAGTGTTCAAACAATTAATTACACCAAAGGTATATCACAATGGATTATTTTGATCCCAGGAGCTCTAAAATAAAAATAAATAAATAAAAATTAACCGAATTATTTTTCTTAAATTCCAAATAGTGGTTTCATCGAGTTTAATAGAAAAACTCGTTTTCGGCAATTTTTATTTAAAAATATCTTAAAATCCAAAGCTGGCCTTGGCAAATAATGGGTTAACGTTCTCGGATTTATCTCAAATTTTAGGAACGGAAGTTCTACACATTTAGTTATTATATTTTAAGCGTCACATCTAAAAACTGAGTAGGAATTACAAAATATTTGATTTTTTTGAATAAATTGTTTTTTATTAGCTTGGGGTCATATGTGACCCCAATTCCAAAAGGGTTAATGGGGTCATACTATTTTTTTTCCAAAACTCTAGGCTATTAAGATAAAATATAACATTTAAAAGTAGAAAAGTAATGAATTTTTGATACAAAATATTTAGAAATAGTACATTTACAGAATATTTTACAAAAATCCCATTTTTCTCGAAATCCGCAAAAATAAAATCCTTGTCAAAAAAATTCTGGCACAGGGATTTATCTAAAAATTCACACAGTTTATCTCTAATATGCATTTAACAAGATCTTAAAGAGCTAGTTCAATTTTTTTTAAATTTTGTTTAAGAAAATTTTTCAAAACTTGAAAAAGGAGTTTTCAAAAATTTTCCAAAAAAATTTTCCATTTTCGGTCTCAATGCTTAATAGGTTAACAAGGTGGTAATAAAACAATACTTCATATCTGAGTACTTACAGGTATAGAGACTAAAAAAAATGTTGGCTTTGATTTATTTCTTAATGTTGAAAAAGATGCCATCATCAAATTTCATGACCTAATTTTTTTTTTGGCACAAAAGTGGTCTGGGGCATTTCCAATTTCTTGGGCAGTTTTTATTCGATTTTGATTCAGAATTATATAACAATTTGTTGGAAAAGTTAAACTATAGAATAAAATTTTCGTAAAATCTGAAAAAAGTCATATTTTCCCCATGTAAACAATACTTGAAATTTTCAATCGCGTTGAGCCACCTCTCAATGTTTTTTGTTTGCCCCACAACTTTGTATTTCTCAGTTTTGTTTTGCTATTCGCATATTTCTATGGGGTGCGACCGAGAGTTTGAAGATTTTTTTTTTCTCCGTATAATGAAGGCCCACACTATTGTAGTTAGAATAAGTTTTTCAACCTACTACTCAAAAATGCTGAACATCACAATATAACAAAAGGCATAAAATTTTATTTCAAAAGCAATGTGGAGAAAACTTTTACATTGACATACACACAGGCAGACAAACATATGTGTATTGCATCATTTTGTATGGGACCACAAAAAGTGTTGTATGTAACCCCTGGCAGCAGATATACACCCAGAAAACAGGGGGTGAAATCGTCGCACTCGTTATCGAAATTTTTCGATCGAAATTATTTTTTTTTTTTCCAAAATAAAATAATTGTAATTGTACTCTGTCACAGCGAATGACTTATGGTCCGTAGTTAATAGTAAAAGTGAAACGAGGTCTGACCGTTGTGCGCCTTCTTTAAATAATGAACTAAAATATGGAATTTCGATTCATTTTGCTTGATATCGGGTGCTACGATTTACCTCCAGATTCATTTTAGCTTCCGAATTTATTGCCAAACGAATTTCTATGCAGCTGATAAATGAATTTCGAATTAGATGCACTTCACCTTCCAGGTAATTCCTTTCAATTAGGGATTATACATGCTTATTTTAATGTTCTGTTAATAATTTACCAAATATGGACTTAAAACTCAATCCTGGAACTAATCAATCTTTCAACTCGTGGAAAGACCAATAACAAATAAAATGTTCTTACCAGTTCATTTATGTTTTTTTTTTCTCAGTGTGCTGGTGATAGAAACGATGTAAATGTTAGAGAACAAAACTTTTCTAATTGAAATACTGTTAGAGTTGTCGTATATTTCGATTTAATGGTTTTTGTTGTTGCTGTTTTGTTTTAAGATTGACTATATTTTGTAAACTAGTGTAACTGTTCAATGCATTAGGCATGCTGTAAAATACTTGGGAGTTTTTATTTAAATATTATAAAACATAAAGCAAAGCACAATAATTTTCAGTACACTTCCAACTAACAATACGGGTGCCTAACAGGATAATAACAAATGGGCAATTCTTGAGCATTTCTACAATTTCTATTATTCTCTCTACACACTGTAAAAATTTTCTTTACCTAAACTAAAACCGATATGATGCTCTCTGTGGTCCTTTATATTTGTAAAATTTGAACCGGTGCGCTTACTAGAATTTAAGACTTTCATTAAACGTTCTTATTCCAATGACTGGGTACTGTATATTGTTATTTAAAGCTTAGCAAAAAAAAAAGCACACATTTATAAGCCCAGTAATTTTCGATTTCGATTTCTGTTTTATTATTATTATTTTTTTTTTTTTCAAATAAACTTTCATTTTCGTTAATATCATTCAATTACTTTTCGTTCTGTTTTGTCTTATTAAAATGAATTTGTCACAAATCCAATTTCCTATTTATCTGTAATTAGTTGCTGTTGTAGCATAATAAAAAAGAACCTTTTTTTTACTACATTCGGTGTTGGATGAGTGTTGGTAATTTGTGTCAATTCCTTTAACTAACTCTATTAAAACTGAGTGTTGAGGTAATTGAGAATGCGATTCAATGTTTTGAAAATTTTAAGTAAGATTCGATTAGGATACGGAAAGCTATCAGAAAACTCGCTTTGTTTAGATTGTTATGAGCTTTAATATTTTTATAGGAATTTGAGATAAGGCCACCAGTCCCACCGAACTAACAGTCGAATTAAAAACAAATTTTATAAAAGTAAGGGAGCCACCTTTACCACCCTGTTTTGGAGGGTAACAGGTAGAGTTCGAACTTGACCCAGTTCGGATACGAAGCCTTATCTAAGGCACTAAAGTGGTATCACGGGTAAGTCATATTAGACCAATGAAGATGATTCATAGATTCTCTTGACGGAGTTGATGCGAAAAAGAACATATACAGAAGAAGATGGCAGAGGAGGTGTTAAAGCTTCCCAGAACAATTGGTTGCGCACATGCCATAACTTGTGTTACTCGGTGATTGTTGGTTAGTGGAACATGAGTTGAACCCTTCTATGTTGTCGAATAGGTCGTCCTCAGTGGAGATAGCTGTGAATAGTGTAGTAGATAACAGTGTTGATGCTGGTACAAAGGTTGACGACGAGTCTGAGAATGTTTGCGTCAGCTCTACCCCACTGACACGAAAGCATTAAGATTGAGTTGGAGGAGGAGCATAAGTTTAAGACGAATTTGATACATCTCTCATGTACTGCCATATGGATGATGGATAGCAGGAAGAAGGAGTGTAGACAGGAGTGTGGGGTGCTGGTGCATGAGTTGAAGAGGAGTCCTATGGATAAGTCGGATACGAGTGTTGTTGGTTTGCTGGGCAAGAAGTAATGAAAATTGTGCATGTTTTTTTTTAGAAATATTTTCACCATTTGATGTTGGTATCATTAGAATATGTTGTTGTGGTATTGCTTAATTTGACATTTTAATTTTATGATTGTGCCTTAATAAATCATCAATTTGTTTTTGGTTTAGAGCATGTTCCGATTGATGACAGTTGAGATTGGTATGCCTTGGGCACTCCAGTGCGTAACATTGAGACATTGTCTGGTTTTTTGTTTTTAAGACATGTTTTAGCATATTTCCCAAAACTCACAACAGATGGTACTTACTGCTACATTTGTTTTATGCATCGATGGCATTAAAGAATATCTGTAATAATTTTTCATTAGACATATCGTCATCATCATTACTTTTGTGAGCAAACTTTGCTTTTGCTGCATGTGAAATATTATCGGTTTTGAGTATATCTTTTTTCCGACTTGGTGGGACATATTTATGTGCTGCTGTATTTGGAGGCATGTTAGGTATGGTTAGACATAAATTCTCCCACATATAAAAGTCAGTCTCTTAGTGTTGAATTCGTTTGTTAGTTCCTTGTTTTCATGTTCTTCTTTGACGGAATTCAAGGTATTCGCACCGAGATATACAATTTGCATCATCAGCTCGATGGTTATCATTTTTTAATTCTTGATGTGTAAACATATATAAATTTCTATTTCCCAATACAATCGCAAAAACAGCGTAACATATGAGCGTAAGACATAAACGGTGTGAATGTATTGATGAAAAAAATATGATATGTAATAACCTTTTTGTCGCTGTTGAAAAATTAAAAGTGAAAAATTAAGAATGAGAAATAAAAAATGAAAAATTAAAAATGAAAAATAAAAAATTTAAAATAAAATATAAAAATAAAGAATGAAAAATGAAAAATGAAGAATGAAGGACGCAGGACCAAAACTGAAAATTAAAAAAATGAAAAATTAAAAATTAAAAATTAAAAATTAAAAATTAAAAATTAAAAATTAAAAATTAAAAATTAAAAATTAAAAATTAAAAATTAAAAATTAAAAATTAAAAATTAAAAATTAAAAATTAAAAATTAAAAATTAAAAATTAAAAATTAAAAATTAAAAATTAAAAATTAAAAATTAAAAATTAAAAATTAAAAATTAAAAATTAAAAATTAAAAATTAAAAATTAAAAATTAAAAATTAAAAATTAAAAATTAAAAATTAAAAATTAAAAATTAAAAATTAAAAATTAAAAATTAAAAATTAAAAATTAAAAATTAAAAATTAAAAATTAAAAATTAAAAATTAAAAATTAAAAATGAAAAACGAAAAATAAACAATTAAAAATTAAAAAGAAAAAATGAAAAATGAAGAATGAAAGACGAAAAATGAAAATTTAAAAATGGAAAAAAAAATTAAAAATAAAAAATAAAAAATTAAAAATTAAAAATTAAAAATTAAAAATTAAAAATTAAAAATTAAAAATAAAAATTAAAAATTAAAAATTAAAACTTAAAAATTAAAAATTAAAAATTAAAAATTAAAAATTAAAAATTAAAAATTAAAAATTAAAAATTAAAAATTAAAAATTAAAAATTTTAAATTAAAAATTAAAAATTAAAAATTAAAAATTAAAAATTAAAAATTAAAAATTAAAAATTAAAAATTAAAAATTAAAAATTAAAAATTAAAAATTAAAAATTAAAAATTAAAAATTAAAAATTAAAAATTAAAAACTAGAAATTAAAAATTAAAAATTAAAAATTAAAAATTATAAATTAAAAATTAAAAATTAAAAATTAAAAATTAAAAATTAAAAATTAAAAATTAAAAATTAAAAATTAAAAATTAAAAATTAAAAATTAAAAATTAAAAATTAAAAATTAAAAATTAAAAATTAAAAATTAAAAATTAAAAATTAAAAATTAAAAATTAAAAATTAAAAATTAAAAATTAAAAATTAAAAATTAAAAATTAAAAATTAAAAATTAAAAATTAAAAATTAAAAATTAAAAATTAAAAATTAAAAATTAAAAATTAAAAATTAAAAATTAAAAATTAAAAATTAAAAATTAAAAATTAAAAATTAAAAATTAAAAATTAAAAATTAAAAATTAAAAATTAAAAATTAAAAATTAAAAATTAAAAATTAAAAATTAAAAATTAAAAATTAAAAATTAAAAATTAAAAATTAAAAATTAAAAATTAAAAATTAAAAATTAAAAATTAAAAATTAAAAATTAAAAATTAAAAATTAAAAATTAAAAATTAAAAATTAAAAATTAAAAATTAAAAATTAAAAATTAAAAATTAAAAATTAAAAATTAAAAATTAAAAATTAAAAATTAAAAATTAAAAATTAAAAATTAAAAATTAAAAATTAAAAATTAAAAATTAAAAATTAAAAATTAAAAATTAAAAATTAAAAATTAAAAATTAAAAATTAAAAATTAAAAATTAAAAATTAAAAATTAAAAATTAAAAATTAAAAATTAAAAATTAAAAATTAAAAATTAAAAATTAAAAATTAAAAATTAAAAATTAAAAATTAAAAATAAAAAATTAAAAATTAAAAATTAAAAATTAAAAACAAAAAGTTTAAAATAAAAAATTAATGTTTTGAAAATTTTAAGATTGGATTAAGCTAACAGAATACTTGCTTTAAATGTAGATTGTAATGAGCTTTAATATTTTTATTTGAATTCGAGATAAGGCCACCAGTCCCACTGAACTAACAGTCGAACTAATAACAATTGTTCTAAAAGTATGGGGAACCACCTTGGCCCAGTTCGGATACGAAGCCTTACCAAAGGCACTAAAATGGTACCACGGGTAAGTCATATTAGCCCAATGAAGATGATTCGTATATACACAGAAGAAGCTGGCGGAGGAGGTGTTAAAACCTCCCCAGAACTATTGGTTGCGCACATACCATAAATTGTGATACTCGTTGTGAAACATTAAAAATAAAGAATGAAAAATGAAGAGTGAAAGACGAAAAATTAAAAATGAAAATTAAAAAATGAAAAATAAAAAATTTAAAATTAAATTGAAAAATAAAAAAATTTAAATTAAAAATTAAAAATAAAAAATGAAAAATAAAAAATTAAAAATAAAAAATGGAAAATAAAAAATAAAAAATTTAAAGTAAAAAATTAAAAATGTTAAATAAAAAATGAAAAATGGAAAATAAAAAATGAAAAATTATAAATAAAAAATGAAAAATAAAAAATGAATAATGAAAAACGAAAAATAAAAAATAAAAAATGAAGAATGAAAGACGAAAAATGAAAATTTAAAAATGAAAAAAAAAAATTTTAAATAAAAAATTAAAAATTAAAAAATTAAAAAATTAAAAAATTAAAAATAAAACATGAAAATGAAAATGAAAATGAAAAATGAAAAATGAAAAATGAAGAATAAAAAATGAAAATTAAAAATGAAAAATAAAAATGAAACATTAAAAATAAAAAATTCAAAATTAAAAATAAAAAATGAAAAATTAAAAATAAAAATTAAAAATGAAAAACAAAAATTAAAAATGGAAAATAAAAAATGAAAAATGAAAAATAAAAAATGAAAAAGAAAAAATGAATAATAATGAAAAATGAAAAAGGAAAAATAAAAAATTAAAAATTAAAAATAAAAAATGAAAAATGAAGAATGAAAGACGAAAAATGGAAATTTAAAAATAAAAAAAAAAAATTAAAAATAAAAAATTAAAAATTAAAAAATTAAAAATGAAAAATTAAAAATTAAAAATTAAAAAAAAAAAATGAAAATGAAAAGTAAAAATTGAAAATGCAAAATTAAAACTTAAAAATGAAAAAATAAAAAATGAAAAATTAGAAATAAAAAATGAAAAATAAAGAACGAAAAATTAAAAATTAGCCTTTTGAAATCTTCTATAATATTAATAGGCTAGGCGATTTCTTGTGACCGATATTATGTTCTACCGTTTTATCCCGATTTTGACCAAACGTATAGTATTTAAAAGGTATTTCTTTTTATCCGTTTTGCAGATTTACAGATTGTTAAATTTTTTCCTTAATTTTGAGTAAATTGCATTTAAAATTGCTACTAACACATACATAAAATTATACATATGCTATGTGTGTTTCTTAAATTTGTTAATGTGTTTGTTAATGAGTTTGTTATCTTATTTCACAATAATAATAAACCATAAAAGCGTTGGTTTGTGAATTGGCTAAGTTGAAAAATAAAGCTGCCTAGAAATTGCACTCGTAGTAGCAGAGCCCCTGCAGTTGTTTGCTATAAGTGATACATAGATGAAGCTTTCTGTTTGATTTTAAAAAAGTGCCATAAAAAAATTTTAATTTTTAGCTGTTTACACATCTCCCCTGTGATCGGACTCACATGATTTTTTTAAAATGGAATTAAAGCATTTTTAAATTGAGGGATCAGGGGATGTTTTGTTTATCTGGAATATGGAGAAATCATGTTGACCTCCACAATCAGTGCATGCGGCCTTTCTAAAGCAGTTTCAATAGCTCTTTTTTTGCATTCTGATTTATTCGAAATTCCATCATTTATAATGGAGCTTCTCTAATGTTTGCACGTTCTATATTATACCCATTTTTGAACTCCTCAGTATTAATTTTAAATCAATTTGTGAATGACCAAACAACATGATTTTAAATTTGTTTTGTCCTTAATCAGATGTGTAAAAAACTTTATGTCATTTGCTTTATTTTTTTTATGATTTCGTCATACTCAAGTAAGGTATTAGGCATGTTTTTTGTCCCTATAGACACTCCTTTATACATGGAATTAATACCCTAGAATTTTAATGATATCCGTAAACTTGTGACATTCGTTAACAATAATTGGAGGAACTTTAATATTATCCTTACTTACTTCACTTTTTTCTACACTAATGTTGTCGTTTTCTTTATCGGAAAGCAATTGAAATCTGTTGGCGTCAGTCTTCGTTGAAGCTTTTTGCGTTTTAAACCTTGGTCTGTGCTCCCAGATTTTTTTGCGTTTTGGTGCCATTATCAAGTGTAATCAATTGAGATAATTGAGAGTTAAAAGTTTTTTTTTTTACAAATTCTATACACGCATTTGTAATACACGACCGTGTGTAACGATTGTCAACAAACAATTTTTTTTTTTTTTGATATAATCAAAGTTTACACACAACGTTTTTTAAAATACTTATGTTCAATGAATTTAATAATTATAGCTGTAAATAATAGTTAAAAAGCGTAAAGCAAAATCATGCTAACAATATATGGATTCCCTATTGTTTGTGTTTTATTTGACTTAAGACTTCAACGTATGTGAATATCTTAACGACTTTTTATCGAACATAATGACCGGTCGTTTGTGTACAAACAATTGATGATAAAAACATACAACAATAAAAAAATACAAACAACAAAAAAATAAACTTTATTTGCCTTAAGAAACAAAGGATCCTCACATACAGACACAAATTGACACGCATAAAAACTTACATATAAAACAAATTGGGCTCATCGTACATCATAAAATGGAACCGGAATTGGATTTGTTCATTTGTTTTTTTTTTTCACCAGTTGGCCTAGGGATGGAGAAATCTTACTTTTATGTAGTTTTACAAATTAAATTTATTTTTCGTAGCAAACATATGTCACTGTAGCGAATGAGTGTTATTTTTTTTTCTTTATTAAATTAAATATTAATTATACGACTCTAAACTAAATATTGAATTAAAATAAAAACTTTAAATAACTTGTATACTAGGGCGGGTCGATTTGTAGGGAGGCAAAAAAAATCGGTCAAGTGACAAGGAAAATCTAGGGATCAAAATAAGAAACTTTGCCCGAGGAACCATACCTCTAAAACGAATTCTGATGTCCCGACTTCTGATCCGTCTGTCTGTCTGCCAAGGGGCTACCCCATTCCCCCTCATGTAATTGATCCGAAACTTGGCCCATAGTCTTGTTGTGACTACAGATTAATTTTGGGGTAGTCACGCAGAGTCACGCATAGTCACGGAGTGATCTAAAAGTTATTTACCCTCATCCGATCGATCTTTTTGAATAACATTACATAGTCAAGGCGTATGATTATTATTTATTAGCAGAGTACAAGATACGTATACGTATGAGTGTTAATTTTAATATTAAATCAAACATAATCAGCCCAATTCTAAACAAAAAATGTTGATTTTTGAAATGTTTGTATGGGGAACCCCTAGGGGATGTGCCACTGGCATGGGTGGGTCGGTCCTCCAAAGTAAGTGGGGGCCGATCATACATTTGGACTCGATTGGGGCACTCTAAATGGGTCAAAGTGAGACAGACAGACAGACAGGTCAAAAGTCAGGACATCAGAATTTGTTTTAGAGGTATGGTTCCTCGGGCAAAGTTTCTTATTTTGATCCCTAGAATACGATTTTCCTTGTCACTTGGGCGATTTTTAAATCGACCCGCCCTATTGTATACGTATCTTTCACAGAACATGATGAAACATCTCTAATGAAGATAACATAAATAAATTCAATTGTGAGATTCATGAGTATGTTTCAATATTAATGCCCTTGACCATGAATTACACAGTACAACACATGATTTTGGGACTCAATTCTGAGAATTGCAACTAATAATAAAAACTTCTGCATCATTCGTTTTGTCAAGTTGGATGCCATTATCATTTAATGGCCATATAAATTTTTTTGCTCAAGGTGGATTTTTATCACTTTTTGTACATTTTAACACGGTTATAACTCGGTAACCGAACGGAATATCTCTTTTGTGTCTGAAACAAACTTGTAGATATTGAATAGGAGAAAAAAAAAATGCGATCCAACAAGGAAAGGTTGCTTCGTCGCTTCTCTTATTTCTTTTAAGAGAAAAGACGTGTCGGTGTTTGCTTTTTGGTCATAAGATATACCCTGGTGTTTTAGTTACGTACCTCTTACATTTTAATTTAGAATACAAAAAAAAACAAGTAAGAAAATTATAGTCGGTCTAGACCGACTATATGATACCCTATACCATGCGTTTAGAGACCCTATCTCTCAGGCCCAATTAACTCGATATAGAAAATAAGCATAAACCAAATTTGAGTGGGATTTTTATTAATTTTTTCGGCTGCAGATATGAAAAAGTTCATATCGGATGCTATATCTATATGGGGACTAGGCCCAAAAATGGACCGATCCTGACCATGTTTGGTAAAGTCTCTTGTATTTTGCAAAAATATATACAAACAAAATTTGAGAAGAATCAGTGCAATATTTTTGTTTTTTAATAGATTTAAGTGAAAATCGGGAAGCAGCTCTTTTTTGGCGCCAAAGGGATCATTTTTGGACTACTCATTAATGGATGTAATGAACGCATATAAACCCAATTTGAGTAAGATCTATATGACAATTTGGATCTTATGACAATTTATGTCGATTTCATAGGGGTAATTTGTATGGGGGCTATGTCTGAACATGGACCGATTCTCACCAATTTCAATAGCGTTCATCCCATGGCCGATAAAAGCTTATTCACCAAATTTCATCAAAATATATTCATATTTGCGACCTGCAGTTTGATTACAAGCTTTACATGGACACACAGACGGACGGACGGACGGACGGACGGACGGACATTGTTAAATCAACTCAGAAAGTGATTCTGATTCGATCGGTATAATTAAAGATGGGTCTAGGTCAAATATTTTTGGTTGTTACAAACAGCAGCACAAAGTCATTATACCCAAACCACATAGTGGTATAGGTATAAATATATGAAATGTTTTGGTTGAGACTGAAAGAGAAAATACATACTATAAAAAAATATAAACATTAATTTTTACTAGCAGATTCCAGTACTCGAAATTCGAGTGCAAGTTCTAGGAAATTTTATTTTTTCATTTAATAAAGACCTTAAAGGTGTGCTTCACAATCTACGCATTTTTAATGAAGAAAACAAACTCAACATATTAACACAAACCATTAAAAAATTTAATAAACACACACATAGCATTGTATAATTTTATGTATGTGTTAGTAGCAACTTTAAACGGTCATAACTCCAAAAAAATATTCCAACCGATTTAAATCTGTAAATCTCGGTAACTGCAAAAAAGAAATACCTTTCAAATGAAATTTTTTTGTCAAAATCGGGGTAAAACTGTGAAACATACATCGGTCACAAGAAATTGCCTTGCCTATTAATATTATAAATACAAATAAACATACCTATGTATTTGCGTTATTTGCATTATTTGCCATTTTATATTTTATAATTATTTGTGCTGATAAAATTGTATGTATTTGTTGTTTCTTTTTCACGAAAACTGGCATTCACTTGGGTCTGATATGTTATGATACAGTATACAACATTTACTAAACATAGCAAATGAAGTTGTATCGTTGTATCAGATTTTGCAATGAAAATTACCAACAATAATTTTACACCGTTGTAAACTAATACACAATACAACAAATACTATGATACAGTACCCATTGTGAATTGCCCAAATATCATATTTTTCACAGTTACAATTGCTATGTTGCTTAACTCTTTGAGACCATTAAGAATATTTATTCATCAAACTCCCAATAACAGTCAATATTTAAAGTGCTTTTCAGCGGAAGATCATTCTTAACATTGGATACCGTGAAATGCTAGTTTTGATATATGATTGCAGAAAAAAAAAATTTAAGAATAGTTTAATCTATTAAGTGTTTTTCTTAAACAATAGTGGAAGTAATAAAAAAATTTTGTTTTGTAACCAAGTTTTTTGGTGCGAAATTATATTTTTTAAATTAATTGTTTTTGTTGACCTTTTTCTATACTCCAAACCACTTTTCTAAATGTTTGTGACTCATCGAAATAAATTCCGGAGACCCCATAAACTATATCAGCCCAATTCTGAATATTCGCGCGGATTTTTCTCCCGAAAAAATACACTCCTGTTCTAAACAGACGAGAAAACAAAAATAAGGAAAAGTGGATTCCAAAACCCCTGGGATTTTTTTTCATAATAAGGAAAAGGGAAAAGTGGAAAAATACCCGCAGATTCTTTTAAAAGGAGAAGTCGATCTAGCAATATCCGTCTGTCTGTTGAAAACATTTTCCTCTCCGCAGTAGGTCGAAAGTTCGCAGTACTTAGGCTTAAAATATTCCCCATAATCTGCAGCAGCTTGTTATTGCATTGGAAGACCCTAGACCAGAGCCTACCGTCAAGCTCGAGTACTCGAGCTACTCGAGTAGTAAATGAGCTACTCGAGTACTAAATTAGCTACTCGAGCTCAAAGAGTAGCTTGAGTAGTAAAAATTAAAATTTTTCATGTTTGAAATCATGTAAAACGATAAATATAAGTATATATTATAACAAATGTATACTTTTTGGAATAGTACGAGTACCAAGAATATCGTCCATAAATTTCACTTGAATCGGACTGTTCTACTGGCGTGGGCAAACTACTACTCGAAAAAGCTCGACGCCTTTCCATACAAATGTATGAAAATATTTACTTCATAGATGTTTGACTTCATTTAAAAAAATTTTTTTCCAAAATACATGGTATGATTTTATATATTCTGAAGTCCAACTTCTGAGTGGGCCAACTACTACTCGAGAAAGATCATCCACTTTCCACTCAAATGTATGTAAATATGATCTTCATATATGTTTGGTGCCTATTTTGCAAAAAATTTGAAAAAAGCTCTTAGTATTTTAATCTGAATATATGTAGAGAATATGTTTGCAAAATTTCAGAGCATTTCGACAAAAATGTTGGCGTGTGGGAGCAAAAGGATCGAAAATTTTGCAAAAAGTGTAAAAAATAAAAATTTTTTTTTTTTAATTTTTTCACTGTCTGTGATTGGCTATATTCATAGATTACTCATAAAAAATTTTAAACCATTCCGACCAAAATTGTAGCTTCGGTTAGCACTACTCGTCTGATATTGACCATTTTCTATAGAAATGATTGAAAATATGCTCTTATTTGAAGTTTGATGATATTTTCGAGGAAATTTTCCACAATGATGTAACAAAAAATTATATTCGTTAGAGCTGTGTATATAAAGAGCTTTTAAGCTTGGAGGAACTACTACTCAACAAAAAACAGAAACTAAAAAAAAATTTTTTTGAATAAAAAAAATATTTAAAAAAAAAATATTTAAAAATAAAAAAAAAATATTTTTTTCACTGCCTGTAATTGACCTTATTCACAGATGGCTCATATAAAAAACAAGTAAGAAAATTATAGTCGGTCTAGACCGACTATACGATACCCTATACCATGCGTTTAGAAACCCTATCTCTTAGGCCCAACTAATTGGACATTGAAAATAAGCAAAAACCAAATTTGAGTGGGATTTTTATTATTTTTTTTGGCTGCAGATATGAAAAAGTTCATATCGGATGCTATATCTATAAAGGGACTAGGTCCAAAAATGGACCGATCCTGATCATGTTTGGTAAAGTCTCTTGTATTTTGCAAAAATATGTACAAACAAAATTTGAGAAGAATCAGTGCAATATTTTTGTTTTTTAATAGATTTAAGTGAAGATCGGGAAGCAGCTCTATATGGGGTCAAAGGGATCATTTTTGGACTACTCATTAGTGGATGTAATGAACGCATACAAACCCAATTTGAGTAAGATCTATATGACAATTTGGATCTTATGGCAATTTATGTCGATTTCATATGGGTAATTTGTATGGGGGCTAGGTCTGAACATGGACCGATTCTCACCAATTTCAATAGCGTTCATCCCATGGCCGATAAAAGCTTATATACCAAAATATATTCATATTTGCGACCTGCAGTTTGATTACAAGCTTTACATGGACACACAGACGGACGGACGGACGGACGGACATTGTTAAATCAACTCAGAAAGTGATTCTGATTCGATCGGTATAATTAAAGATGGGTCTAGGTCAAATATTTTTGGTTGTTACAAACAGCACCACAAAGTCATTATACCCAAACCACATAGTGGTATAGGGTATAATTAAGTCATTCCGAATAATATTGTGTTCTGGGCAAACAACTACTTAAAAAAGATAAGCCACTTTCTTTACAAATGTGTGAAAATTCATTCATGTTTTAAGTTTGATGTAACTTAAAAAAAAATTCCCATCACGACTTGCTAAAATTTTTTTCTATTTGTAGTTGCAAATATATGAGATAATTTTCTTAAAATTTCAAAGAATTCCAACAATAATTGTGCTGTTGGCGAAGTAGTACTCGAAATAGCTCAGTCGCTTTCCATTCAAATATATGAAAAATTCACTTGATGCAAGTTTGACATCGATTTACAAAAAATATTTAAGGTGTGCCAAGTTTATGCTTCTTAAAGTTGGAAATATGAGTGCATTTACGTACATCAAATTTCAAAGTATTGTGGCTCGGACGAACTACTACTCGAAAAAGATCAGACTCTTCCCATACAAAAGTTTGAAAATTTGCTCTTATTTCATGTTTAAGATAATTTTACGGAAAATTTTTCATAATGACTTAGACGAATGTGCCCTATGCTCCAATGGGAGTTAGAGGAACATATATATATACATAGACGAATGTTATATTTTTAAGAGTTAAAAATGTAAGGAGAGTATTTCTTTTAAATTTCAAACTTTTCCGTTAATAATTGTGGGGTAGACGAACTACTACTCGAAAAAGCTAGACCACTTTCCATACAAATGTATGAAAACATTCGCTCCATGGAAGTTTGACATCATTTTAAAAGATATATTCCCAAAATACATATCAACAGATTATTTTCCTCAAATATTGGAGCACTCGGATAAAAGTTGTGTGGTGGGCGAACTACTACTCGAGCAGTTCGAGTAGCTCGAAGTTCGAGTAATGGGATGCTCTGCTCTAGACCAAATAGGTGAAAATGACATGTGAAAATGTGGAGATAGTCCAATAAGATTAGAAAAAACTAAACGTAGTGAAAAATGATTTTACGCAAGAGAACATTTATTTTTATTTATTTTAAAGAATATTTGAGTGACTTAAATTATACATTTTTGGTTTTTATTTCTTTAATTTTTTTCTTAAAAAAATATATATGTTTTTTTTTTTAAATGGAAGATAACTTTTCTTTTTGGTCCTGATTGGTAAGCTGACTTCATTAGAAATATACACCAACGTCCTTAAAACTTGTTTCTAAAGCTAACTTTTGCTACCGCTTGGGAAGACGAAAATTGTGGGGCGATTAATAAACCGATTTTTGTTTATTACAATAAGGTGGGTGTGGCAGTTATCAGACTGCCCCTTTTTCGTGATATTATTTCTACATTCATTGAGATTATGTGTTTCCAATTTGAAGTGAATATCATGAAAATTTTAGTTTTTTAAAGTGGGCATGGTCGCACAGTGGCTGAGAATCGTTTTTCATTGGCCAAAATTCTGTAACTTTTGAACAGATCAAGATATATAAGTAATTTTTTTTAATGGATAGATATTTAGTTAAGCTTGACTCAGTTTTAATTACATTAAAATTGATTAAGGACTTTTTAAGGAATTCTAAGTTGAACTTTTGATTTTTTTTAACTTTTAGAGTGAAATGTGTTTATTATTTTTTTATTTAATAAAAAATTTAATATTTGGATTTTAATAATAATTATAAACATTTTTTGTAATAATGGGATTTTTTTAATGTTACACTCAGAAAAATTTTTACACTCAAAAAAAAATAGTAAAATCAACTGGAGATTTTGCTATTATTACTGACAAATTAAAAATTTTTTGTTTTCAAATTTGCAAATTTGTTTACACTCAAAGAATATTTACACTTAAAATAAAAGCGTTAATAATATTATCTAAATATCTTGCTTTTACCACAGAAAAATTTATTATTTTTTGCTGTCAAATTTGATAATTTTAAAAAACATTTTAAAAATAAAAACTGCAATAGATTTCAATTGCATTTGTTACAATGGTAGGTTCTGTTTATTATTATTTTTTTTACTAATACTATGTTTTTCGTACTTAAATAACAATGAAAGGCAATTATAATTAATAGTTCATTTGTCTCAAATATTTATGACAAATCTGTGGTTTTCTAGAATAACCGCGTATGCCATAAAATCAAAATGTTCAGGGGAGCCAAAAAACGTTATATTTGAAATTATAAAATTTTGAGTCAAAAATCTTCAGAGGAATAGATCCTAGAGAAGGACGAAAGAAACAATATGTAAATTACACTCAAATTGTGTGCAGATAAAACAACTTATGTCGACAAACGTCGTTTTCTTTGAAAAAGAAAACTACCATAAGTTGTTGTTGCTTGAAAAATGGATTTTGTTGTTCGTCAACAATAAGTTAACGGGACTTAGGATGAGAATATAACAACGTATCAATAATAATAGTGACAAAAAATAACAGAAATAAACACACAAGTTTTTACAAGATGGTCATAAACTGAAAACTACTCCAAAATTATTTTGCTTTTTTTTTCATTAATAACAACGTATGTCGTTATGTGTCGTTTTCTGAGAAAATAATTTGTCAGCGATCAAATGTAGGTTGACATACGTCGTTAGTGCGTTATTTAAAGAAAAAAACTCAGAAATGGTCAATATTTAAAAACAAAAAATTTAACACATGTAAAGATCGTTAAAAATTAATATATTTGGCATCGTTAACTCAAAACTGACAAAAATGGACATACGCGGTTATTCCAGAAAACCACAGAAATATTCCATATTATGTTCTGTATTATTTCTGTTCTTTAGTAGTTTTTTGACTTCTTCATCTAAATCCCGATGTTCCACTTTCCATTGATTTCGAATACTGGAGATGAACGGATCTGACGTTGCCAATAATATATTAAATAGATCTTCATTTGTGAAATTTCGTGAAATTTTTCCAGTATTGTGCTCTCTATAACATCTGTAATCCTTATTCTTTTTTTCCTGAGTCTCCTCTGATAGATCTGCAAGTGGCACCAAATAATATTTAACGACATCTTCTCCAAGATAAAGAATTTTGTGAACTGATGCAGACATATTTCTCCATGGGTAGTTGGTTATATCTATTTTTGTAGTTTCCTTAAAAATTTTTGGAGTCAATTTCTTCATTGCACGGAAGTACTTCTCCGATTATTTTAAATATGAAAATGAGGTTTAAATCCACTCCCGTTATTTCAGATACTGTTTCTGGATCTGAAACGAATCTTCTTGCTGTATTGCCAGCACTTGTATTGCCTGACCCTTGTTTTGGCTGATCTATAATCAATCCAAATTTGCGATATTCATCTTGAATATGTTTCTTTTTTGAACTTCTTAATTCTTTGTTGGTTTCGTTGTTTCTTATTGATCCTGAAGACCCGAAATCCAAATCATAACTGATTTTTAGTATGTGTTCCATAAGTCGTATTCTTGCTTATAGTGGTGATAATCCAAATTCATATGCATCGGTATTATCTAATGATTTTGTCGGGACTTGGTTTAATTGGCTTGATGTTGCTTGGCATTTAATGCAGCTGGATGCAGCCTTCGTGTTAGTCAAAGCTTGACTTACTTTTTCATCTATCATTGTCAGCACTAATTGTCAGCTTACTTCAATATGCTGCCAATCTAACTGTAATTGTAATGGCTGTAGTGTAGCATTTTGGGCCTTGATATCAGTAACTTTTTTCATAATGGCATCATGAGTTTCTTTTTTGAATTCAAGTTTGATTGGCCTGCAGTATTTCGTAGAAGATGGAGTCTCATTTTTCCAAATATCCATTGTTTGCGTTGTACTAGTCGAAGGCTCTGAATCGTCCAAAATCTTTTTCAATTGCAATGGTACGAATGATACCATGAACATATCTGAGTCCGAAATATTTTCACATACTACTTGTTTGTATTGTTTCTGTCCCGAAGAACCATCACATCCCCATTTACAAAGAAGAATTAACTTTGTGTTTCCATATTTCTTTAACTCATTTTCTTTTATTGATTGTAGCAAGCGTTCGGGTGTGTGATCAAGTAGAGATTGTAGTTGTACCTCTGCCGAAATTGGTATGATTGTAATAGTGTCCTTTGATGGCAAACAGTCCATTTTAGCAGCGATTATGTGATGATATGCTGGATACATATTTGAGTCTTTTCAATCGCACGAGTTAAATGAAAGTCCACGAATACATTTGGTTGGAATGTTAATATGAACTGCTCTTTACTTTATTGTTTGCTATATTTTTATACAAAAATATTCTTAATCTAAAACTATAAATATTCAATAAAAAAATATGCTTATGCTATTGGTTTCTTTTATAGAACGTTTAATTGGTTGGTCATAAAACAATATTGTATTTTGTAGGAAGTAAATGACGAAAACAAAGTGAGTTTTTCATACGAAAGTTTATCGACACTTTGTTTTCGTTTTGAAACTGTAATTTTGGTGATTTGACATTTATTTTATTTTAAATGATTGAAATGAATAAACAAAATTTCAATACAAAGTTTATTAACTCTTTGTTCTAGTTTAATGACGAAAACAAAGGTATCAAGTTTCAATGAATGAAGTAAGTTTCCATATGAAAGTTTATTAACACTTTGTTTTCGTTTAAAATTATAATTCTGTTAGTTTGACATTTATTTCATTTTAAATGATGAACTGAAATAATTATTGAGTAAACAATTTTATTAATACAAAGTTTATTAACACTTTGTTCTAGTTATTAAAAATTATAATTTTAATAATATGGTATTTATTTTATTCTTGGTAATTTATTCTTATGCTAGATATAGGGTTTTCAAGTTCGATGGAATCTGTTGAGTTCAGTGTTCCATTGGACTTAACTCCTCCCTCCTTAGATTGAAAATTCTCCTGGATTTTCTTAAGAGATTTTTTGTATTTCTTATAAATTATGATTATAAAAGTTAAACATATAATTGCAATACAGATAGTTAGAAAATAATTACCAATTATTGAATTAAAATGTATTGCTTTATGATATTTCAATTCTTCTATGGTTTTTATATGTTCCACTTCATTTATAGCTATTTGATCCAAAGAAATGGTTGTTTCCATATTATTTAAATTTAAATTTGGTGATAATGCAAAACTGGTTTTATATTCTTTTTGTTTATTTTCATAAATATTGCCATCAATTTTTATTTTGCAATCATTAAATGTAAGAAGTTGATTTCCACTTAAAACTAATTTCCTGCTGTCGCAGTTACTTTCTACCTTTGCACCATTTACATTCTTTAGAAGCACCATTCCCTGTTCAACCTCTAAAATTTCTTCTTTATTATTGAGAATTTTGTAACACTTTTGCTTATTACTAAAAATACATAGGTTTGATTTTTTTAGATTGGAAATATTTTGTTCGTTATTGTAATTGTAAACAGTATTATTGATAATAACAATTTCTTGTATTCTTATATCTAATTCAAAACCTTCCTTGTTTTTAATTGGCATAATCAATGATTTTGGGACTGTAATAATATTTAGTGGTATCTTTATAAAAAATACAATTTGTTCATTCCGGTATTTAGCAACTGTTAATTGTATTTGTTGTAATTTATTGAAATCAATATTTAAATCATTAATTTCCTCTGGTGTTAGTATATTGTTAGTCATAAGATTGTGGTTAGCTGCAATAATATTATCTTGTATATGCTCAATCTGTTCGTCCAATGTTTTAATCTTTAGCACCAAATCAAGATAAAAAATGTGTGAAAAAATATCTAAGTTATTTTTGTCTATTGAATTGATTTTTGCCAGAATAATATCTCTATCCGATTCAATAGTGTGTTTTAAGTTAGTTAGTGTTTCATTGAAATGATTTGTAATTTTTATTTGTTTGTTTGCGGTTTCTATTATATTATGATTATTGTTATCTATAATTTGTAAATGATTCTGTATTGTTTCCCTATCTTCTTCGTCCATAGTTCCTGCCATCCATTTCAGACCTGATCCCAAAACATTAGCTAAACCTCTTTTACCTCTATTCAATTGTAGAGTACGAAACCTTATTATAACCCTGTTAAGCTGAGCTTGTAAGACTTGTTTATTTATGTTAGACTGCTGTATACTATTTTCAATGTGGCTAATTATTTCCTGGATTTCACTTAGATAAATGGTGTGAACTATCGTTGTATATGCTTCGACCATTGTTACATTGTCCAACTTAATTTCCGTATATCCACTGTTGCCTTCATTTATAGGTTGAATCAATAAGTTATTCATTACCGGTGATATTAGTAGGATTAGAATCGTAAGCCGTAATATCCAGTGAATCTGCAAATTTAAAGGGACGTTTGATGTTAGTTGGGTGGATATTATCTACTTTCAGTTTTCTATAACGAGGTTCGTATTTATGTCTTAAAGCTTTATAATTTTTCACATATGCTTCTGGTTTGTCATAATTAAATTGTTCCCTATTCAAATTTCTTTTTGTTATAATTTTATCCTTAAAGTCTTTTAATCGATTATATAATTTTATTTTATCTATTGTTCCTTGTATTACATCAAATGGTCTGCTCATCGTTGTTGAGTGAATGGATTTATTATACCATTCAACACATTTATACATTCGCTCTTGTACTGATAATTCTGATCGTTGAAATTCTAATGTTCTAAACTTGTCTGATATGCTACTATGTAATCTTTCGATATCTGCATTTCCTGTATGGTTGTTAGGTTTGGTGAAATGAACTGTAATATTTTCCTCTCGTAAAAAGTTCTTTACATTGATGGATGCGAATTCGTTGTCTGTAACTACTTTGTTTGGTTTACCTCTCATTGATATATAGAGTCTAATTTTCTCTACTATTGTACAGCTATTTCTGTCTTCCAAATATAACATAACTGCGTATTTTGAAAATTTGTCAATGAAAGATAAAAAACTGTGTTTCTTATTTGTATATACGTCCATATGTACTATTTCATTAACATCTTTTGGTGTTTCTGTGACATGAAATTTTGGTGTTATTGGTTTCCTATCATATTTGGATTTGTTGCAAACATTACAATTATTAACGTATTTCTGAATAAAATGTTTAAGATTGTTAAAATAAATTTTAGTTTTCAAACCACAATAATTTTCGTTAATTCCTGCATGACCTGTTTCATTTTTATGGTATTTTGCTATATATCTATACAATTCATCCTCATTCAGCATATCTTTAGCGTGATAAACACATCGGACAAATTTTATTGAGTTACCGAATATTTCAATTAGCTTTAATTGTACTTTATTGTACAAATGATCAGACAATTCGGTGTAAATACCTATCTTCAAATTTCTCTTGATAGTTATATTCCTTCTAATTATATCGGTCATTGTACCGGTTATGATATCGTTAGTGTTTAAAAAAATTTTATGTTTGCCGTCAATGATTTGAGTTTCATTAGTTTTGTTATCAGTTAGTATTATTTGCTTCTCAAATCTATTAACGACTGTGTCCAAAATAAAAAAATGATCATTCAATTCTTCCTGTTGAGAATGGATAGTTGCAGCCACACTCATTTGATCATCTGCCATGAAAACAATATCATTTGGTGCATTTATACGGCTCATAAAATCGGCTACAACGTTCTCTTTACCCTTGATGTAACTTATTTTAAAATCATACTCTCCCAACCTCAACAGCCAACGCTGGAGTCTTTGGTTTATATCTTTACCCTTGGTTTTGGATTGAAGCCAAACCAATGGTTGATGGTCCGTAAATAGTTCAAATTGCCTGCCATATAGATATGGACGGAAGTAGTTTACTGCCCAAACAATAGCCAGCAATTCTTTTTCCACAGTCGCATAATGCCTCTCGTGGTCATTCAATGTTCTACTTGCATAGGCAATTGGATGATTTTCCTGAGACAATACGGCACCTACAGCATAACCACTTGCATCAGTAGTTAATTTAAATTTTTTTGAATAATCTGGATACTTAAGTATCGGTGGGTTAATGATCAACTTTTTCAATTTTTCAAAGGAATCATGATAATTAGGATCGTTGAGATTAATTTTCGTATTCTTCTTTAGATATTTAGTTAATCCTTGTGCAACTTTTGCGTAGTCTTTAATAAATTTTCGGTAGTACCCCGTAACTCCTAAGAAAGATTTTATCTGTTTAGTTGTTTCAGGAAGCTTTAGCTTCTGAATTGCATCAATTTTATTTGGGTTAGGTCTTAGACCTTCCTTGCTCAGAACATGACCAAGGTATTCAGTTTCCTTCGCCAAAAAAACGCATTTGTCGAGCTGTATCTTCAGATTATGCTCTCGTAATTTTTGAAAAATTTTGTTGACACTCTGTACATGCTCTGTTAATGATGTACTAAAAATTAAAATGTCATCTAAATAAACAACGCAAATTTTATTAATATATTCTCTAAGTACCGAGTTCATAAGACGTTGAAAGGTTGCTGGAGCATTTTTTAATCCAAAGGGCATCCTGTTGTATTCAAAATGTCCCAAGGGAGTCGAGAAAGCTGTTTTTTTTCTATCGTTTGTATTCATGAGAATTTGGTGAAAACCCTTGGCTAAATCCAATGTTGTAAAATAAGTAGATTTTCCCAATTTATCCAATATATTTTCTATATTGGGTATTGGAAATTTGTCGTCCACCGTTATCTCGTTCAATTTTCTGTAGTCAACAACAATGCGCCACTTCTTCCTGCCCGATTGGTCCATTTTCTTTGGAACAACCCAGATAGGAGAATTATAGGCAGAGTTACTTTCCACAATTATTTTCTGTTGTAACATTTCTTGGATCTGCCTGTTAATTTCGTCTTCATGTATTTTGGGATATCTGTATATTTTAGAGTATACAGGTTTATCTGTAGTAGTAATTATGGAATGTCTTATCTCATGAGTATGAGTAAGTGAATCACCTTCATGAAACAGCAAGTCGCTATTTTTACTTATGAGATCACGAAGAAACTCTTTTTCTTCGGAATTCATGTCGACTCTAAAAAGTTTTTTAATGTTCTCCTTATTGACATCTAAAAATTCCAATGCATGAATCTCGTTATAATAGCAAGGAAAAAAATTTTTCTATCATTAATCTGAATATACCGTTCTTCTAAACAAATTTTTGCACCTAAAGGTTTCAATATATTATTACCAATTATTCCATCAAATCTATTATTAGTCAATTTCAACAATTTCCAAGCCATAAAATTATTATCGGAAAACTCTTCTGGGATTTCCGTGACAATTTCCTCACTTATAACTACTTTGCTTGCCAGAGTTGAGAAAGTTAATGGTTTTCTTAATTTTATACGTTCATAACTAGGAAGTGCATTACAATTTAATATTGATGTGGTTGATCCAGTATCAATCAAACATCTTATCTTGGAATTACCAATAGTTAATTGTACTATCGGTAAACCGTTTTCTTTTCGGCTGAACGAAAATTTGCTTCCTCATTCGGAACAATTTCACTCTGTTCAATATGATCTATTTCCATCGGTTCAACATTATGTCGATGTTGACCAGAATTTTGTCGCGACTGATTAGATTGTCGGAACTGTTGCGAATTTCGAATTACGTTTGAATATTGCCCTTGCCGATTATCAAAACCTTGTGTTTGTCGATTTGAATTTGGAAAGTTTTGTGTTTGGTGACAAGAAAAACCTTGTGTCCGTTGGTCTGGGAAATTCTGTCTACTCGGTCTAAAATTTGTTTGTCGAAAATTTTGCCTTTGGTGAGGTTCGGAATAATTATGGGTAGAATTTTGGTTAGTGTATTTAATATTTTGATTAGTATTTCTAAAATGTCGATTATTTTCCCTGATCATGTCGCATTCCTGTAAACAATGATATGCTTCGCGAATAGTATTAATATTTCGGCTATATATAACACTTGCCAAATGCGGAGGTATACCATTAACAAAAGTTCGAAAAATCATTGATTCGTTTATATTTGGGTTGAATTCTAATGGTTTACATGAATCTTGTTCGTATTTTGTATTCAACTTATCTAATATTATTTTTAAATTATTATATAATTGACTTACATCATTGTTTTTTGTTGATAGTGCTCTATGGTATAGTTGGGTGTAGCTTTCCCTGATGCCGAACACCTTTAATAGCTCATTTTTCACGTTCTGCCATGATTTATCGGTTAAACCTCGAATTATATTGGCTGCTTCTCCCTGTATCTTCTTAAGTATGCAGCGATGGTATATATATTCCTCCATTTCACCATCTTGAAAAATTCGTAGGAAGATTTCGACTTCCTTGATGAATGATGATATGTCATAGTCTCGATCTTTTCCAGTGAAAACATTTATTCTATCTACTTCCTTCAAAAGGATAGAAATTGGAATCGGACCCAACGATGATGTTTCTGTTGGCACTGCTGTGGGTGCTGATGTTTGTGTTGGAGCAGAAGTTAGTGTTGCTGTTGATGATGTTGATGTCATTGTGTTGAGTATATCGTTGCTTTGTAATATGTTGAAGTATGGTTTAAACTGTGGTGTTTCAGTTTTCTCCGTATCTTTAGGCATCTCCCTGGAGTTTAGACACAATTCACTGTTCCTTCACAAACTCGAACCGTAACGAAAAATAAGTTCTTTAGTCTTTTTTCTTCTTTGTTTTCAAAATGATATTCTTCGGAATATCTTAAAATTTTTCACAAATATATATTTTTTTTTTTTTTTTTTAAAGGATATTCTTTAGAATATCTTCAGTATTTTAACAAATGTTATTTTTTTTCAAAAAAGGATATTCTTTGGAATATCTTCACTAATGTTTCACTTTTTTTTTTTTCTTAAAAAAAAGGATATTCTTTAGACAATTTTCACTAATGTTTCTTTGTTTTAAAAAAGGATATTCTTTAGAATATCTTCATTAATTTCTTTTAGATAGCGTCGCGACCAAATAGGGATATTCTTCAGAATATCTTTTGGATTTGTTTGCCGACTGCGCCAGTTAAATGAAAGTCCACGAATACATTTGGTTGGAATGTTAATATGAACTGCTCTTTACTTTATTGTTTGCTATATTTTTATACAAAAATATTCTTAATCTAAAACTATAAATATTCAATAAAAAAATATGCTTATGCTATTGGTTTCTTTTATAGAACGTTTAATTGGTTGGTCATAAAACAATATTGTATTTTGTAGGAAGTAAATGACGAAAACAAAGTGAGTTTTTCATACGAAAGTTTATCGACACTTTGTTTTCGTTTTGAAACTGTAATTTTGGTGATTTGACATTTATTTTATTTTAAATGATTGAAATGAATAAACAAAATTTCAATACAAAGTTTATTAACTCTTTGTTCTAGTTTAATGACGAAAACAAAGGTATCAAGTTTCAATGAATGAAGTAAGTTTCCATATGAAAGTTTATTAACACTTTGTTTTCGTTTAAAATTATAATTCTGTTAGTTTGACATTTATTTCATTTTAAATGATGAACTGAAATAATTATTGAGTAAACAATTTTATTAATACAAAGTTTATTAACACTTTGTTCTAGTTATTAAAAATTATAATTTTAATAATATGGTATTTATTTTATTCTTGGTAATTTATTCTTATGCTAGATATAGGGTTTTCAAGTTCGATGGAATCTGTTGAGTTCAGTGTTCCATTGGACTTAACTCACGCAATCTAAGCGGAATATATTGCTGTTTTATTAATTTACAATCTGTGATCGTAATTGATGTAGGCAAGATTCTTTTATATTTGTACAACCAATTTTATCGTTAACATCCTTAAGATTCCGCCTCTTAGATCTAGCGCTGCAGTTGTCCAATGATTTGCGTGGTCTTCCAGCCTTATCTAGCTAGCCAGTTTGCACTTTTTATATTAAAATTTTGTTTACTGCAGCTAACTACTTCGTTTTTTTTTAGTGCTTTGACGAAATTAGATAATTGCTCTTGTATTTCGGTGCTACGCGAATTTAAGTTTAATTTTATTAATTAGTCATTTATTGTTCGGTTTAAGATCATGTATATATTTTTCTAATGAAAGAAAGATAATAGTTTTTGTAATGTAAGAGAAATATTGGAAAAAAAATTGAAGACAGCGCTAGATGGAGTAGCTACTTTCGAACAAAGCGACTTGTTCATCTTCAGCATCCTTCTGCTATTACTTCAACTCATGCTTAATCAACTATTTAACTCAACATTTGAAAGAAAAGAACATGAGAAATGTTTTTCTTTTTATATACGGGAGTTTGTACGAACAAGCTGAGCTTTTCCAATTTTTAGCTTTCTCTACATTAATATAGCCAGATCAATTACAAGTCTTGTAATGTGAACAGCTCTTTGTTTTTGCCATTGTCCTCTAGATGGAACTGTAATGGCATGTGAAATCTCAACAGATTACACAAATGCATTGTACCTCATGTGTTGTATGTTATTGTTATGTATTGTTGATCTGTATTGGAATAATTTTATTTTAACGTAACTAAGAACATCTACCTGGTTCTTGTTTCTAAAATATTCTTCGGCCAGTTCTTTATAACTGAAGCTCTTCATATTTTTCTGAATATTTTTATTTGCGACTGTTATTGCTGAAACATATTAGAGCAATTTAGTTTGTATTCAAATGTCGCTTTTTTAAAAGCCTTGTCATAAGCCATCATACTATTTTCTAGGTAAAATGAAAAGGTAAGAACGGCATTACTACCTAAAATAATATATATAAAACCCACCATACAAATGAATTACCTGTGTGTGTTTTCTTTACTACTTTCATTATTGCATCGTTAGGTTAAATGAAAAGGTTTAAAAAAGGTGTGATAATAAAAAAAACCAGGTTGCAAATGAATTACATCCTCTGTGTATTGACATTCTTACTTACAAATATATAAAAAGGGTGGTGTATTTTGTAAGCAGATATCATTACAGGTAATAGAACAAATAATGACTATTATAAGCTATAAAATACCTAAAGCACAAATATAATACACCATTGTATACGAGTACTTATAGGGTTGTTTAAATTATCGTAATTTGATTTTTTTTAAGAGTTGTTTTATTAAAATGAAAAAAGTGTTCTACCCACGGGTCGTCACGGGTGCAGAAGTATATATAGGGTTAAAGAGAACACTTTCAACTTTCTCCCAGTAGTACACGTTTCTTATTTCTTTTTGTTCCCTAGAAGTTCTATTCCACTAAAGTTGAAATTTGAGAAAAATATAGTAGTTTCATAACTATTTCATAACGCCCATAATATTAAACGGTAGAGCTGTGACCACTTACAACAACTAAAGACTACCTGTTGGTAGGATTATAGTCTTATAATGACCGCAGGTCATTATCGATGATAGCTTGCGAGTAGTAACCATTTATTTTTGATAAAAAACAAAAAAAAAATCACCTATTTTTGGTCAATTTTCAATTTGTTTTGTGGTTTTTTGTTGAGCTAATACGACCTGAATTGTTTCAATGTAAATAAAAATGCATTTTTAATACAAGTTTGCCCGACGTTTCGTAGCTTTTTGGCTACTTTTTCTAGGAATCGTAATACTTATGATTCTTTTACATTAAAATATTTTATTTTACATTTAGCATAAAACAAAAACATAAAAACACAAATTTAACATTTAAACACATATTATCTCTAGTATCACAGTTTGTTTAACCACAAAAAAAAATCACTTTTTTTTGAAATTAAAAAAAAACAGTTGAGTTTGACATCATGCCATGCCCACTATTAGCAATAGTTTAACCTAATTTTTTGGCTACCTTTATCTGGATATATTAGCTACAAAAAGGCGTTAAAATTTTAAAAATCGGTTACAAAAAAAAATAGACTTTTGGCCAAAGAAATCAAAATTTCAGCCACAGTGCGCCTGCGAAGCCGAAAAGGGTATATTATAATAAAGTAGGTGTGGTAGTTATCGGACCGCCCCTTTTTTGTGATATTATTTCTATATTAGTTGAGATTATGTGTATAAAATTTGAAGAGAATGTCATGAAAATTAATTTTTTTTAAGTGGGCGTGGCCGTTATCCGACCGCCCACATTTTTCATAATGATATTTTCACGGTCAAAAAGAATTTGAATACCGAATTTCAAATCAATATAAGCAAAATTGGGTTTTCGTAGCACTGTGCGTCTGTGAAAGTAATACGAAATTCCATTATTAAAAATTTAAGTGACTGCCCTTTTTATTTATACCCTATACCTCTATGTGGTTTGGGTATAATGACTTTGTTCTGCTGTTTGTAACTACAAAAAATATTTCACCTAGACCCATTTTTTATTATACCGATCAAATCAGAATCACTATCTGATTCAATTTAACGATGTCCGTCCGTCCGTCCGTCCGTCCGTCCGTCTGTGTGTCCATGTAAACCTTGTCATCAAACAGCAGGTCGTAAATATGAATATATTTTGATGAAATTTGGTATATAAGCTTCTATCGGCCATAGGATGAACGCTATTGAAATTAGTGAGAATCGGTCCATGTTCAGACCTAGCCCCCATGCAAATGACCAATATGAAATCGACATAAATTGCCATAAGATCCAAATTGTCATATAGATCTTAGTCAAATTGGGTTTATATGCGTTTATTACATCCATTAATGAGTAGTCAAAAATGATCCCTATGGGACAACTCTTAGTCATAGGCCCCATATAGAGCTGCTTCCCGATCTTCACTTAAATCTATCAAAACACAAAAAATATTTCACTGATTCTTCTCAAATTTTGTTTGTATATATTTTTGCAAAATACAAGAGACTTTACCAAACATGGCCAGGATCGGTCCATTTTGGGGCCTAGTCCCCATATAGATATAGCATCCGATAGGAACTTTTTCATATCTGCAGCCAAAAAATTAATAAAAATCCCTCTCAAATTTGGTTTATGCTTATTTTCTATATCCAGTTAGTTGGGTCTAAGAGGATCTCTAAACGCATGGTACTTTTAATTTTGTGAAATTGCGTATCATTTTAAATAGTGGTATACACCATTTTTTCTGCAAAACCTATTAGGAAAATGTTAAACTATCATCACTCTGGAGAAGTAAATGAAATATATTTTCATCAGTAGGTCATGCCGCGGACTAATATTTAGTTATTTAAATGTAAAACTATTGGCCACAAATGGATTAGCTGCAATAAATCTGTTTCCTTTGTTTACACATTTTTTTTTTTTTTTTTTTTTGATTTAAGCGAAATTTTATATACAATGGAATGATTTTTAACATTCTATTTTAACGATATGCTAATTAAAATCAGTTTTTCCTAATTGAATATAAAATAGCAAACATTATTATTTATAATTTGCACTTACAATTATGAAGCGTTAACTGAAACAACTACAACGAATTTATTATAATTAATACATTTAACAAACAGCATTTATGGAAGAAGAAACATTATAACCCACATCTATTTAAATAACTACGTATTTAAGCTACATTATAGCGAGTACAGTAGGCTCAAAAAGTATACTACAAAAGTATAAGTTTTATGATTTGTCTTACCGAAGTAAGTGGCAAATGTAAAGAATGACTAGATATATGACAAATTATATAATTAAATAATGATAAATTAAATTGTGGATTATTAACAAAAATCTGAGTATAATGATTGCAAAAATTTTGTTTAAAAATATTCCCAAAACACTTTTTGCATGTAACGTAGAAATTGTGTATATGTGAGTATTAAATTAAGCTCATTTGTGTCCATACACTTTGTAACCTCTACCAGTAAATATCAACTAAATACAACATAATTTATCTCATTTGGTCACACATGCCGACATAAATACTTCCGCATACAAACATATCACGCATACGTACGTACAGCTGAGAGAATTCATGCTTTCAAATGTTGTAATCATTGAATAACATTGGCTAATGACATATCATAACACTGTTGTTTATAGACATATATGGATGTGTGAATATGTATATGTATATAAGTGTGGCTGTGTCAGCTAATGTCTGTCTGGCTGTATGTGTCTGTGTCAATCTGAGTATAACTTGTATCTACACAATTTGATGAATGATTGCTTACGTTCACACTGTATTTATTGGTGTAATTTTTGACAGTAATCTAAATGTATGCATGTGTAGTCGTCGTATTCGCCATCATCATCAGATTATAACTTATACATAAACTCAAACATTTAGACAGTAATACAAATTAATTTCATGCGTTAATCGAAAAATATAAAAAATTATCAATTCCAATTGAATTAATTAAGTTGATACAATCGCAATATGAATATTTATAGCATTAATTTCCAAAAAAAAAGAAGAAAACAATATTCAGGTTATTCATCTCTCATCATCAGCAGTAGTAATATTGCAATACCATTGTCAAGATTTTCTATTATAACAATAAACTAGCCGGACAAGGGTCAGGGGTCATGAACAGTATCAATGAGACGAAATGTGGATGGGTTCACTTATGGTTCATTGAACGTTGGCGAACTTTTGAACATTTTTGAAATGTGTAATGTATATTTGGCATATTAATTTCCATTCGTTTAATTTGTTCCTTTGTTTTGAAACACTTTTAATGTTTCTGTTCTCGGTCACATTTCAGTGGTAATTTGATAAGTAGTGTTTTAATTACTTAATAAAATAGAAAGTTGTTAAAATTAATTTAGTGAAAAATAATAGGTTAAAATTAATTTAACAAAAAACAGACTCTTGTCTTACTGTCAAAAGAAGCTATCAATATACACTTATACTTTTTGGTTTTGTATTGACACTGACATTGACGAGACATTTTTTAAACATTATTAACCACAAAAATGTATTTTTAATTTTTCATATTATTTAAAAATATAAATAAATAATAATTTTTGAAGAAATTTTCGTGAAAATGATCATGATTGTGCTAATTATGTATATGGAAGCTATCCAACAGCCGTCATATTTAAAGCGTCTTTGAAAGTGTATTTGTTTGTCTTAAGACTAATTTAACCCTACAATATTAAAGATTTCTTAGTGTTTGATTCTCTTGGCATAATTTACAGATTATGAGTAAAAGTCTGAAAATTGTATGAACAAATTATAATTGTTGTTTCTTAACTAAATTTTTTTTACAAAATTTTGTTTGAAAAAACTGAAAAGGAAAGCTGATGTTTTAACTAAACCAGAACTGTCGTTTTAATAGAAAAAAAAAGAAAAAAAAATATGGAATTAAATAAAAAAAACTTATATTTTTCCATGTTTATCTCTGCAGCTGTAATGTTTTCAAATCAGATTGTAGACTCTGGTTCACCCAAAGTATTTCAATATTTAAAATCTTCGTAAACAATTACATACATATGTACAGCAGCGGCCAAAAAAGAGCACCATGTTGAACATAGTTTTTGATGTGTAAATATCTATACGCTCAGGGGGGGAAAAATCTATTTTACAATACAATCACAAAAACAGATTAAGACAAAAACGGTTTGAGGTACGATTGTATTGGTGAAAAGATTAGGAAGTGTTTGGAGATAAATTTAAGGCATGATTTCATTAGGAAGTGTTTGGTGATAAAATGAGGGAGCGAATAGCGTTATAAAAACGTTTTCAAAATCAAAAATTAAAAATGAAAAATTAAAAATTAATCAGTTGAAAAAATAAATAATAAATATTTTTGTATTAGCAGAGCCCCTGCAGTTGTTTGCTACAAGTGATACATAGATGACGCTTTCTGTTTGATTCTAAAAAAGTACCACAAAAAAATCTTTAATTACTAGATGTTTACACATATCATTTTATATGATATTTTATGTAAAAGTTGGAATGAGTTTATTGAAATTCGGAAAAAGAAAACCTAAACAAAAGGGTTTGCAAGAGTTTTTTTTTGTGTATTAACACATTAGAAGGGCAAATTTTCCAAAAAATAGTTCAAATCTTAAAATTTTTTGGAGCTTAACATATGAAACAAATCCATAAAAATATTCAAAAAATGCAACAACTGCAACGAATCAAATAACATGTATTTATCGATAAATTTAAAAAAAGGAAAGCAAGTAAACAAAAAAAAAAAAAAAAAAGTCTGCGTTCAAAAATTTAAAGGTTTGATTTTTACACAATATTTCAATTTAATCACATTTTTCAAATGTATTTATTTCTCTGACTATTCGAACATATTTCAATATTTTTCAATTATTTTTTTTCGCAATGAATCCGAAAGGAAAAGAAATTAATGTTTCCTAATGCAGAATAATTCTCTTGTTGTAAAACCAAGCTAAAACATTAAACAGTTAAAAGAACATATTCCTCTGTCCAAAGAGTAGTCAATACAGTCAATTTTTAATATAAGCCTCGTTCTGGCCGCTCTTTCATATTGACCGATAGAGAGAGGCGTTTTGTACAAAAGAAGACGAGAGTTTCTACTTCAGAAGTGTCTAAAAACCAAGGTTCAGAAAATACACACATGAAACACACAATGTTCTGTTCAAAAGCAGCCAACACATATCTTTATTTTCATATCAATTATGTGCGTTTAAAATATAACTGAACTCGAACCTGTTTATTGTACATGTTCTGTTTTTTCTCACTACACGAGCCACAACACGACTTAAAATATAACTGAACTCGAACCTGTTTATTGTACATGTTCTGTGTTTTTTTTCACTACACGTACCAGAACATGAACTTCAAATAAAGCAACACTCAAAAATGTGTGCTTTATGTGTGATTGAAACAAAAAGTATGTGATGCAAAAATGTTCGTGTAAATAACAAAATATTAAAACGAACACAGTCATGGTTGTGTTGGGCACCGAAGAAAATTTAAAAACAAACATAATTGGTATGAAAATAAAAATATGTGTGTGTTGGTCTAAGTTATGTTTGTTTACATATATGTACGAGTTTTTTATTCAGTGTGTGTTTTTTTCTGAACTCTGCTAAAAACTTTAAGGTAAAGTTGAGGAAAACGATTGGCGATGACACTGTTCGAAAAATCATTAAACAAACTTTATTTCATTAAAAGAAATTGCGCTTGCAAAAGAACACATAAACAAGCGCCCAGAGTTTTGGAAAAAAGGACGGCAGTGTAGAAAAATAATTTTTCAGGTACAGTATCGCATGTTGGTGAATGGAAGCCAATAGATTGGACATATGCGATATGATATTGTGAAACTAACGTTCCACAACAATTGCGTACGTCTCCGCAGTCCCCCCATCTCTACCTTATAGAGCATTTGTAAAGAAAAATTCGTGAGCTGCAACCAACTACATCGAAAAGTATGTTTTTTCTTTTTAATTTTTGTCGAGTGGTAATATTACATTGACTGCACTGATCCAGAGATGACAAGATCGATCATAACGAAAAACCATTTACATATTTGACAAGTCCCAAACAGAATATACCAATTATAACTGTTTCACACAGTTAGTAGTAAAAGTTAAGCCATCTTTTGAGCGATACTGTAAATGTATAATTTAAATTTTATATAAATGAGTTTGCATGTACATATATACGTTAGTGCGGCACAAAAAAAAAAATTCTTTTTTCGATTCTCATGGGTACCCCAACCTTTTTTTTTTTTTTTTTGAAAGCTTATAGGGTAAGGTATTTTCGTGATTTTTTTTCAGATTTTTGGGTTTAGATGTTGCTAAAGTCGAATTTTACCCAAAAATGGGGTTTTCCGGAAATTTTTTGAATCGGCCCATTAGCAAGATTTTCTTAGTAATTTTTTCAAAAGAAAACTGTCAAACCTTACTTTTCTGTGCAGCAATCACAATTTTCGGTAATTTTTTTTTACTTTATGACATTATTTTTCGTAAATTTTGCGTAAATTTTGAAAGTAATGCAGTTTAAAAGGTGGATAATTTTTGAATTTGCTATTACCGTTCCAAAGTTAAACCCTTTTTTCGTTTTGTACCCATTTTGTGAAATTAAAAATATTGTAATGTGTTTGCCAGTTACGCATAGGAAAAATATTGTGCAAGCATTCTGTGTGTAAACTAAATATTATAATATTTATAACATATTATTAATAGGCAAGGCGATTTTTTGTGACCGTTGTATCTTTGCCAGTTTTACCCCGACTTTGATCAAACATACCTCATTTGAAATGAATTTGTTTATAGCTGTCCACTAGATTTACAGATTTTTACATTTTTGCATTTTTTAGAGTTAAATTCATTTAAAGTTGCTACTAACACATACATAAAATTATACATATGCTATTGTGTTTTATTAAATTTGTTAATGTGTTTGTTAATGAGTTTGCTATCTTCATTCACAATAATAATAAACCATACAATTGTTGGTTTGTGAATTGGCTAAGTTAAGAAATTGCACTTGAATTTAGGGCGCTGGAATCTGCTAGTTATAATAATTGCATATCACTCGCCCTGTGTTGAATTGTGAATAGCATACCTTTGGGTGACATAAAACATTGAAAAAAATAAATTAATTGCAAAAAAAAAAAAAAAATAAAATTTCCTAGAATTTGCACTCGAATTTCGAGGGCTTGGCTCTGCTAGTATTTATAAATTTCTTATAAATCTCAACCATTATGGAATTGGCAAGGTTAAATTACTATATCTTTGATCCTGCTAAACCGCCAAGGAAAATTCAAATACTGCTACGATTTTTCAAACTACATTTGGTAAAAAAAACACTTTATCAAAGAGGACCCGAAAAATTGCAAACAATTTTAAGGATTTGTGACAAATTAATCGAAGGGTTCAACCCATTGGACATGATGTAATAAAATTGCACTCAAAGTGGTAATCGTTACATAAGAATAAATCTTTGAAAAGAAAACGACAAATTGAAAAACAAGATAACTTAATGCACGAATTGAGGAGCGTATTCGGCAAAGTGATTCAACCTTCTGCAAAATTTATCAAGTTCAACCCAAGTTCCGAAGATATAATAGTGATTCAGAATAGAGGCACCAATAAAATTAGTACAAAAAGAACTTGCTACTTCCTCAAATAAGCCACATCTTTGTGCTAGTCTGGACAAAACCGGAATTAGTTGCCCTAAAGCCGCACTTGTAGTGAATTCCTACTCAGATCCTGACAAGGCAGATCAATAGCTCCATGTTCAAAGAGTTGAATTGGGAGGGAACATCAGAAACAGCGAATGATTGTCGCAGAGTCATTTAAGAAATCGTTTGAGGCATCAAATTTCATAATTTACAGGATTTACAGGAAAAAAAAAAGAAAGAATTGATTGACTTTCTATTAGTGTAACCGGAAGTTTCAAAGCAATTGGATAACTACAAAAGCTTTAGCGAATCAGTCCATACATTTATGTAAAAACATCTGAAAAAGAATTTCAGAATTTATTATTTAGAGCTAAAAAAATTTTTAATGTGCAAACATCTATACGCGCGGGGGGTTAAAATTCTATTTCTTAATACAATCACAAAAACAGCGTAAGATGCAAGACGTAAGACAAAATCGGTGACTTATGATTGTATTGGTGAAAAAATTATGTCGCTATTGACAAATAAAAATTAAAATATAGAACATGGAAAATGAAAAATAAAAAATAAAAAAATGAAAAACGAAAAATAAAAAATGAAAAATTAAAACTGAAAAATAAAAAATTTAAAATTAAAAATAAAAAATAAAAAAATTAAAAATTAAAAATTATAAATTAAAAATTAAAAATTAAAAATTAAAAATTAAAAATTAAAAATTAAAAATTAAAAATTAAAAATTAAAAATTAAAAATTAAAAATTAAAAATTAAAAATTAAAAATTAAAAATTAAAAATTAAAAATTAAAAATTAAAAATTAAAAATTAAAAATTAAAAATTAAAAATTAAAAATTAAAAATTAAAAATTAAAAATTAAAAATTAAAAATTAAAAATTAAAAATTAAAAATTAAAAATTAAAAATTAAAAATTAAAAATTAAAAATTAAAAATTAAAAATTAAAAATTAAAAATTAAAAATTAAAAATTAAAAATTAAAAATTAAAAATTAAAAATTAAAAATTAAAAATTAAAAATTAAAAATTAAAAATTAAAAATTAAAAATTAAAAATTAAAAATTAAAAATTAAAAATTAAAAATTAAAAATTAAAAATTAAAAATTAAAAATTAAAAATTAAAAATTAAAAATTAAAAATTAAAAATTAAAAATTAAAAATTAAAAATTAAAAATTAAAAATTAAAAATTAAAAATTAAAAATTAAAAATTAAAAATTAAAAATTAAAAATTAAAAATTAAAAATTAAAAATTAAAAATTAAAAATTAAAAATTAAAAATTAAAAATTAAAAATTAAAAATTAAAAATTAAAAATTAAAAATTAAAAATTAAAAATTAAAAATTAAAAAATTAAAAATTAAAAATTAAAAATTAAAAATTAAAAATTAAAAATTAAAAATTAAAAATTAAAAATTAAAAATTAAAAATTAAAAATTAAAAATTAAAAATTAAAAATTAAAAATTAAAAATTAAAAATTAAAAATTAAAAATTAAAAATTAAAAATTAAAAATTAAAAATTAAAAATTAAAAATTAAAAATTAAAAATTAAAAATTAAAAATTAAAAATTAAAAATTAAAAATTAAAAATTAAAAATTAAAAATTAAAAATTAAAAATTAAAAATTAAAAATTAAAAATTAAAAATTAAAAATTAAAAATTAAAAATTAAAAATTAAAAATTAAAAATTTAAAAATTAAAAATTAAAAATTAAAAATTAAAAATTAAAAATTAAAAATTAAAAATTAAAAATTAAAAATTAAAAATTAAAAATTAAAAATTAAAAATTAAAAATTAAAAATTAAAAATTAAAAATTAAAAATTAAAAATTAAAAATTAAAAATTAAAAATTAAAAATTAAAAATTAAAAATTAAAAATTAAAAATTAAAAATTAAAAATTAAAAATTAAAAATTAAAAATTAAAAATTAAAAATTAAAAATTAAAAATTAAAAATTAAAAATTAAAAATTAAAAATTAAAAATTAAAAATTAAAATATTAAAAATTAAAAATTAAAAATTAAAAATTAAAAATTAAAAATTAAAAATTAAAAATTAAAAATTAAAAATTAAAAATTAAAAATTAAAAATTAAAAATTAAAAATTAAAAATTAAAAATTAAAAATTAAAAATTAAAAATTAAAAATTAAAAATTAAAAATTAAAAATTAAAAATTAAAAATTAAAAATTAAAAATTAAAAATTAAAAATTAAAAATTAAAAATTAAAAATTAAAAATTAAAAATTAAAAATTAAAAATTAAAAATTAAAAATTAAAAATTAAAAATTAAAAATTAAAAATTAAAAATTAAAAATTAAAAATTAAAAATTAAAAATTAAAAATTAAAAATTAAAAATTAAAAATTAAAAATTAAAAATTAAAAATTAAAAATTAAAAATTAAAAATTAAAAATTAAAAATTAAAAATTAAAAATTAAAAATTAAAAATTAAAAATTAAAAATTAAAAATTAAAAATTAAAAATTAAAAATTAAAAATTAAAAATTAAAAATTAAAAATTAAAAATTAAAAATTAAAAATTAAAAATTAAAAATTAAAAATTAAAAATTAAAAATTAAAAATTAAAAATTAAAAATTAAAAATTAAAAATTAAAAATTAAAAATTAAAAATTAAAAATTAAAAATTAAAAATTAAAAATTAAAAATTAAAAATTAAAAATTAAAAATTAAAAATTAAAAATTAAAAATTAAAAATTAAAAATTAAAAATTAAAAATTAAAAATTAAAAATTAAAAATTAAAAATTAAAAATTAAAAATTAAAAATTAAAAATTAAAAATTAAAAATTAAAAATTAGAAAATTAAAAATTAAAAATTAAAAATTAAAAATTAAAAATTAAAAATTAAAAATTAAAAATTAAAAATTAAAAATTAAAAATTAAAAATTAAAAATTAAAAATTAAAAATTAAAAATTAAAAATTAAAAATTAAAAATTAAAAATTAAAAATTAAAAATTAAAAATTAAAAATGAAAAATTAAAAATGAAAAATGAAAAACGAAAAATGAAAAATGAAGAACGAAAAACAAAAAATTAAAAAGGAAAAATTAAAAATGAAATATGAAAGATGAAATATAAAAAAGAAAAATAAAAAATAAAAAATAAAAAATAAAAAATAAAAAATGAAAAATGAAAAATGAAAAATTAAAAATGAAAAATGAAAAATGAGAAACGAAAAATGAAAAATAAAGAATGAAAAACGAAAAATTAAAAATTACCTAGTTGAAATAATAAATAATAATAAATATTTTTATATTAGTAGAGCCCCTGCAGCTGCTTCCTATAAGTGATACATAGATGACGCTTTCTGTTCGATTTTAAAAAAGTGTCATATTAAAGTCTTTAATTACTAGATGTTTACACATGATCCCCTGTGATCGGACTCATATGATTTTTTTTTAATTTTTTTGGGTCTTGGGGTATTTTCAGCATGTAGTCTGCGCAACAGAATAAAAAATCACCCATATTTTAAAAGAAAAATATAAAAACTAAACGTAAAAGTCTCATATTTCTATTATTGAAACAAATCCGATGCATAACTGGCAAACACCTTAGAAATTTTTAATTTAAAAATCTATATTTTTTTTAAATGACTTCGAATTTATCCACCTTTTAAATTGTAGCGTTAGTTTTATTTTACTTTAATAGAAATTTTAAAAGTTCCAAAATCATTACTTTGAAAATTTCTGCAAAATTTGGGAAAAAAATGGTTCCCAAATTACCAAGAAAATTACTGAAACTTGCAATTTCTACACAGAAAAGTAAATTTTTGAAACTTTTCTTTTAAAATAATGACTTAGCAACAAAGAAAATCGTGCTTATGGGCCAAGTAATAAGGAAAACTGAAAAATGTCCGGAAAACCCGTTTTTTGGGTAAAAACCGACTTTAGCGATCTGTAAACCTATTCAGAACAATCTGAAAAAAAATCTCAAAAATACCACACACTATGAGCTTTCAAAAAAATCTGGGACACACTAAAATGTACATGTGTAGGTACGAGTATATTTTTGAGATATTTGTTTTTATTTGAATAACCGAAATGTGTATATTGGGAGTCACACAAGTATTTGCTTGGGTTCATTTCGTATGTACGAGTAGTGTATGAAAAACATCTTGGGATTATCATACAACATTTTGTATGTTTATTTATGTATGTGTATGTTGGGTAAAAACAGGAAATAAATAAAATGGGTAACCAAACAAGTTAACATTCCGAAAAGAATTTTATCTTCAACACAAAACACAACCTCAAATAATCCATAAAAATTTTATAAACTCTTTAGGCCATAACATATAAAATCCTTCAAATTTTAAATTATTGACAAGAAATACACACATTTATATACATATACATACGTACATATGTACATATATACATACATACATATGCGTATGTAGAACTCCAAGTTGATTAAGATTGGGTTAAGGTAAATGACAATAAAAGCAAATGAAGTCATTTGTCAGTGTGCTTGTTAACTAAAAGAAAGGGGAAATGAAATGAAGATGACAGGCAAATGTCAACTTAATCGTTGTTGTTTTATATATATAAATATAGAAGTATTATTCTATTCTATATGAATATGTAAATTTTTTTCGGTTACAGGTATTCTCTTATAGTATTTCATAGAAAGGAACTTATCTCTTAGTGCAAGGGTTTGCCATTTGAAGTATAAGTATTAAGAATGACAAATTTTAGTTGTTTGACAAAGCGCTGCTTAATAACTGACTTTGATCTCTGATGTGACAATTTATCATAACCACACAAAAATTCAAAATCGTTAAAATTTAAGAAGAGTAATAATCAAATTGACCAAGTCTTTATAGAAAAATGAAATCAATTGTTATAAAAAAATTTAATATTTTCTTTACAACTTTGTAAATTCTAAACATAATTTTACATCATATCCAACCACTATGATAATACTAATAGTACTAATTTTTTAAAAGATGTTGATATTGCAAATGTTTTTGCTGAATTCTTTGTGTCCACATTTTCCACAATGACGTTGAACAGCACACGATATATCCACATGAAATTCCAAGGCTAACATAAATTAATATATTATCCTTAGATGTGTTTACATTTCTTAATAGTCTAAAAAGTTCATTTAATCCGGGACCAAATGGTATTCACAGCTTTATCCTAAAAAAATGTAACGAAGTTTTGGCTACGCCGTTAACTCTCTTAAATTTGGCTTCTTTGTAAAGTCTTGGAAATACCCTGACAAACGCAGCGATACCACTAATTAAGAGCAATTGCAAAACTAAATGCTAAAAAAAAAACAATCTTTGAGAAAATGACAACACGAAATGTCATTAATTCTGTCACCAGCTCAACATGGTTTTTATACAGGACGGTCTACGACCACTGATCTAATGGTCTGGATTCTGCAAAAATAAACAAACCGATGTTATATACACAGAATTTATTAAAGCTTTTGATAAAGTCAGCCATGATCTACTGATAGCGAAGCTTGATATTATTGGATTATACGGGAATTTTCTACAATGGATTTGGTCGCACTTAAAAAATCGTATGCTATGTGTAATAGCTCTAAATCTAAATATGTAAATGTTACTTCCGGTGTTCCTCAAGGGAGTCACCCTGGACCTCTCCTATTCTTGCTTTTTATTAATGATCTTCCAAGGTCTATCCAATATAGTTTTATCGTTATGTATAACAAAGATGTAAAAATCTACTCAACCCTTATAAACAAAATCCTAAATCATGGTGTTATATCACCTTCAAGGAATTAAATCTTAAAAATGTTACTTCTCTAGATATTTCCCATCTTTGAACGACTATAACATCCACGATGCAAAACTTAACTCAGTTAACTCATTCATCGATTTGGGAGTTCACTTTGATAGAAGACTAAACTTTAGTTCTCATGTAATAATGACTGTTAATAAGGCCAATGTTGTTCTATGTTTTATAAAACGTTCGGCAAACGAATTTAATGATCCTTGTATAACAAAATATTTATTCATGTATTTGGTCAGGTCGATACTTTATACGCAACAGTAATCTGGAATCTACAGTACAATGTCTTCAGCAAAAAACTTGAATCAGTTCAGAAACAATTCATGCCATTTTGTGTTCGATATCTTCGGTGAAATGCGGAATTAAGTCTCCCACGGTATTGCATCATTCGTTTGGCTCTAATAAAGCTTCCAACTTTGAAAAGTAGAAGGATCATTTTTAATACAACATTCTTCCTCAATTTAGTTCATGGTAAAATCGATTCTGAATGCCTTCTTTGAAAAATATGTATAAATGTTCTTAGCAGATTACTTCCTGTTTACCTGTATTTCCATAGATCAAATTTGATAAATTTCGATCTATATCGAAGAATTTGAGCCGAAGTGAACAGACACTATGCTTTAATTAATTTATCCGTTGCTGTTAATGTTATTAAGAGAATTTTAATGACTTATCTCAACTCTAACGATTATTTATTTAAAGTCTGTATTATTTTTGTACCTTCCCACAAGAAGTGCTATAATTTCATAAATAATCAAAAAAGAAGGTATAAAAAGGGGATCCATATGGACCATAAATAAAAGATCTTGCTTAACTTTTCATGTTATTTAAATATCACATGCATTTTATGGTACTTTTTATGGTAATGTCTAAGACCTCATGGCTGGATCACTGTATTGTGACTCTGCCAAATAACCACGCACTGTGGCTGAAATTTTGATTTTATTGGTCAAAAGTCTAATATTTTTGTGACCAGTTTTTAAAATATTAACGCCATTTTGTAGCTAATATATCCAGGTGGCAAATCGTCGCATTCGATATCGAGTAAAATCAATCGAAATTCCATATTTTGGTTTATTATTTAAAGAAGATAGACATTCGTCAGACCTCGTTTCACTTTTACTATTACTTATGGATCATAACTCGTTAGCTATGGCAGAGTAAAATTACTCTTAGTATTTTAATTTGGAAAATAAAAAAATAATTTCAATCGAAAAATTTCGATAACGAATGCGACTATTCGGCCCCAGATTAAGGTAGCTAAAAAATTAGATTAAACTATTGCTAATTGTGTGCGTGGAAAAGTTGAAAAAGTTGAGTTTTTTTTGTTTTTTATCAAAAATAAATGGTTACTAGTTGCTGTCAGTGGTCACAGCCCTACCGTTTAATATTAGGGGCGTTATGAAATATTTATTAAATTACATTATATATTTGTCAGATTTCAACATTAGTGTTTTTACCCGGTCTTGTCCGGGATAAAAAGGCCTTTGACTTGAAAAATGGTTCACTATGCTTACCAGGCGCTGAGTACTTAGTCCCCAATTATCAAATTTCCCAATAAAATGAACTTTCTCCCCAAAAATTTGTATGGGCAGTAAATAAGTTTTTTATTTCAATTAAAAATTTTTCTGATTTTTTAATTTAGAAGTTTTTTATAAGATGCTGAATTACTTTATTCAATAAGTGATCATCATTGAGCAGAGACGTCAAATTCAAGTTTCAGAAATGAAAGACTAATGCGACGTTTAATATTGTGTCGCAAGGTTTCTTTAAGCAACTGCTTATAGTATATGTGTGGCTTATTTTGATCAACAGGTAATTATTTCACATACGTAGATAAAATACGACATTTAATTTCCGCATCCGTCGCGTCCGCGCGCCGATTCCTCACAGCTACTGCCGCTTAGTTCTCCTTAACTTATTTTAATTCCTAAAACATATTTTTTAGATCATTGCGATATTTTAGCTGAGCTGTGTTCCGAGAGCACGTCGTGTCCGCATCTGACGCGTCCGCGACCGCGTTCGCGCGCCGCTTCCGCGCGTTTGGCAGCCACACCTGTGCTGCCGCGCAGCTGTTGCCAACTAATTTTAATTGCCAAAATATATTTTTCAGATCATTCCGATATTCTAGCTAAGCTGTATTCCCCGTGCGCGTAGCTTCCGCGCAACGAAATGATGCTATTGAAAAGAATACTCATTTTAAATGCATTTATTGCAGGACATATATTGAGAGCAGTATGCAAATGTTTACTAAAATAAATATTTAACAAAATTCATTAAATACAAATATGTAAAAATTTAAGAATGAATTTGGGGAGTAAGTTCATTTGTTATTTCGATTAAAAAAAAAATGGGGAATTTGTTCATTTCTTTTGGGTACCTTTTTTTTAAGTTTGGAGAATTTGTTCACCGTGTAGTTATTTCCGTGTAAACCAAATTTCAGAGAAATCCGTTGAAAAGTACAAATTTGTATAGGGCAGTAATATACCACACAAATATGAATTCTATAAGAAAATTGGGCGTAAAAGTAGGCGTGGTCGGTAAAAATCATATGGCGACCTTCCCTGGAATATGTGCTAAATTTCGGAGAAAGCCATTGAAAAATAAAAGTTTGTATAGCAATCAAATAAAGAAAAAAGAAAAAAATAAGTTTTATATACATAGAAGTTGGCGCAAAGTAGGCGTGGCCTGTAAGAAGCATATGGTGACCTTCCCTGTAGTATAGAGATCGTGTGACCAAATTTTAGGCATTCCTTGAAAAATAAAAATTTCTATAGTGAACAAATATACCAAAAAACAGAAAATTTATTTTGTAAAAAAGTGGGCGTAGAAATAGGCGTGGCCGGCAAGAATCATATGGCGACCTTTCTGGAGTACAGAGATCGTGTGTAGCAAATTTCAGAGAAATCCGTTTAAAAAAAATTGTTTAGCGAACAAATGTACCAAAAAACAGAATATGAATTGCATACAAAAAGTGGGCGTAACAGTAGGCGTGACCGGTACGAAAAATATGTCGACCTTCCCTGGAGAAGAAAAGTCGTGTGTACCAAATTTCAGAGAAATCTGTTGAAAAATAAAAATTTGTATAGCGTGGCCGGTACGAAGCATATGGCGACTTTTGCTGGAGTACAGAGATCGTATGTTCCAAATTTCAGAGAATTCCGTTGAAAAATAAAAATTTGTATAGCGAACAAATATACCAAAAAACAGAAAACGAATTGTATACAAAAAGTGGGTGTAAAAGTAGGTGTGGCCGCAAGAATCACCCGGTGACCTGGGCTGGGGTACAAATATCGTGTGTACCAAATTGTAGAGAAATGCGTTGAAAAATAAAAATTTGTATAGCAAACAAATATACCAAAAAACATAAAATGAATTGTATATAAAAAGTGGGCGTAAAAGTAGGCGTGGTCGATAAAAAGTATATGGTGACCTTAGCTGGAGTACAGGGATCGTGTATACCGAATTTCAGAGAAATCTGTTAACAAATAAAAATTTGTATAGTGAAAAATATGAATAAAACAGAAAATGAATTTTAGATTAAAAGTGGGCGTAAAAGTAGGCATGGCCGGTAAAAGGTACATGGCGACCTTTCCTGGAGTATAGAGATCGTGTATACGAAATTTCAGGAAAACCCGTTGAAAAATAAAAATTTGTATAGCGGTCAAACAAACAAACAAACAAATAAACAAACAAACAGACAAACAAACAGAAAATGAATTTTATATATATAGATAATAGTCATTATTTGTTCTATTACCAGTAATGATATCTGCTTACAAAATACACTTTTGATATATTTTCAAGTAAGAATGTCAATACACAGAGGACCTAATTCATTTTTAACCTGGGTTTTTTTTTATTATCACACCTTTTTTATACCTTTTTATTTTACCTAACAATGTACTGATGCAAGTAGTAAAGAAAACACACACAAGTAATTCATTTGTATAGTGCGTGTTTTATATATTATTTTTACCTAGAAACATAATATGATGACTTATTAGAAGGCTTATAAGAAAGAGACATTTGAATATAAACTTGATAGCTAAAATATATTTCAGCAATAACAGAAGCAAATAAAAAACTTCAGAAAAATATGGAGAGCTTCAGTTATAAAGAACTGGCCGAAGAGTATTTTAGAAACGAAAACCAGGAAGATGTTTTTAGTTACTTTAAAATAAAATTAAACTTAAATTCGTGTAGCACCGGTATACTAGACCAATTATTTAATTTCGTCAAAGCACTAAAAAACGCTACAAAGGAGTTAGCTACAAAATATGTCATTAAATACCATTTGGTGCCACTTGGAGATCTATCAGAGGAGGCGAAGAAAAAAAGGAATAAGAATTACAGATTTTATAGAGAGCACAATACTAGAAAATTTCACGAAATTCCACAAATGAAGATCTATTTTATATATTAGTGGCAACGTTTAATTCGTTAATTCTCCAGTATTCGAAATCAATGGAAAGTGGAACATCGGGATTTAGATAACGAAGTCAAAATACTACTAAGGAACAGAAATAACACAGAAACAAAATATGGAATATTTGCAATCAATATTTGACACAAATAAATTATTCATTATAATTGCCTTTCGTTGCCTTTGTTATTTAAGGAAGAAAAACATAGTATTTGTAAAAAATAATAATAAACGGAACCTCCCATTATTACAAATGCTATTAAAATCTATTGCAGTTTTTATTTTTGAAAGGTTTTTTACTCACATATGTATGTACGAAATGCTTTAATAAATAAAGATTTAAAAAATAAAAACCTTTATTTTCATATCAAAATCAGAATCATCGCAGATTTATTTTGCTGAAACTAACAAATTTGATAGCAAGGTAAAATAAATTTTTTTTTAGTAACAGCAACACTTTTAGATAATATTACTAATGTTTTTTAACTATAAATATTCTTTGTGTGTAAACAAACTTGCAAATTTGACAGCAAACATTTTTCAGTAGTAATAGCATAATGTCCAGTTTTTTTTTGAGTGTAAAAATTTTTTTGAGTGTAAACATTAAAAAAAAATCCCATTATTATAAAAAATGTTTATAATTATTATTGAAATCCAAAAATGACATGTTTTAATAATTAAAAAAAAAATCATGTGAGTCCGATCACAGGGAAGATGTGTAAAAATCATCTTATAATCAAAGATTTTTTTATATCATTTTTTAAAATCAAACAGAAAGCGTCATCTATGTATCACTTATAGCAAAAACTGTTTCAGCTAATTCAATAACCCTTTGCTGTAAAACGTTAAAAATATCCCAATAAAAACGTATATAAGTGATACATAGATGACGCTTTTAAAAAAGTGGCATAAAAAAAACAATGTTATATCATAATTTTTTCACCAATACAATCATAAGTCACACAGCGTTATGTGTCAGCTCTCACCTATTACGTGTTACACTGTTTTTGTGATTGTATTGTGAAATAGAAATTTACCCCCCTGCGCGTATAGATGTTTACACATCAAAAAATAAAAAAACCCATATTTCACGCTAAAAGTAAATAAAAATTAAAAGTTCAAATTCGACCTAGAAGTCAATGAAATTAAAACTAACTCAAGTTTGACTAAATATCTATCAATCAAAAATAAAATTACTAAAATATTTTGTTCGGTTCAAAAGTTACAGAATTTTGGCCAATAAAAGATTTTCAGCCAGTGTGCTACGTTTCAAAGAACAGATTATTGCTTAAAAAGAAATATTTGAAAAACTAAAATTTTTTTGTCCCTCTTTCCGAAGTAGGATATCTGATAATTAAAAAAACTGGTCCATTTTCCTTTTCCTTCTATTATAATTTCAGCTCAAAATTACCATATTTGTGATTTAAAACATTATACGTAAATTATTTTTCTTGCTCTAAAAATGAATCTGCCATTTTTTTACACACGATTGCATTTTTTTATTTAAAAAAATTTTTTTTTTTTGCTTCTCTGTAAAGAACCAAAAAGTGCTGCTTTTTGCATTTTATATGACGAATTGTAACTTAAATCGCTAACATTCTCAAAACCACATGGATGGACCATAATCCATAATCCATGCCTGATCGATCAACTATTTGACGTAGACTATTTTTTTTTGCGTTAGCATTTTGCAAAGTTCTTTTATTTACATTTTTTTTACTAAACAAATTGAAACGTTTTTTTTTTTTTATCAGGTAAAGACGATTTTTGGTTTATTTATTGCTCGTTTTTAGAAACATTGATTCTAGTTCTCTTATGTAAGATAAATTTAAAGATTTTTTTAATATTATTATTTTTTGTTTAACAATCTATTTACTCATGTGAAATGTGCAATAAAATTTAGTCACATATCCATATATGTGGAAATTATAAGAACATTTAAGTTTATTAAAAAAATATATATATTGATAACACTGTGTGACAAAATTGCAAAAATGAAATACCTTTTTGATATAACCTATATTAGGTTGTAGGTCTTTCCGAGTAGATCATTTCTGCATAATTAGAATTTTCAATACACCCTCAAAATCTGAAGTTATGGTCAAATTTCTGATTTTTAAGGCTTCTTGGACTTAAAACATCGTAACTCACTGAGTTTTTATCCGATTTTAATTTTGTTTACCATGTTGGATAGAGGAAATGTCAAACTTTAAAAAAGTGTATGCATGTTTAATATTTAACGAAGTAACGTAGAAATATTAATGATAATATCCGAAGTTTTAAATTATTTTTTTAAATTTTTCAACTTTGATTCAACTTTATTGCAGTAGTTTGTTTGAAAAACAATTTTTCTCATATTTGTTTTTTAAAGAACTTTTGTTTCTGATTAAAATGAGCTTAAAATAATCAAAATTGAATAAAAATTGAAAAAGTTATATTCGATTCTCCAAACAAAGGAAATTCATTTTTTTTTTTTTATGAAAATCAATGTTGCTGTTGGCTACACAAATACAGTGGCGTGCAGAAATGAGTACATAATTCAATTCTTTACTTTTCTGAAGGATAAAATGACCAATAACAAATAAAATACAACCAATTTTTTTTTCTTTTATTCTTTGTTCTATTCTGAATAAAACAACAAAAAATTCAAAACAAAAAGCAACAAATTCTTACAGATAAAAAACAATAACAAAGATAGATTTGAATTGTTTAGTATTGTAAAAATGGTTTTAAAAATGATTGCTGGATCTTTTTCGTTTGTATGATGAATCAGCGGTTTCTCGTTTTAGCGACCAACAGTAATTAGCCAGCATTCTGACTTGATTTTTACCTACGAATCGATTTTCAATTTTTAATATTTCTTGGTGAAATCGTTCACCCTGTTCGTCGCTGAATTGGCCTAGATTGTCTGGGAAAAAATCCAAGTGGGAGTGCAAAAAATGAATTTTAATTGACATTCTGCAGCCCATATCTCCGTAAGCCTCCAGAAACTCACTAACTACCTTAACGTAGTCGGTACTTCTGTTATTTCCCAAAAAGTTTTCACATAAGGAAATAAAACTCAACCAAGCTCGTTTTTCTTTTTCATTTAATTTGTTAGAAAAGCTTTCATCTAAAAAAATTTTTCGGATTTGTGGTCCAACAAAAATACCTATAAATCAAGAAAATTGTGTTTAAATGTCGTATTTTTTGTGGGTATATAAAAAATTGTTGTACCTTCTTTAATTTTGGCATCACTAAGTTTTGGAAACACTGACTTTAAATATAAAAAAGCCTCGCTATCTTTTTCCAATTTTTTAGCAAATTGTTTCATATAGCCTAATTTAAGGTGTAAAGGTGGCAAAATAACCTTCTCGGCCTGCACTAGAGGAATGTTGACAACATTTTTTTTACTTATTTGGAAAAATTTTCTAGGTGGCCAGTTATTGCAGTCATAAGGGTTTTGCGCGCGACTGTCCCATTCGCAAAGGTAACATGGAAATTTTGTATACCCTCCTTGCATCCCGAATAATATTGTTAGGACTTTTAGATCAGCGACAATTTTCCATTGATGTTTATTGTAATTTATTAAACGTAATATATTTTCCATTGTTTTATATGTTTCCTTCATACCCGTAGCGTATGCTATTGGAACCGAAGGCAATTGATTTTTGTTATGTAATAACACCGCTTTAAGGCCTACATTTTTTTTATGAACTAAAAATTTGTGACACATTCTTTTTTGTTTATATATACTTACTGTTACATGAACCGTCTATGAATAACCGCCATTCTTCTTGTAGATGCGTATGATTAAGAGAAGCAAACAATTCGTCTATATCTGAACAGTATACAAGATTAGAATTTACTTCATCAGCTTTGAAGAGTTGTTCAAATAACATAAAGGGGTTGTCTCTAAAAAATGTTATTTTAAAGTCATTATCTGTCAAATGCCAATTTTTTAATTGGGACCCTAAATCTTCCGTTTGTCTTCGTGATAGCCCCAAGTTACGCACTAAATCTTGAAAACCATTGTTTGATACAAAATGCCGATCCTGAAATGATGTTTCAGCTTCATTTCCCGTGGGACCCCAGTTGTCATCACTTGATTCCGAAGAAACTACTTTTTTAGTACAATTTCTACTTTGACGATCTCTTGGAATGGGCTTAGTTACGGTCAATACATTAGAATACTTTATGTTTTGACGCGTTTTAACGTGATGTCCAACAACGTTTGTTTGACAGAAATAGCAATCCTCTTCTTTATTGTATAGTTGATAATGCCATTGCATTGGAGATAAAAATGGCAAAGTTTCAGTTTTCCATTTGTTGAGTCCCAAAGAGCAATATGGGCAAACATATTCTGGTTCATACCATTTACTTATAGAGTAGGTACGGTTAAAGAATCGGTTAAACTTTTCAACTAGAACTTTATGATTTGCAAATTTAATGCTCTTATTTTTGTTTAGGAATAAACCGCAAACGTAACAAAACTTATTTCGATTTTCACACATTTTACACAATTTTTGACACTTTAATGAATGTTTAGCATAAGCTTACTGAGTTATGGCGTGACACTTAAATTATTACTAATAACACGTTTTGACACATAAATTTGCATTACTGCTCGTACACAATACTAAACAATTCAAAACTAACGGTATAAACTGGTTTTATCCTGAGTACATACAAAAGTGCAAAATTGAGTTCGTGAGTTATCTTTGTTATTGTTTTTTATCTGTATGAATTTGTTGCTTTTTGTTTTGAATTTTTTGTTGTTTTATTCAGAATAGAACAAAGAATAAAAGAAAAAAAAATTGGTTGTATTTTATTTGTACTGTACTGTACTGTACTGTACTGTACTGTATTTGTGAAGCCAACAGCAACATTGATTTTCATAAAAAAAAAATGAATTTCCTTTGTTTGGAGAATCGAATATAACTTTTTCAATTTTTATTCAATTTTGATTATTTTAAGCTCATTTTAATCAGAAACAAAAGTTCTTTAAAAAACAAATTTGAGAAAAATTGTTTTTCAAACAAACTACTGCAATAAAGTTGAATCAAAGTTGAAAAATTTAAAAAAATAATGTAAAACTTCGGATATTATCATTAATATTTCTACGTTACTTCGTTAAATATTAAACATGCATACACTTTTTTAAAGTTTGACATTTCCTCTATCCAACATGGTAAACAAAATTAAAATCGGATAAAAACTCAGTGAGTTACGATGTTTTAAGTCCAAGAAGCCTTAAAAATCAGAAATTTGACCATAACTTCAGATTTTGAGGGTGTATTGAAAATTCTAATTATGCAGAAATGATCTACTCGGAAAGACCTACAACCTAATATAGGTTATATCAAAAAGGTATTTTCACTGTCACACAGTGTAATCATTCGATTTGATATGGAATCAATCTGACAATTAATTCTCATTATAATTTATTTCGAATTATTCTACATTACATATTCATATTAAAATCATTAACCTGGGACTTAGTATTTATAGACATTGCATGTGTAATGTGTACAAACACAAACATTCACACAAATAATCGAGTGCTTGACGAAGCTGCGTACAACGTTTATTATTGTTGTTGTTAAACTTCTGCAACAAGCTTTTCTCTCATATTTATTCGTGTTCGAAAGCACTTAAATACGAGTACATATATTAGAATAACTAACCCATTTTAACCAAATTAAGAAAAAAATTTTCCGTACAATATTAAAAGTCAACATTAAGTAAAAAAAAATGCAAGACGGTAGTATTCAGACTAGACAGACTATATGGTATCCTCGACTATGCATTTGGGTAAAAGTCTTCGGTACCCAAATGGACATAGAAAATATATAAAAATCTACTTTGAGTGAGATTGACATGTATTTGTTGGCAGGAGATATTTTGTGGGATTTTGTATATTGAAATCAATTAAAACTACGTAAAATATGTGTTATTTTCACACCTTTGGCTAGACCACTGTGATAAAAAATTTTCCTACCATTGGAATTTTTGGTTTGATGATTTATGGATATTTTTTCACAAATATCTAAAAAAAAATATTTTACTAATTCTTGATTGTTAAAAAAAACTGTGATAAAAAAATTTATATTTGTATATTTTTTATATTCAGCGAAGCAACGCAAAGTATAGGTAAAACTCGTTTTACGTCGTAGATGCGTTCCGCAAAACCCAAATTAAAACGAAATCGACATTAAGGATATTTTGTATTAGAAATTTTTATTGTAAATAAAAAAAATGTGTTTGAATGTTTATATAATAGGGTGACAGCCAGCCGGATTCTAGTCATACTGGATCTAAAACTTTAGTGCGCAAAATTTTAGCCAAATCGGACAATGCTTTCTGGAAGCGCATTGAGTTCAAAGTTCAAATATGCATTTATATGTAAAAATTATCAAAAAAAAAATAATTTTTCTCAAAAATTTTGATATTAATAATTGGGTTTAAATTAAATTAATTAATAAACCATAATCTTGAGTAAATTATCTTTATAGTAAAGGAACAAAATTTATTATCGGTTGAAAAACAGCCAAGTTATATCAAGGTCCCCAGGCAATAAATGAGCCGCAGACCACTTGATTAAGAAAATCGAGCTCACATTTCTAAAGACATTGAAATAATTTACAACAACAATATTTTTGCATTCTCCTGATCCCAAAAATGATCTTATATAAAGCATTTTGCATCTCGTCTATTGTTATGCCATTCTAAATTAATGTCAAAACGGTACGTATTTTTTAGCACTATTTTAAAATCTCCAATTTTATTTTTTCAAAAATTTTATTTAATAAATTTACCGATATCAACGATTGGACTTTAAGGTCTTATTTACAAAATATATATGATTAAAAATTGCAAATATTGTAGGTATCCTGCTCTTAATCTACATCTTTTTGTTGTGTTCATATTTCAAATATCTTTTGTCAAAATATTACACTAATTGATATAAGTTCTTGTAAATTAAGGTTAAATTGAAACACTATAAATTGTCGCTCTTTAAGGTCAAAGGTCAAATTTAAAGAGATTTACATTTTTTTAAAGAAAATATTGAAATAATATATATTTGTGGAAGGGTTTTTATAAAACTTGATAATAATATTTCGGTAATTCTAAAAAATTATATTCTCAACTTATTTTCTGAAATTAACCCGTGGTGTACTCTTGATGTCAAAATTACTATATAAAATATATGTTTGTGCAGGGATTGTGACAAAACTTGTTCTGTATTTTTTTAATTAAGTCTTAAGTATCCATGGGTCAATATCAGTCTATTATAAAATAATAAAAATCTTAACTAAAATATAGGGGTACTAAAGGGTTACTTCTAAATAATATTACGCTAAACTTGTATTTTTGTGCCATTTGTTAATTTTTTTTTTCATTTAACAGGTGGTACAAAATTATAGGCAACAATATTTGAAAAATGCAAATTTACAATCTCTACAAAAAGATAACTATTTATAAAATTATTTATTTTTTTTTTAATTAATTATTTTATTTTTGGAATAAAAAAGTTTTAAAATTTTTCATATACAATTCGTGTGTCCCAAAATGTGTCCTAATTTTATTTTATTTTCAGAATTATTATATTCATATAAAGGTAAATCGAGGGCTTATATTCAAAAAGTGTTATCTACATTTGACATCAATATTAATTTTTGATTTCAAACTGTTGTCTGATATAACTGTCAAATTTATCTTAATTTTGATATCATACATAATCAGTACGACGATTTCTTAATAGATATTGTAGCAAATCGATCGACAAATACTTTCAGATCTTATTGATAAATTGGTTTTCTTTAAAATAATTATTGATGCTGATAGCGCTTTTTGAACATAAGCCCTTGATATACAAATTTGTTTATACTGTATTAAATATAAAAAATAATTAATCTACATATTTTTTTAAAATAACGAATAAATTTGAGGAATTTCATGAATACATTAAATTAGTTTTATTAAAAAAAAATCCTGATGAAGTATAGCAAACAAGATAGTTTTTGTGTTTTTAAATAGTATTTATTATTATTATTATTTCAGCTCTATCTAGGAGCTAACTATTAATTGTTTGATTGATAAATTATTAATGAGTAATTGATTATAAAAGGTTCTTCTTTATATACATATTTACAACCTATATTAACAACAACAATGTGTTACCTGCACTTGGGTCAGCATAAACATAAGTGTGCCAGCGTAACAACAACAAACAATAAGAATATACGCAGTCATACAATGTTTTGCAAATGCAGTGGTCAACAATATTGATATTTGTTATTTCCGCATTTGCAAATATTGTACGCTATGCAGTGTGGGTATTATACAGCACACTACGAAAGTCGTGTTACGCTACACCTTCCTTTTTTATAAGAATGTTCATATAACATTTTGTTCTATGGACATTCTTTTATTATTTGTACTGTTGGGTTTTTTTTTTTTTTTTTTTTTTTTTGTGGTTGTATCAAGTGTAAGTTTCACATTTTACAATAAATTTATTTTATTTTATTTACAAATATAGATTTAAAGAAAAGAATGCATATTGTTTATTTAATATTGTATAACTTAAGTCTATTCTTATGAACTATTTGTTCTTTATTTGTTTTCTTATCAACTATGGTTACATTATTTCTGAAATCTATTTTCTTAATTTTATATGGCCCTTTATATGCCATCTCTAACTTATGTCCTGCATCATTTCTTACTAAGACTAAATCTCCTATTTTAAAATTGTAATCTAATTTTGTTTTATCATAATTAATTTTTTGTTTTATTTTATTTATATCTAATAGTTTTTTAACTCTATCTATTGCTACTTCTAATCTAAATTTAATTTCCTTAGCATAATTATCTATATTATAAAGTGGTGCAACTCTATCTACTTTACTAAATTGTCTAAAATTGTTTGGAATTTTTCCAAAAATAAGTTCATAAGGGCAATAATCATGTACTGTAGATGGTGTAGTGTTAAAACAGTACGTGAAATATTTGAGCCATTCATCCCAGTCGTCTTTATCTACTGATATGTAGTTTCGTACGTATTCGTTAAAAGTCCGGTGACTTCTTTCTATCGTACCTAGTGTCTGGTGATGATGTGCTGTCGATGTGCGTTTATCTATCTTCAATAGGTTGCAAAGCTCTGTCAGTATAGAGTTCTTGTATTCTGTGCCCATATCCGAAATGAACGTCCTCATTGGACCGTATATAAGCACAAAATTTTCAAATATCGCTTTTGCGATCGTCTTAGCTGATTTATCCTTTATTGGTATTGTTACCAAGTATTTAGTTAAGTCACATATCATTGTGACTGCATATTCATTTCCATAAATTGACTTTGGAAATGGTCCAATTGTATCTACGTACACCGTATCAAAAGCCCTATTTGGTGTCTCCGTTATTGTCATTGGACTTTTTATATGTTTCTCCGTTTTAGCCAATTGACATTTATGGCATGTTTTCACATATTTGGCAATGTCTTTTGTCATATTTTTCCAGTAATAGTATCTCCTGATCTTCTCAGTGGTTCTATATATCCCACAATGTCCTCCTTCTATAGGATCATCATGGTATTTCAGCATTATCTCACGTATTGCCTTTGCATTCGTGTTATCAATTTTAGTTACTTCGTTTAATAGCGCTATTCTGATTTTATTCAGTGTTTTATTGCCCATATTCTCAAATTCACTTATCGAGACAAATTCGAAAATCTTCTCATGTGGTGAAATTTGAATCTTATTAATATTTAGTTTACAGGCTATTCGTTCTAGCCTAGGGAAAAATTGTCCTAAGTCAATATTCCCTTTAGTAAACAAATCATCTATTCTTATGCTAGCATATATGGATTTTCCCTTTTTGATGTAACATCTGTTGGGTAAAATCTTTAATTTATAATATCTTTTGACGTCTATATTATTCAATGGTATATATACCTTGGGCTTATTATTATTATTGATATTTTGCTGATTTACTACTGGTTTACTAATTTTCTCTTCTTTAGTCATCGATCTTGTCGTGACCCTTAAAACGGATGAAATCCTGTCGTTAATATCCTTTAAGTCATTTATTGTAATGCGCGACAGTGCGTCGGCAACATAATTATCTTTTCCCCTGAGATATTCTACTGTGAAATCATATTCCTCCAGATCGAGTCTCATTCTCGTTAGCTTAGAACTTGGATTTTTCATGGAGAACAGGTATGAAAGTGGTCTATGGTCTGTTCGGACCAAAAAATGTTTTCCATATATATATGGTCTGAAATATGTGACAGCCCAGTGTATGGCAGTTAATTCCTGTTCAATGGTCGATTTGTTGCTTTCGCCTTTAGTGAAAGTTTTAGATGCATAGGCCACAGGTAGGTGTCTACCTTCATGTTCCTGTGTTAAAACTGCACCGCAAGCATGCTTACTCGCATCTGTTGTTATGCAAAATTCCTTCGTAAAGTCTGGGTACTGAAGCAATGTTGGGCTCATTAATGCCTTCTTTAAGTATTTAAACGCGCACTCACAATCTTTTGTCCACTGAAATGGTACTCCCTTTTTGGATAGCCTTGTAAGGTGTCTGGAATATTCAGAGAAGTTTCTAATAAATCGTCGGTAATAGTTGCAAAACGCGACAAACCTTCGTGCGCTATCGGCGTCCGTAGGCGTCGGGTAATTTTCTATCACCGAATATTTACTATCATCCGGTAATATTCCTCTATCAGTACATTTGTGGCCAAGGTAGGTTACCTCTCTCACAAAGAATGAACATTTTTGGGGGTGTAGTTTAAGATTGTGTTTACGGCAAAGATCGAATACATCCTTCAAATTTGAAAGCATATGTTTTTCAGAACATCCCAATACAACCAAGTCATCCATATATAGGAATGCTTGATTCGGCTTCAGACCACTGAAGGCTAATGTCATCATTCTTTGGAATGAATTCGGTGCTATTTTTAAGCCATATGGTAGTCTAGTAAATCTGTATGAACCATTGTTTGTTGAAAATGACGTCAAGTCTCTAGAGTTCTTTTCCAAACCAATTTGATGAAACCCGGACATCAAGTCCAAACAAGAAAAATATTTTGCTCTACCTAGTTGGTCTAGAATATCGTCTATTCTAGGCAACGGGAATTTATCTGATGTTAGTTTTTTATTTATCTGCCTATAATCTATCACCAAGCGCCATCTTTTCCCATCTGTTCCGGGAAGTGATTTCCTTGGTACCAACAGAATTGGGCTATTGTATTCCGAAAATGATGGTTCGATTATCTTGTCATCTATTAGTTTTTCAACCCGTCCGTTTATCTCCTCCTCATGAGATTCTGGTATGCGATAATTTTCAATATACGTTGGTTGATTATCTTTTACTCTCAGTCTTTGTTCATAGAAATTGTTGGTAGTAATTGTTTCAGTCCCTAAGCCAAAAATATCATTGTATTCTAAACAAAGCTCAGTTAAAATTGTTCTGAACTGTTCAGGAAAGTTTCCCTTCAAAAGGTCCAAAACTTCAGATTTTCTTTGGCTATTTTTATGTGGTTTTTGTTTTACTATTTCATAGTCAGACATTTTCTCGGTTTTTATGTTATTTTGCCTAATTGTTACTATTTTATGTGTGGTATTTAAAAAACGAACCAATGCGTTATTTGATTTTACCAGTGTATTTGGTACAAAGACACCTGGTACGATTTCTTGATTTGGTATTAGTACATCGTCTTCAAGCTTCGGAAACCTGATTTGACGAATCACTTCTGACCTTGGTGGGAGTGTTATTACATTGAAGCCGTTCGTAAGTGGAATTTCTATTACATGCGACAGATTGGGTGGTCGTAGTACGAGGTAATCATGGTTCCCATTGAAATCTAGTATACATTTATACTTCTTAAAAAAATCCATTCCAAGGATACCGTCGCAAGGTATTGGAAAATTATTTTGTACTACTTGGAAATCATGTGGTATCAAAAAACCTCTAAATTTTAGGTCAATAAATACATTACCTATTGAACGAATTTTACCCTGTCCTATTCCACTCAATGTGGTTGTTCTGTTTCTGTTAATTTGTGTTTGATAAAAATGTTTAGTTTTTATAACCGAAATGTCTGCTCCTGTATCTACCAACAGTGTTACCGTGTTGTTCGTGTCGTTAATTTTTATATTAACATAAAAACTTAAGCTGAGGTTAAGGTTGTATATGTAGTTGGTATTGTTATTATGATATATCTCAGAGGATTTTAGCAGTTTTCCGAATCATTTTCATGTGACTCTGCTGCTCTGACGTAATTTCTGTTAAGTCTGTGGTTCTGATTTTGTTGAACCCTGTTGTGAATAGGTTTTTGTTGGGGTCTGCCGTTGTTACTGTTATTACTATTATTGCGTGGGTAATTGTACCTTCCACGATATTGTCTGTAGTTATTATTTCGGTTAAACTCCCGCCCGAAATACAATACGGCACTTTGTTGCCCTGTTGCTTCAGTGCAACTGTTTATGAATTTGCCAACGGCCTCATTCATGTTACTGAATTGGCCTGCTTCCATGATAAGTTTAACTTTATCGATGGTGCAATTTTTGGTTAGTGCCTTTACTGCAACCTGTGTTGAATATTTACATGCCAATTCGCATGGCAAACCATCTGATAAATAGGCATTTTCTAATGACTTCGTTAAATTCTCTATTTCACTGCAATAGTTATTGGCAGTTTTATTGTTTTGTCGGGTATTCATTATTTTTGCTGTCAATACCTCAACCGACTCACCCTTTACTGAGTTTTTTAGTTTATGTATTATCTCAGTAATGGTTTGTTCATTACCTATTAAATTTCTTGCACTTCCCTTTAACTTTGTTTTTATTAAAGAGACTGCGATAGATTCGTGGTCACCTTTGATGGATTCTATTAACTGTAACGAGTCTATAAAAGAACGTAAATTTTCTGGTTTTCCATCAAATTCTATGATCAGCTTTGAAGCTGTGTTCAGAAAGTCAACGACTGTTTGTGTCATTTTTACTTCTGTATTTTCCAAAGAGGTTCCAATATTCTCTGAATTTTCAGTTTCTACTAAGAATTTTACCTCTTCGTGTAGTGTATCTGGTAATTTTACCTTAACACCCTTCTTAGATGATATAATCAGGATTCTAGTCTTGACATCTAAGAAAAAACTTTCAGCAGCTGTCCTATGTGGTGTCGTGAGTCTGTTATAATTTGCATTTAGCAAAACCCTGATTTGTTCTAACTTTTCGCATAAGATTCTAATATGTTTTATTATTGTTTCCACTTTTGTGCTTCTATCTATATTTGAACATTTATAAGATTTGTCGAACTCCTCTTTGATTAGTCTCACCTTCTGAATTATTTCTTGCCAATCCATGGGAAAATTATTTAAATTTTGTTTAAGTCATTGGCTCTGCTCAAATATTTCTTTTTTAATTTCTTGGTGTTTAAGGCATAAATATGTAATGCAAAATTTAAGCTAATCAGTACGGTTATTATTAGTAAACAACACTCAATTAATTTTAGGTCGATTGAGTCTTCCTTTATTTCTACTTCATTAATAACATTTGCATTGGGATTCTCTATTTTTGATTGACGACCTCCCATTTTCTTTCGCTATTTATTTTGCATATTTTCCTATTATTTATTTCTATTAAATATTTTTCTGACTGCCTCAATAATCTAACCGAATCTTATATCTTGCTAATTATATATCTTCCCTAGTAATTCATTATTTTTATCAATAGCTTATACTATTTTACATGCATCATTTTATTTATGTATATTTAATTTTAAAAAAAAATTTTTAATTTAATTTGTGTTTTTTTTTTTCTCTCTTAAACAGCATAATTACAAAAGTTATTTTTTCTCTTTATATAATTGTATCAAGATTAAATAATAGCTTTTTATACAGAACAAATCAGATTAATTGAACTACATTCCTTTGTGGATTTTTATTTTTTTTTTTTTTATATCTCTTACAATTTTTTTCCTCTTATAAATTAATGTGTTTTCTATTTATTTGTTTTTGTTTATTTGTCAAGAGCGGTTAACGCTTTCTGACCTACGGGTGCATAACGGGATGCTCCACTTTTTTTTTTTTGTTTTTTTTTTTTGTGTTTTTGGTAAAACTAAGATGAACCTGTTAGGGGCATATTGATGTGTATATTGATATATACCAGAGGTCTTTTGATGTGTTTTTCCTTCTTTTTCTGCTGGCCCGTCCTTCTTTTATACTCTTCTATGGAGATAGGTTTTGGCCCTTCCGCCATTGATTTTAAGCTCCACTGTCTTTAGGCCAGACAGTATCTTCCTTCAACGCAGCTGATGGATCGTTGTGGCTGATCCACCAGGACAAAATTATTATGTGTTTTTTTTTTTTTTATTATTATTATATTCAGGATTGCTCAATTTAAGAGCATAATCCTTGAATTATATATATTTTCTGCAATGCTCATCTAAGGAGCACTGGCAGGATCGCCATATAGCAAACAAGATAGTTTTTGTGTTTTTAAATAGTATTTATTATTATTATTATTTCAGCTCTATCTAGGAGCTAACTATTAATTGTTTGATTGATAAATTATTAATGAGTAATTGATTATAAAAGGTTCTTCTTTATATACATATTTACAACCTATATTAACAACAACAATGTGTTACCTGCACTTGGGTCAGCATAAACATAAGTGTGCCAGCGTAACAACAACAAACAATAAGAATATACGCAGTCATACAATGTTTTGCAAATGCAGTGGTCAACAATATTGATATTTGTTATTTCCGCATTTGCAAATATTGTACGCTATGCAGTGTGGGTATTATACAGCACACTACGAAAGTCGTGTTACGCTACAGAAGAAAATATTTAAAGATTTTCATAAAGATTCAATTTGACATCAATAATACCCCACGTGAATCAGCTTCATATGATGGCTATAACAAAGAATTGTCCTATAAAACGGACGGACGGACGGGCAGACATTGCCAAATTGAATCTTAAAATGATTCAGAGTCGATCGATATAATAAAAAAGGGGTCTAGGTTAAATACTTTTAGTAGTTACAAACATCAGCACAAAGTCACTATACCCTGGCCACAGTGGTATAGGGTATAAAAAGAGAAATGTAAATTTAATGAGTTTTAATTTTAATATTTTTTTTTATGACATTCTGATAAGCTTCCATAAATGCTAAATTATCTAAGTTTTTCCTTTGTAACTTATCCGAAAAATGTAATAATTCCATCAAGAGATTGCTTAGCTGTCATACAATATTATGTGAAATGTAATATTAATTTTTGGGGAATTTTTTTGTGTTTGGGACCGAAATTTGTCTTTTATTCAATATACAATCAAACGCAATTTTAATTAAACAACTATTAGATAGAAATTATTTATATTAAAGAATATTATAAAGAAAGTCTTGTTGTATATACAGACTATTTGTTGTTGCTGTTATGTGTGTTGTACTTGAAGTTCAAAGTGCATTATCCCGAAAGACAACTTAAGATTTATAAATTTGTACTCTTTGTAAGTTTCAACAAAATTCTTATAAAACGTTCCATTTGTCATATGACATGTTGAAAGAAATGGCGTTTTACCATGTTTAAAAATGATTCATACGCTGTGTGGTGCCTGTACTGCCGCCTATACTCGTTACAGTCTTTACATAATAATAAGTAATATCCACACATAAAGCCTTGTGTGTGTGTGTGTGTGTGTGTGTGTGTGTGGGTGCGTATGACAAATTGTTTTATAAATACATACCACATGTGTGCCTGAGCCTGTGGTTAGTGTGTTGGTGTTCCTTCTTTTTGTTATTAAAACATTGTTTGCATACCAGAATTCGTAGCAAGAAAGGACCACAACAACAAAGAAGAATAATACTAAACAGCTGTATTAAATTGTTTTACTTTTTAAATATGTCGAACATAAATTCAAATATCAACAGTAGAATAATTAAATATTCTTGTCATACTCATCTGTACACACACAAAACACAAAATTGTTTTGTAATTCGTTGCTCAATTTTTGTCCAAACAGATGCATACAGGCCATACGTTGAGTCAAAATACTTGTGGCCAATTTCATTAAAAAATTTTCTTCAGTTTTTTTTATTGTAAACAATGTTCTTAATTGACATAATTATGTGTTTAAATGATTAGTATTTGAATTCAATCAATTAATTAACAGCAAATAAATAATAAAAAATGACCTTTCTTAATTTTTTGAACGCACATTTGAAAATTCCCATATATCCAAGATCACCTTTCATATACAAACTTAATTTTAGTAGAAAAAAAATAATTTAAAAAAGAAAACAGTTTTAGGTATTTTTGTGTATTTATTAGGGCTATCAAACGGTTAACAATTATTCAATTAATCGATCCAATAAAACAAAACTTCGATCGAACAAGTTAATAATCTTACCGATAAAAACAAAGTTTTTATTAAAACTCTTTCTTGCCTTATGCATATGAGTTTTGAATCTCTCCGTGACTGTGCATGACTATTTTAAAATTAATCTTTGGCCACAACAAGTCTATGGACAAAGTTTCAGATCGATCGGCTGAGGGGAAATGGGGCTTAAATCACTCCGTGACTGTGCGTGACTATGCGTGACTGTGTGTGACTATCTTAAAATTTATCTTTGGCCACAGCCAGTTTATGGACAATGTTTCAGATCGAAGTTAAGTGAGGTTTCAATCTCTCCGTGACTGTGCGTGACTGTGCCTGACTATGTCAAAGTTAGTCTTTTTTCACAGCAAGTCTATCGATCAAGTTTTATATCGATTGGATAAGGGGAAATGGGTTTTAAATTATTACGTGACTGTGCGTGACTATGTGTGACGGTGCGTGACTATGCCGAAGTTAATCTTTCTTTACAGCAAGTATTTCGACCAAGTGTCAGATTGATTGGATGAGGGGAAATCCGTTTTAAATCTCTCCGTGACTGTGTGTGACCATGCGTGACTGTGCGTGACTAAGTCAAAGTTAATCTTTTTTTCATAGCAAGTGTATGGACCAAGTTTCAGATCGATCGGATGAGAGGAAATAACATTTAGGTCACTCCGTGACTGTGCGTGACTATGCGTGAGTGTGCGTGACTATCCCAAAATTAATCTGTAGTCACAACAAGACTATAGGCCAAGTTTCAGATTAATTGGATAAGGGGGAATGGGGTTGACCTACGACAGACAGACAGACAGACGGAGAGGACGAGTTAAAAGAAAGAGTTTAAAAATGGTAATTTTTCGACTAACAAATAATCCGATAAATTTATGTCGAATAATCGGATAAATCGAATTATTTTAAACGCGTTAAAAAGAAACAAAAAGTTTTGTTTTCAAAAATTTTAAATTCACGAGTATACAAAATCCAAAAAATAGATCGTAACAGTCATTATACTCAAATGGCAGTTAAAACTACTACATTGCAGTTGAAAAGGTGTTAACTACATTAAAAAAAAAAAAAAAAAAAAAAAAACTAAAAATTTAGTTATTTATAACTACTTAAAAAACAACTAAAATGCTCTAAAATCAACTAAAGAAACAATAAAAATTACCAAAAATACACCAAAGCAATTAGGAACTTGCCAAGTTACAAAATTAACGCTATCAATTCAATAAAAGTTTTATTTTAAACCTATTTTAATAACTTCAAAATACCTACAAAAATTAACTATTACTAAAATACAATATTTTTGCTTAGTTATTTTTCTAATAACTGTCAAGTAATAATTAGTTAACATTTTCTCATAATAAAATAATTACAATTACAGTAAAAATTACCTGCTAAACTACACGAATGACGTATATGTATTTAGTTACTCTAAAAATTTTGTGAGTGTACATAATCTTGTTTTAAAACTTAAAGATGACTTGGTAGACTTAGGTCAAGCTTAAAAGGCATTTTTCTAAATCAAACATTAAAAAAATATAAATTAAAAATCACCTAAAAGAAAAAAATAAATTTAATATCATTTTTGAAAGATGATTTTACAAAATCAAACTTATTTTTCTTTACAATTGTTCCAAGCTCTTCTGAATTTTTCTTTCTAAGTCTTACAAATTGCATTTTAAAGAGAAAAAAACATAAAACACGATTTCTCAATTTATTTTAAATTTCTTGGTTTATTAGCTCGAATTATTTTTTAATTTTTTAAATAAAAAAATACTGGAATAATGATTGAACTATTGTCAAATAAAAAAATCATGTGAGTTCGATCACAGAGGAGATGTGTGAACATTTTTTATGGCACTTTTTGAAAATCAAACAGAAAACGCCATCTATGTATCACTTATAGCAATCAACTGCAGGGGCTAATATAAAAATTTTTGTTATTTATTATTTCAACTGGCTAATTTTTAATTTTTCTTTTTTCATTTTTATTTTTCATTTTTCATTTTTTGGTTTTAATTTTTAATTTTTGATTTCTCGTTTTTCATTTTTCATTTTCCATTTTTCATTTCTCAGTTTTAATTTTTCATTTTAAATTTTTTATTTTTCATTTTTCATTTTTTATATTCCATTTTTTTTTCATTTTTAGTTTTTTATTTTTCATTTTTAATTTCTCATTTTTCATTTTCCATTTTTCTTTTTTCATTTTTCAAATATCATTTTCATATCTCATTTTTAATTTTAAATTTTTCATTTTCCATATTTAATTTTTCATTTCTCATTTTTCAGTTTTAATTTTTCATTTTTCAATTTTAATTTTTCATATTTTATTTTTAATTCTTAATTTTTCATATTTTATTTTCTATTCTTGATTTTTCATTTTTCATTTTTAATTTTTTATTTTTCATTTTTATTTTTGTTTTTTATTTTTCATTTTTCATTTTTAGTTTTTTGTTTTTTGTTTTTCATTTTTAATTTCTCATTTTTCATTTTCCATTTTTCGTTTTTCATTTTTCAAATAACATTTTTCATTTCTCATTTTCCATTTTTCATTTCTTATTTTCCATTTTTCATTTCTCATTTTCCATTTTTCATTTCTTATTTTCCATTTTTCATTTCTCATTTTCCATTTTTCATTTTTCATTTTTAATTTTTCATTTTTTTAATTTTGTTAGAAATTTATAGTTGAGCTGTTTTTTTTTTCTTTAATATGTGATGGGGTTTTTCTGGTTTGGCTCAAGGTCATGCATCTTCTATCTATATATATAAAATTGAATGTGTGTTTGTTTATTTGTTTGTTTGTGTGTACCTTATAGGAGACCAAACCTCTGGACCGATCTTCCTGAAATTTTCACAGCATTTAACTGGGACTCTGGCATGATTAATAGGGTACTTTTTTTTGACCACGCCCACTTTTACGCCCACTTTTTTAAAATTATGTAATTGCTCCCATATAGTTTTTAGCAGATTTACTTCAAATTGTATACACATTATACTCCAGGCGAGGTAGAAATAAACATTTCTTACGCCACGCCCCCTTTCACGCCCCTTTTCACGCCAAATTTTGTTTGAAAGTTTTAAACTTTTTTTTCTCTGTACAAATTTGTTCCCTCCAACGGATTTTTTTATTTGGTAGTATATTGCTCTTAATACTGTTAACGTCGCCATATAACTATGAACCACGCCCATTTCACCGCCCCCTTTTTTTTTACTTATACCACTAACAATGTTTGCTATACAAAATAATTTTTTTGTAATATGTATTTATCTAAAGTTTTATACACTTTTTATCTACAGGTAAGGTAGCCATACATTTTTTTATTACCAAGTCCCCCTTTTTCGCCCCATTTTACCTTAAATCATAATTAATCTGCTTTCAATCTATCTATATATATAAAAATGAATGTGTGTTTGTTTGTGCTTTATAGGAGGCCAAACCAAAGAACCGATCTTCCTGAAATTTTCAGAGCGTGTTACTGTGACCCTGGAAGGAATAATATGCTATATAAATTTTTGATTGGACAAAGGGGCGGTGCCACGCCCATATAACCCAAAATTTGAAAAAGTCATATCACGGGAATTTTTTTACCTACAGCAGTCATATTTGGTACATATGGTATTAGCATGAATAGAAATACATACAAGAAGAAAAGTGGGCGGGACGACGGCCCTTTTTAGAAACATAAAAATCGTAATATCTTCTAAACTACTGGAAGGATCGTCATGAAATTTTCACAAAAGGATATTTTTGCGAAATAATAAGACCTTAGCTATATAAAGTTGTTAGTGGGCAAAGGGGCGTGGCGTATATATAAAAACGTTGATGCATTTGATTGTAACGAATGATCTCCGGAACCATAAGAGCTGTCGAGGTAGGATTTCCAGCATAGGTTCGGTTCGAGCTCTTCTGTGTTTTTTTTAGTTTTAACCCTCTAGCTGGCGTTGGGGTCAAGTTAAAAACAAAAATTTTTACTTTCAGCGCGATTTGACTGCAATTCAGAATGAACGTATGTTTCGTCATAAGAAATTTTTGTACGTATAAATGGACCCGATAGGTGGCGCTGGCTAAAGTTATTTCGAATATTCTTATTTATGGTGTGATTTTAATGAAACTAAGAATGTACATATATGTATGTTAGAAACATTTTTTTATTGGACCCGGTAGATGGCGCTGTCGTTCGAAAAATAATGAGTTGTCAAATTTATATAAATTTTAATAAATAAACTCACAAACGTTTTTATATATAAATATTCTAACGAAAAAGAAGGAAAAAGCCGCTACATTATTGCATGGTGGCCGCACAGCTCATTCAGCACTCAAATCACCGTTAAACGTACAAAAAAATGAGAATGCCGTCTGTTATATCAAAAAACATTCCGGTATGGCAAAAGTTCTGCAAAAATGCAGTATTTTTATTTGGGATGAATGTACCATGGCTCACAAACATTGTGATTTGATTTGATAAAAGATTTGAAAGGCAATGAAAGATTTTTTGGTGAAGCTCTCATTTTATTATCTGGAGATCTTCGTCACACATTTTATATAGGTATATACAGATTCTAACTAAAATAAAAATTCATTGAGGGCAAAACAACGTTTGCCGGGTCCAGCTAGTTAAAAATAAAATTTAAATTTTAATGTTTTTTTTTTAAATATTTATTATCTTTTCGATATTTCAAACAGCTTCGCTGTTCATCTTTCGGAAAAAATTTAAATATCTTTTAATAAATCGTGGAGTTGAAAACGTCCTTAATTGTTCGTTATCTTATTTCAACTAGTTTTCTGTTTAAGCAGTCGATATTTGTTTCAAATATCGACTGCTTAAACAATTTTTTCACCAACGCAATCATAAGTAGTCTTACGTCTTACATTTTACGCTGCTTTTGTGATTGATTTGTTAAATAGTAATTTACCCCCCTGCGCGAATAGATATTTACACATAAAAAAAAAAATATTCGAATAATGATTGAACTATTTTCAATTAAAAAAATTTATTAGAATAATTTTAAATTTAGCTCTTAATTCGCTACTTATTCGATTAATCGAAAAGTTTTTAAAACATAATCGATTGCTCGATCAATAAAAAAAATTAAAAAAATTAAAACCCGAATAATTGACAACCCTAGTATTTAACCCATTATTTGGGATATGACCCTAAAGTAGAAAAAAAAACTGTCTACTCTAGTTGTTGGTTACGCGATATAGCTGTCTTTTACTTTTATTAAGAAATTTGAACTCGCAACAGATTAATTTATTTTGTCAAAAAGATTTTAGAGTCAAAAAGTCAAACTTAATTTTTTTTTTTTTTTAAATTTATCAAATTTTCAAATTAGGTAATTGAATAAAATTTTATTTGTTTTAATTGAATTTTTATTGAACACTTCAATTGCGAATTTCAACAATTTTTAAATAGAATCTGTAATATTCTTCTTCCGCTAATTCCCCCATCACTATTAGGTGCATTATCTTTTGGCCGCACAGAGACTTATCGAACAGCCTTGTATGAATTTGTTTTATGTACAAATATTTGTTGGTTTTAAAGAATAACTTAATTGTTTTCTTTAGCCATGCATGTCATATAATTTCAACAAATTATGGCCTGGCATGACATGCCTTAAGAAACTCAACTTTGAAAAGAGAAAAAAAAAATATCAAATAAACTTTGTAATTATGAAGTCATAAACTTTATTTTTTTATATTTTGCATTTCTTTGTTTGTGTGTTTTTTTTTTTTTTTTTGGTACATTTAAGTTTATTCTTATAATTTCCTACTTGAAATGAAATTCGTGGCACTAAGAGTTATTAAAAGTGCATTTATTTGTCTACTTAAGGATATTTTTTAAGTTATAAATTCGTCTATTTAACGTTGTTGTTTCGTTGTTTGTTTAATATTTAATGCCTTCATGTTTTGATTTCTTTTTTCTCTTTTTCCTTTTGTGATGTCAAAATAACGTTATATGTCATGTCAGGCCTTCATTATTCTTAAAAAACCAATTAGTATTAAAAACCTAATTTTCTGTTAAGATTTAATTTGTTTCATTTTTACAAGTCATGCCAACTATGAACGGACAGAAAAAGAGTACAATTTAGAGATGTTTGCTTACATTTGAGTGTCATTAATTTTAGTTTTCGACAATTTATGCCAACCAGGCCCCTTTGAGGTCAAAGATACAGTTTTAGACAATTCTGTGCATTTAGCTATAATTAATTTGAATTTATAATTTTTTCAGAGCGTATTAATATATTCTGGAATAATTTATTATTTTCTATTTTTGCAAATATAAAAATAAAATATATTATCTTCGCTCTTTATCATTATAATGATCGAGTTAGAAATTAATCAAGCTCAATATCAAATTTTTCAAATTTTATTTTTTTTTTATTTTTTTTTATTTATTTTTTTTTTTTTACTTTTTATAAAGTAAATTATAACCTGTCCTTCAGAAACAAATGAGCAAAGATCTTTGCTGTATATTCTGCAATATTTATATTGAAATTAACCCATGAAATTAAACATTTAAAAACTTACTTTCAAAAAAGATAGACATTAATCCTTCAGTGATCTTAATATTAATAGGCTAGGCGATTTCTTGTGACCGATGTTTTGTTCTACCGTTTTATCCCGATTTTGACCAAACATACATTATGTGAAAAGTATTTCTTTGTAGCCGATTTGCAGATTTACAGATTTTAAATTTTTTCTTTTATTTTGAGTAAATTGCATTTTAAATTGCTACTAACACATACATAAAACAAGTAAGAAAATTATAGTCGGTTTAGACCGACTATATGATACCCTATACCATGCGTTTAGAGACCCTACCCCATAGGCATAACTAACTGGACATAGAAAATAAGCATAAACCAAATTTGAGTGAGATTTTTATAAATTTTTTTTGTCTGCAGATATGAAAAAGTTGCTATATCTATATGGGGACTAGGCCCAAAAAGGACCGATCCTGACCATGTTTGGTAAGGTCTCTTGTATTTGCAAAAATATATACAAACAAAATTTGAGAAGAATCAGTGCAATATTTTTGTTTTTTGATAGATTTAAGTGAATATCGGGAAGCAGCTCTATATGGGGCCTATGACTAAGAGTTGTCCCATAGGGATCATTTTTGGACTACTGATTAATGGATGTAATAAACACATACAAACCCAATTTGACTAAGATTATATGATAATTTGGATCTTCTGGCAATTTAAGTCGATTTCATAGGGGTCATTTGTATGGGGGCTAGGTCTGAACATGGACCGATCCTCACCAATTTCAATAGCGTTCATCCTATGGCCGATAGAAGCTTATATGTCAAATTTCATCAAAATTTCATCATATTTGCGACCTGCAGTTTGATTACAAGCTGTACATGGACACACAGACGGACGGACAGACGGACATCGTTAAATCGAATCAGATAGTGATTCTGATTCGATCAGTATAATTAAAGATGGGTATAGGTCAAATATTTTTGGTAGTTATAAACAGCAGCACAAAGTCATTATACCCAAACCACATAGTGGTATAGAGTATAATTATACATATGCTATGTGTGTTTTATTAAATTTTTTAATGTGTTTGTTAATGATTTTGTTATCTTCATTTACAATAATAATAGACCATAAAAGTGTTGGTTTGTGAATTGGCTAAGTTGAAAAATAATGCTGCCTAGAATTTGCACTCGAACTTCGAGCGCTGGAATCTGCTAGTGTTGATAGTTACTTTGACTATTTTTTTAATAAAATATTTTATTTTGGGTTCATATTCACCGATTTTTTTTTCAATGATGATTTATTTTGACCCCAGACCACAGAAGGTTTGGTTAATGACTCATTATTATTCTATGTCGTGGCCAGGATTTAAATTGCATAATTTTGAGAATTAAAAATAATTCACTGTTTTGGGTGATAAAGAAATTCAGTATTTGAATGGATTTAATTTTTAATAGAGTTAATTCAGAAAAGATTTCAGTATCACAATCTCTGTACATTTTTAATAAGCAATAAACACCAAGCAACAAGGATATATGCAGTGAAGGTATTTTCAACAATACACAAACACACACAAACTATCACACACACAAATTTTCTCCCAGCCACTTAAATTATTTAAACGTTATCACAATTCAACCACTTGTCTTACCTGGAATATGTGCGTATTCATTCATATTTGATAAATGTGCTTAAATTTTTTTGAGTCATGTCATGTATCATAACAAAAACAACAACAGAAAAAGAAAAAATTAAATGGTTATTTGACATACGAGTACATAAGCAAAGTTTAACTATAAACTATCAAGAATAAGGATGTGTGTGTTGAAATATGAAATTTACGAATTGTCATTCTTTAAGTAGATGACGAAAGAGAGTATAGCAAATAACCTGTCAGAGTGTGTGCGTGTGTGTTTGTGAGTGTGTGAGTATTAGAGGATTTAATATTGATTGATTCATTGCCTACATTCACACACACTTAACTACATATCTATGTTATAAAAAAGGCATGTATATCTAAAGTTTATATCTATAATATTAATAGGCTAGGCGATTTCTTGTGACCGATGTTTTGTTCTACGGTTTTATCCCGATTTTAGCCAAACATATATTATTTAAAAGGTATTTCTTTTTAGCCGTTTTGCAGATTTATAGATTTTTAATTTTTTCCTTTTATTTTGAGTAAATTGCATTTAAAATTGCTACTAACACATACATAAAGTTACACATATGCTATGTGTGTTTTATTTAATTTGTTAATGAGTTTGTTATCTTCATTCACAATAATAATAAACCATAAAAGTGTTGGTTTGTGAATTGGCTAAGTTGAAAAAAAAGCTTTCTAGAAATTGCACTCGAATTTCGAGCGCTGGAATCTGCTAGTAGCAAAAAAAGTCTCTAACACTACACTAATAGATGTCTCCTTTTATCACCCGCTCGTAAGATACGAGTTCTCGTATAACAAAATCCTATTTAATTTTGAAAGTGTTCTATAATGATGTACTGCAACAATTCAACTTTTTAAACTCTTTCTTATAACTCATACTCACTGTCTGTCTGTCTATCTGCCATGGGACAACCCTATTCCCCCTCATCCAATTGATCTAAAACTTGGCCCATATACTTAAACAAAAAATTAATACACCATTTAAAAGCTTCATTTTTTCCCCATCGAAAATGTATACAACTGATTATATTGCAAAGGCCTGTGAGATCTAAATTCGTATGAGCAACACATTTTAATATAAATCATCCGAAAGTTTTGTTTTCGTTCTATATTTAAAAAGACACATTTTTCAGGTTAACCGCGATAAAAAAAATAAGAAAATCGTACAGAAAATGAAAAAAGTGGTGGGTCTAGACAGTTGTATAATAAACTTGTTTCTTATTATTTTATATTTAATAATATTAATAGGCTAGGCGATTTATTGTGACCGATGTTTTGTTCTTCCGTTTTATACCGATTTTGACCAAACATATATTATTTGGAAGGTATTTCTTTTTAGCCGATTTGCAAATTTACAGATTTTTAAAATTTTTTCTTTATTTTGTGTAAATTGCATTTAAAGTTGCTACTAACACATACATAATATTATACAATGCTATGTGTGTGTTTAATAAATTTCTTAATGTGTTTGTAATAAAAATTAGTTTCTTTATTTAATGAAAAAATTAAATTTCCTAGAATTTGCACTCGAATTTCGAGGGCTGGAATCTGCTAGTATTTAATTAAAATGTACAATTTTACGCTTTGCTCCTAAGAGCGTATCTTTACGACTGTCTTTATTTATTATTTTGAAACTACTCTAAAAAGACTACACACACTCACACATTCACACGTTTAACTACTTATATCTAAGCGTGGGATTTAGCTGGCTCAGTGGATTACAGGCTAGCTGGCTAGAGTGTGTGTGGACAAATACTAAACGGAATGTGAGTATTTAGTTACATGCAGAAGGCAACATACTACACCTCCCTTTTTTAGAAAAGGAATGATCAATAACTACTTTATCATTATTTTATATATGTTTACAATTGTTATTTTAATTCAAATTTTATTTGTCTTTTATTTTAATTAAAAAAAAAAAAAATTGGAAATTACATTTTATTTTTAATTTTAATTCCAAGATTAATATTAAGTTCTTATAAATTTGATTTTAGTTTTAGTTTTAAGTTTAATATTTAATTTAGTTTTAATTTATTTAATTTAATCATTCGATTTTTCATTTCTTATATATTTTCTTAATGTTAAATTTTAATTTTCATTCTTATAATTTTATTTTTATGTGTGTCTATTATACCTAGTAATGAGTAGTCCAAAAATATGACCTGTATGACCATTTTTAGTCATAGTCCCCATATAAAGTTTGGAATCGCCATAACAAAAACTAAAATATTGCACAGATTTTTCTCAAATTGGTTTGTATACTTTTTTTTAAAAAAGTAGATGACTATACTAAATATGGTCATGATCGCTTAATTTTTTGACCTAGCCCTATATAGAAACAACATTCGATATAAAATAAATAATAATACCACTAAAATCTGATTTATTATTGCCACAACAAAATTAAATTTAAGACCCTCTCTCGAAACTCATGGCACAGGTGTATAGTTTATAGTTGATCTAGACCGACTATAATTTTCTTATTTGTTTAAGTCTATTCTTGTGATTTTAATTAAATTTAATTTTTCATTAAAAATAATTAGCGACCGCCTTTGAGTCCATCCTTATCACAGCTTCTGTATTAAATTTCCATATTATTTGCCAGATTCATAAGCAGTCCTGACTTTAGGTGACTGTGTTAAAGCAAATGACCAAAAAGTGCAAGTACGACTGCTTGTGAGATAGACGCAGGTTCAAACCTCACGGCCGCCCTAAGTAGAAAAATTTCATATAGACAAAATATATATATATTTATTCCTATTTATTCCTGAGAGGAACATAGGGCCACAAGACAAAATATAATCAATTATAAACTAACACTTATTAACATTTTTAATATAACAACTAATGGAGGTTCAATGGCAGAAACTGGTCTGATTAAGAATAATGATTTCTTCTTTTCTACTACGCAAAATTAAAAACAAAATCAAAATTTTCATATTAATTATAGTATTAATTGCAATGTGTCAGAAGAAATGACGTCAAATCTAACGGAATCCGTTATAATTAATTTCGATGACGATATCTATAATATTAATAGGCTAGGCGATTTCTTGTGACCGATGTTTTGTTCTACCGTTTTATCCCGATTTTGACAAAACGTATATTTTTGAAAGGTATTTGTTTTTAGCCGTTTTGCAGATTTACAGATTTTTAAATTTTTGCCTTTGTTTTGAGTAAATTGCATTTAAAGTTGCTACTAACACATACATAAAATTATACAATGCTATGTGTTTGTTTATTAAATTTGTTAATGGGTTTGTTAATGAGTTTCTTCAAACACAATTATAATAAACCAAAAAAGTGAGGTTTGTGAATTGGCTAAGTTGAAAAATATAGTGCCTAGAAATTGCACTCGAATTTCGAGCGCTGGAATCTGCTAGTGTACATAATTGTACCTAATTACACTCATTTTATTATTATATGTGCACTCAGCATCATATTCTTTATATGCGGTCGAAATCTTTTCAGCAGCAGAATGACTTACCATGAAGTTTATTGAAATTTAGTTGTCTTTAAAATATTTTTTTTTTATTTGAGTACATTAACTTGATTATAATTTTTTATTTTTGTTATTTCGTTTGACTTTACTTTCGTCTATGTATATATGTAAAAGTATGTATAAGTGTTTTATATTAAGTCTTAGAATAGAGACACAACTGTAAATAAAAATACCGCCAATTTATAAATCTTTTGTTATCTTTTTATTGCAGTTTCAATGGATCAACAACAACCAATCGAATTTACTTCACAGTACTCACAAATATTGACACATAAAATGATGACGGGTCTCACAACAACGAACATGGCCACTAGGAATACGGACAACAATGAACACAACAACAATATCATAGACATAAATTACAAAACACTGCACGGCTACCACAATAGACGTCACAAGATTAAAGATACGCTGTCAGAAGATGGGTCGCATAGCGATGATGATGATGATGATGGTGAAGAACGATTTCCAAAAATTCCTCAACCATACTTTGAGTTGACAATGCCGCGTAATATAACAGCACGTGCTGGCCAAATAGCAGCAATAAATTGTCGTGTAGAAAACTTGGGTGATAAATCAGTAAGTGATAGTGCAAGGTCTCGCCGAGCTACTCAAAGCCAAAAAGAAGGTAGCCCAAGTGATAAACATGAGTACCGAAATGATTTTTATTTCGAATGTTAAATGAAAGTACTCATACATAGCACCTTTAAAAATGGAATCTGTGTATCGGTCACCTTCAGTGGTAATGGGTTAACTGTGATGCTGAAAATGACAATTTGTTGTATATAAAAAAAATATAAATGTGCCGATCACTCGCTTCTTCAAAATTAACTTCCGCAAATTAAAAAAAAAAAACAAAATTATTAATAGGCATGTCACAAATTCCGTTCGAAATTACCATTCCAAACGATTTTGGTTTTGCTTCTTCAGACTCCGTTCATTTTAATTTTTTGGATTAATTTTAATTTTGGATTAATTTTACCATTTAATGCTAATGCTTTTTTTAGTTAGCATTATTTTAATCAGTTGTAGTGAAATGAAACAAATTCCTAAAAAAAATATGGATTTTAAAACAGGCAAAAGGAAGCAGCACCAAAAAAAAAAAATAAACAAACTTTAACCTGCTTTTTAAAACAAAAATATTTATGGCTATTCCTGGAATTAATTCTATAATACGTTTATTCTATAATAATTTGTTTTTTTTTTTCAATTTAGGCATTATTGGCATTAATAAAGTATATTTTTTTTTATTAAATCTTTTTAACACTAACCGACACATCTTACATCGCCAGGAGAAACCCCATAAGTATCTTTTGAAAGTGAAAATATCCGTGTTTCCCAGTTTTTCTCGATTAATTTGTAATCTCGTGAAAAATGCAAATTTATGTATCTTATATATTAAAAAAATTTATGCAAACTAAAGTCAGTTCGTCTGGCCGTTCTATCCGGCCGATTTTCTCCATTTTTTTTTTAGTGAAAGATATTTAGACACAGAGATGTCATCAATCATTGAAATTTACTCAACTCCCACCTTACTCAAGTTATACTCAAACGCGATTCTTTCCTGTACATTTCTTATGTGATACATTCACTCAAGCAATTCGAATTCTCATAGCTCCTCTTCCAGTGAATGTATCTTGATCGTTTCACTCTCAGAACACTCAGTGGATCAAGCTATTTCTTTTGAGCTATTAACTGTTTAAATTCGTTGAGCTTGAGGAAAGTTATGCGTGCACAATCAACTTTACATTATGCAACACGAAAGTTAACGTACAGATTTCATTACAATAATTGCATAACACATATCCTGTGTTGAATTGTGAATTGCCAAAAATTTGAATACCTTTAGGTGGCATATAAGGTGGCCTTTATTTCTGTGTGTTCAACAAATATTTATAATGAAATAAACTTAATGAATTAAATAGATTAAAAAACATTGAAAGAAATAAATTGAATGATAAAATAAAAATTTCGAATTTCGAGGGCTGGGCTCTGCTAGTATATGATTAAAAAATTCACTCATATTTTCATAAGTTTTAATCAAATTTTTTGATAAAATTAGACATTCAATCGGAAAGCAAATATAAAAGACAAAATATTCGATACATGTTGTCGCATAACGCTTGATCGCATTGTCGCACAACAAATACGAACTCGAAAAATTGACAAAAAACAAATACCAGAAATTCCATAATGCTTATTTTCATTTGTTATTCATTAATTCATTATTTTATAAGTTTCATATTTGTCATATTTATGTACATGCAAGTAGATAGAAGTTATCAATGTTCACCCAATGGGGCTTTACCACTGGGTTTGACCACTTTGTGGTCAGGCTATATTGATTTTTGCTGATATTTGACCTAAATCCAGCTTTTAATATACTGATCAACTCAGAATCACTTTCTTAGTCGATTTTGCGTTTTCCGTCCGCCCGTCTGTCTGTCCATCCATCCACCTTGTAATCAAACTACTTAAATTACTTAAATTACCGTAAGATCTAAATTATCTCGGTCAAATTTGGTTTTTGTGTTTATTATACCCACTAATCAGTAGTCTAAAAATGTGCCCTGTAGGACAATTCTTAATGATAGCCACCAGATAAAGCTACTTCCCGATTTTCACTTAAACCTATCAAAAAACAAAAATTTTACACGGATTAACCTCAAATTTGGTTTGTATATGTTTTTGTTAATAATAAGTGATTTTACCAAATATGGTCTTGATTGGGCTATATATAAATATAGCATCCAATATGCATTTTTTCGAATCTACAGGTAAAAAAAAAGAATAACAGTGCAACTCAAATCTGGTTTATGCTAATTTTCTGTATCGAATTCGTTGGACTTAAGACCCTTTCTCTATACAAATAGTTTAATATTTGTTTAATGTTTGCGTTTTATGCGAGTTGACAAATTGATGTAAAATAACTGGTAGACACGGGTATTTAATTATGTTATTCAGAATATATTAGATATCTTCCATGTGTTTAGTTGCACTTAGAAAATAAAAAAAGAAAAAAATCATTTTAAGTTTTCTGAAGAAGTAAAATAATAATTCTACTTCCGAACGAATTGTGGCTTTGTGACCTAATTTTATATGAACAAGTTCCTCGCAAGTGGTTTTTCACAACTTCATGTGGTGCAGGTTTTTGTAGGAGTTCAATAAGATTCTTTAATTAAATTGTACATGTTTATTTTTAATAATTTATTTAATATTCCTTTTAAAAGCAAAACATTATTTTTATATTCTACTGGTATGCCCTGTCGTGCTGCGCTACGACTTACCGTATCTTATTGACATGTTTTCATAATCAATATTTTTATTTTATTTATTTAATATTATTTTATTTCAATGCTTGCTGATATACAATGATTTCTATTTTTTCACTCGATGCAAAACTTATAAAATTTTTCGGTGTTCCAACTACGGAGTAAGCTAGATGAAAAAATATGAATTTTCGAAATTAAAATGGGCAACACTCAACGGTTGGCCTTAAATTTCGAATATTATTTAGCAATTTTGATTCTGAAGATTTTTGATTTTGACTATTTTTGATTTTGCCGATTTTTGATTTTGAAGATTTTTTTGTAATTTCTGTTTTTTGCGATTTTCGGTTTTGGTGATTTTTAATTTTGGCGATTTTTGAATTTGGCGGTTCAGCCTATATTTTCAAGTAATACTTAACAATTGGACTTGAATTTAGATTATTTTTGGGCAATTTTGATTTAGTCGATTTTTGATTTTGAAGATTTTTTTTTTGGCGATTCCGCCCATATTTTCCTCGACTGCTCACATTTGTAATTAATGTACATGTCAAAAGTTTCATGACTGTCGCTTTTATGTACTTTCTATATTTTATAGGAGCTGCCACGCTCGCTGATATATATTATTTACTTTGTATAGGGAATGCCAGGCCCATTGGTCCGATCCGGCACAATTTTTTCGCGACTACTCAGATTAGTATATGGTGGACATAAAATACAAAATATCAAGGTTTTCCCTTATATAGTACTTCAGTTATATGTTATTATATATTTACTTTGTATGGTCGGTGCCATACCCACTGCTAAGAGCACGCCATTTTTTTTGTTTGGCTAATCTCATGTATAACATATGGACTCACGATATTTAATATTTACTTTGAATTGGAAGTTCCATGCCCATTGATCTGATCTCGCCCAAAGCTGTCTCGTTCATAGTACTCGAGGTCCCGCCCATCATTACCTCACACAAAGTTGCGTGGCTATCCCTAACATAATACTCAATATTTATGATATTAAAAGTTCAATTTGTATGGGAGGTGCCACGCTGGCTAAGAATATAAAAATAACTTATAGACTATAGTTCCTTCCGGATACATACTAAGAAGATCGGTCCAATGGTTTAGTCTCCCATTAGCTACAAACAAACAAACATATGTACATACCTTCGCTTTTATATCCATAAATAGATTATTACTCCTTTATTCAAACCGATTTTTTTAGATTTATTTTAGTTACTAACAAGTTTGTCACTCAACGTCATAAATATGAGACATGTGATTTATCTCGTCCCAGTATGGATCCATTATGGATCCCATATTTATTAGAAATGTGATGAATTAGAACTATGCATAACATTCTGGTAATACTTTTCTTGTATTTTTTAGTTTTTGGTAGAATCTCACATATGTATAATTCTGTTTAGAAAATATATTTAAAAAACTCGTGTGAAATAATATTTTTGTTCGTGAGTTTTTGTAATATATTAAAAAAAAATAATCATGTGAGTCCGATCACAGGGCAGATGTGTAAACATCTAGTACTTAAAGATTTTTCTATGGCACTTTTTTAAAATCAAACAGAAAGCGTCATCTATGTATCACTTACAGCAAACAACAGCGGGGGCTCTATAAAAATATTAATTATTATTTATTATTTCACCCGGTTAATTTTTAATTTTTCGTTTTTATTTTTTATTTTTCATTTTTCTTTTTTATTTTTAATTTTTAATTTTTCATTTTTAATTTTTCATTTTTCGTTTTTTATTTTTCATTTGTCTTTTTTATTTTTCATTTGTTTTTTTTTTTATTTTTCATTTTTTTATTTCTCATTTTCATTTTTTAGTTTTCATTTTTCATTTTTTATTTTGCATTTTTCATTTTTTTTTCATTTTTTATTTTTAATATTTAATATTTAATGTTTCGTTTTTCATTTTTAATTTTTTATTTCCTATTTTTTATTTTTAATTTTTCAATTCAAATAATCAATTTTCAATTTTCTATTTTTAATTTTCAATTTTCAATTTTCAATTTTCAATTTTCAATTTTCAATTTTCAATTTTCAATTTTCAATTTTCAATTTTCAATTTTCAATTTTCAATTTTCAATTTTCATTTTTCAATTTTCAATTTTCAATTTTCGATTTTCAGTTTTCAATTTTCAATTTTCATTTTGAATTTTGAATTTTTTATTTTTCGTTTTTCATTTTGCATTTTTTATTTTTCAATCTTTGTTTACGTGAGCGTTTGAGAGTCCCCACTGTATCTAACTGAATGGACGTTGACATACAGAGTGCGCTATAGTTATTTAAGTCTCCTTTTTGTCTGACATTTTGCTGTCATTTTGTTGTAAAATACACTTTTTTTTAACCGCGGTATTGTATTCGTTTTTTTTTTTATCGTTTTCTGACTCTTCAAACTAAAAGATTATCGTTTTGGAAACTGAACATTTTTGTTGTTGTTACATGTGTAATTCCTCGCCGTATTAAAAGAAAATAAAGGAAAGTAACATATAATTTACTTGTATAATTTTTTATAAAAATTATGTTTTATTTTTCTTTTTTTTGGTAGCCATAGCTTGATTTTTTGTTCCACAATTCTTGGAAAACCAACCCCCATTTCTGCTTGTGAAATATTTTTCATTTTATATTTTTAATTTTTCATTTTCTATTTTTTATTTTTCATATTTCAATTTTCAATTTTCATTTTTCATTTTGCATTTTTTATTTTTATTTTTAATTTTTTATTTTTCAGTTTTCATTTTTCATTTTTCGTTTTTCATTTTTCAGTTTTCATTTTTTATTTTTCATTGTTCATTTTCATTTTTCATTTTTCATTTTTTATTTTTCATTTTTTTTTTTCATTTTTCATTTTTCATTTTCTATTTTTTATTTTTCATTTTTCATTTTTCAATTTTCATTTTTCAATTTTCATTTTTCATTTTTTATTTTTCAATATTTATTTTTCATTTTTCATTTTTCATTTTTTATTTTTCAGTTTTCATTTTTCATTTTTCGTTTTTCGGTTTTCCTTTTTCATTTTTCAGTTTTCGTTTTTTATTTTTCATTTTAATTTTTCATTTTTCATATTTCATTTTTCACTTTTCATTTTCTATTTTTCATTTTTTATTTTTAATTTTTTATTTTTCATTTTTCATTTTTCACTTTCCATTTTCTATTTTTTATGTTTTATTTTTCATTATTTTTCATTTTTTATTTTTCATTCTTTATTTTTCATTTTTTATTTTTCATTTTTCATTTTTTATTTTTCATTTTTCATTTTCTATTTTTTATTTTTCATTTTTCATTTTTCAGTTTTCATTTTTCAGTTTTCATTTTTCGTTTTTCGGTTTTCCTTTTTCATTTTTCATTTTTCATTTTTCGGGTTTCCTTTTTCATTTTTCAGTTGTCGTTTTCTATTTTTCATTTTTATTTTTCATTTTTCATATTTCATTTTTCACTTTTCATTTTCTATTTTTCATTTGTTATTTTTCATTTTTAATTTTTTATTTTTATTATTCATTTTTCACTTTTCATTTTCTATTTTTTATCTTTTATTTTTCATTTTTATTTTTCGTTTTTTATTTTTCATTCTTTATTTTTCATTTTTTATTTTTCATTTTTCATTTTCTATTTTTTATTTTTCATTTTTTATTTTTCAGTTTTAATTTTTCATTTTTCGTTTTTCGGTTTTCGGTTTTCCTTTTTCATTTTTCAGTTTCAGTTTTCGTTTTCTATTTTTCATTTTTATTTTTCCTTTTTCATATTTCGTTTTTCACTTTTCATTTTCTTTTAATTTTTAATTTTTTATTTTTCATTTTTATTTTTCATTTTTTATTTTTCATTCTTTATTTTTAATTTTTTATTTTTCATTTTTCATTTTTCAGTTTTCATTTTCTATTTTTTATTTTTCATTTTTCATTTTTCATTTTTCATTTTTTAAATTTCATTTTTCATTTTTATTTTCATTTTTCACTTTTCATTTTCTATTTTTATCTTTTATTTTTCATTTTTTATTTTTAATTTTTTTTTTCATTTTTCATTTTCTATTTTTTATTTTTCATTCTTCATTTTTCATTTTTCAATTTTCATTTTTCATTTTTTATTTTTTAATATTTATTTTTCATTTTTCATTTTTCATTTTTCATTTTTTATTTTTCAGTTTTCATTTTTCATTTTTCGTTTTTCGGTTTTCCTTTTTCATTTTTCAGTTTTCTTTTTTTATTTTTCATTTTAATTTTTCATTTTTCATATTTCATTTTTCACTTTTCATTTTCTATTTTTCATTTTTTATTTTTAATTTTTTATTTTTCATTTTTCATTTTTCACTTTCCATTTTCTATTTTTTATGTTTTATTTGTCATTATTTTTCATTTTTTATTTTTCATTCTTTATTTTTCATTTTTTATTTTTCATTTTTCATTTTCTATTTTTTATTTTTCATTTTTCATTTTTCAGTTTTCATTTTTCAGTTTTCATTTTTCATTTTTCATTTTTCGTTTTTCGGTTTTCCTTTTTCATTTTTCATTTTTCGTTTTTCGGTTTTCCTTTTTCATTTTTCAGTTGTCGTTTTCTATTTTTCATTTTTATTTTTCATTTTTCATATTTCATTTTTCACTTTTCATTTTCTATTTTTCATTTGTTATTTTTCATTTTTTATTTTTCATTTTTATTATTCATTTTTCACTTTTCATTTTCTATTTTTTATCTTTTATTTTTCATTTTTATTTTTCATTTTTTATTTTTCATTCTTTATTTTTAATTTTTTATTTTTCATTTTTCATTTTCTATTTTTTATTTTTCATTTTTCATTTTTCAGTTTTAATTTTTCATTTTTCGGTTTTCGGTTTTCCTTTTTCATTTTTCAGTTTCAGTTTTCGTTTTTTATTTTTCATTTTTATTTTTCCTTTTTCATATTTCGTTTTTCACTTTTCATTTTCTTTTAATTTTTAATTTTTTATTTTTCATTTTTATTTTTAATTTTTTATTTTTCATTCTTTATTTTTAATTTTTTATTTTTCATTTTTCATTTTTCATTTTCTATTTTTTATTTTTCATTTTTCATTTTTCGTTTTTCGGTTTTCCTTTTTCATTTTTCAGTTTCAGTTTTCTTTTTCTATTTTTCATTTTTATTTTTCATTTTTCATATTTCATTTTTCACTTTTCATTTTCTATTTTTAATTTTTAATTTTTTATTATTCATTTTTCATTTTTATTTTTCATTTTTAATTTTTCATTTTCAAACAGGTTATTACATATTATAAGACACACCGATTTTGTTTTATGGCTCACATGTTACGCTGTTTTTGTGATTGTATTTGTGAAATAAAAAAATATGTTTACATTTGATGTTTACTGAGTGGCGAACATGTTAATTTAAATATATTTTATTTATATATAATTTTTATGGATATTCCTAAATTCTCTACCACTGCTCTCTCTATGCTTAAAAAAATTCTAACCACAAGAAAATATTTTGTTTAGTCAGTTAATGAAAGTCATTTACATATTTCACAAAGTTAGCATATACATATATACATATGTATTTAGAGCGTATGACTGGTTTAATTCGACTATTAGATACAAAATATGTTTGCAATTGGCTAATAAACGCGAGTCAATATGAAGCGTACTGAAATGACGCTCATTCATAAAATAAACCATTTACTTCTTTAATATACATAATATTGTTTGTCATTTATTTAAAAAAAGGGTAAATCGTACATCATTGTGCAAAACTATGACCTTTAAAAGTGATAAAAATTCAGTATGTTTGTTGTTATAATTTAATACTTATTAAGTTTATCAAATTGTTTTTGTTAAATTCAGCATAGCCGAATTTAACACTCTTACTTGTTTTTGGCTGACCGTTTTAATTTTTAAAATCTAAAAGTACAAAAAAATATGTTGCGTTTATTCCTTTGTTAAGACGACTTTTTTTAATTTCATTAGTTTTTGTGTCTTTCCTAAAATTCTATTACTTGGGATTCCTTCCCCATGGTGAGATTTCGCTCTGCTATCGAGGCTGTAAATTATGTTTCAAAAATATATTTGTGTAAAAATGAAATCAATATTCTAAGAAAATAACATTAATCTTTGTTTTATCCTTATATTTCCGTCTGGTGATGTTTGGTAAACAATATGAATAGGTGTCATGGATACGTAAAAGAGATTTACACATTTTGACAGTCGGTATATTGACATATACATCTGACGAAAGATTTAAGGTACATGCCGACATACTTGTGTTGTACATTTTATGTACATACTTGTATTTGAATTGAATCCCGAAGTAATCTTGTAAGCAAATTGTCATTGTATTGTATTGTATTGTTTTATTGTATCAAAAGGTAACACGGACTTTGGACAGAAAGCAATGGTCACTGCATATCAAATATGCACAGCCACGTGATAGTGGCATTTATGAGTGTCAAGTTAATACGGAACCAAAGATGTCAATGGCTTTTCGTTTAAATGTTATTGGTAAGCCAGAATTTATTATTTACATTCAATATTCAATATCCTTTTTTTTTTTGTTGGTTTTTTATTTTCTCTGCTTCCTTGAAAGATTTAATTTGTAAAAAGCGTTTATAGGAGTTGTATTGATTGCAATGTTTCTCTCTTTCGGATTATTTCGATTTTTCAGTAACGCCACCAGATGCTAAAGCTTCAATTTCCGGTCCAACGGATTTGTATGTTAAAATCGGCAGTGCTATAACGTTAACATGTCATATAAAGCAACCATCGTCTGCTCATGATATTGGACCAATTCACTGGTATCGTGGTCCATACATGCTGACGCCATTTGTTGTGCATCCCAGTGAGGCAGCCATTGATATGCAACGTATTTCAATGGAATCAAAATTGGGTGATAAATTACAAAGCAGGTTAATATTTCCAGCCAACTTAATTGTTACATACATTTGCATGAACCATTTTTTTGTTTTTGAATATACCTGATTTTAAAACAAATTTATGTTTTCATTTATTTATTTATAATTTTGTTTCAACAACAATGCGATTTCTAAACGTTGCTCTGCATTTTACATATTTTAATAAGTTAAAAGTTAAATTTTAGTAAAAAAAAAACAATTAGCGACTGCTTTAAATCTTTTTTTTTTCCTGCAAACAGTTTCTGGGTGCTACAACCAGCGATGCCAACTTCTTCCAAACAAAATCCACAAAAAATAACACAAAAAAGCGCTAAAAAACGCTAAATCAGAATGAAACGAAGAGCTCTAAAAAGCGACAGTATTTGATTTTGCTTATTTTTAAATAAAAACGTATCATATCCCCATTTTCAGGCCATGGCATCGTTTTTATATAGAATTTTAATTTTTTCAATAATTTTTGTACATTTATTTGGCATAATTAATTAATGTAGAGAGTGAGAGTGACAATAAGTACTCAAAGAAAAAAATAAATAAAGTATTTACCCATGTAATTCGTCATTGTGTGACATTAGGTGACAGCCAACTTTTTTTTTTTTTTTGGAATTTCAAAACGTGCGGGCCGGATTATTGTGACATTAGATCTAAAACTTATAATCTAAGTATACCCATAATACTATATTTACATACTTATGCATATTTTACACTTATGGCAGGTAACATACGCAACTTCTTTCAGTTGTACTGGGATACAACATTGCATGAGTATTCGTTTACACATCGACTGCCTTTACCTGTAGTTATTTAAGTTGCAGTTGGTTTGAATATGTTGTATATGGGTATCGTTTTATTTTTAACTTTAAGAATACTCAAAATGATAATTCTGTCATTCTCTGATCGGCACAACATTAATGTTTTCTCCACATTTAATTTGTATTAAAGAATTAATGAAAATTAAATATAAAGGAATTTTTAAAAATTCATTTCACTTGATTTTAATTCCAGCGTTTGAGTAAGGAATGACCTATCTTGATAATTAAAAAAAAAAAATCTGATTTTCATTGACTTTTCTTTTACTTAAATCCAAAATAAATCAGTTCTGTTTTTATTTTTGCATTTACGTGGACAATTTTTGTACTCTTCGATTTCTTTTTTATCTTTTATAATTTCTTTTATAAAATTAATAACAATATCTTGTTTTTTTTTTTTTTTTAAATGAGTAATTGTATTTTTATAGTGAACATCAGAGATTTTGTGAACTTAATTGAATCTTGTTTGATAATTTCTTTGTTTGCTCCTTTACTTTTGTTGTCAAAATCAGATCTTTTTAAAACTATAACCGAAATAGCAAAGCACACTTATATGCAATTATACTGCTTGTTAATCTTTTTACTTTTTTTAAAGCTAAAAAAACCGGAGCCAACCAAAGAATTGTACATTATATAAATGCGAGTTCAAACTAGCATTTATACAACTAGCGGATACCCGGCGTGTGCTACTACGTTAAGAAAATGAAATACGTGTGTTTGAAAAAAAAAGAAAATTTTATTTGTTTATTAACCTTTTTATCTTAACGCTAGCGGATAAACAATGTTTTCAGTTTTTTCGGTAGGTGCGTAAACATAAAGATTTTTTGGCGTGCCATCTCTAGAGCAAGGAACATGTACTACTCACATTAATAACTCATGAACTCAGACAAAGCTTTAAGGCTTTACAAGCTATAAAACTTCAAAATCGGATTAAAAACTCGCCAAGAAATAGCAAATTCCCCAGACCACTTTTGTGCCAAAAAAAAAACTAGGTCATGAAATTTGATGGCATTTTTTTCAACTTAAAGAAATTAAATAAAGGCAACATTTTGTTTTAGTTTCTGTACCTGTAAGCAGGGTTACCGTTGAGATTTTTGAGAAAGTGGCAAAAAAGTCGTTTTTTCAAAAAAAAGTCTCACAAAAAGTCGTTTTAAAAAAAGCACACACATTTTTTTTTAACGTTTTTATTCAAACAAAAAACAACTCAATAAACAAAAATAACATAAATTAACAATAAAAAATAAATTAACTAAATAACAATTCATTATAAAAAAGTTTTGTCTATTATAATGTGTATCATTTTAATATACCTTTTGACAACATTGAACATAGTTTCAGCTTTTCCATTATCTGGCTGTACCAATTTAAAAAAATGATCTTCAGTCTTACCACGATCCATGTTAAATTGCCGCACTACCATTACTAGGCACTTATTGACGGAAATGTCAGTTGTCTCATCGATAATAAGGCTAAAATGTTGTCTTTGCACGTACTATAGCCAGATGACCTTCTTTTCCGAGAAACTAAGCAATTTGTATAGATTTAGTGCAACCGCAAGATACCTTTAATAATAAATAAAAATATTTCTTAAGTGAATGAGAATTAAAAGATTGGTTTTTACTAATCGCACGTAACAAAATCTTAATTTCTGCGATTGCAACATTTTTTCGGAAGTCGGTATTTCGACTGGGCAAAAAGTCCGTCAGTTTTATTTTAGTATTTTCAGATGCTAGCTTTGTGTTAATCGTATGTTTTTCTGTTCCTGCATGTCGTTTGAGGTGATTTTTTTGATTGATCAAAAGTTGTTTACAAACAACGCAATAGGGCCTGTTTGTCTCTTCATCTTGATTAAGCCATTTATACTACAACTCCCATTCTTTTACATAATATCGTGAAACGTTGCGCCTTTTGATAGAACATGTAGGGTTTTCAGAATTTTCCGATTCAGACTCAATGGTTGTGTCTTCAGATTCTGAACTTGTTTCAATTGTCTTTTCGACATCATTTTCCAGGGCCTGTCTAGTTCTGCTTGCGGACTCATTTTCAGCCTTTCTTTTTGATCTTACAAGAAATCTATTGATTTTAAATATTAGCTTTAGAATATATATATGTAAATAAAAAACTATTTAACTGTCCATAAAAGATTTTTACATTAAAATTAGTTTCGCAATTCTTTACTGGCTTTTCCGCCAAAAACTAATAATTTTTTTCAAAGAAGATTGAAGTAGAATGATGAATACGACAAACATTCAAACATGCTATTGACAGAACAAGTAAAAGAAACAGCTGATCAATGAACTAAAGTTACGTTATTGCAGAATTTTAAAAAAAAGGGGAAAAAGTGGCATAATATTAGGAAAAGCCGCAAAATTATATGGATTTGAAAAAGTGGCACATAAAGTCACAAGCCGTCAAAAAGGTGGCAAATTGCGACTTTAGTCGCACAAGCTCTTGTTAAGTGCATGTTAGAGATTAACTGTGTGAATTTTTAGGTAAATCCCTTTGCCAGAATTTTTTTGGCGAGGATTTTATTTTTGCGGATTTCGAGAAAAATTGGATTTTTTTAAAATATTCTGTAAATATACTTTTTCTAAATACTTTGTATCAAAAATTCATCACTTGTCTACTTTTAAATGTTAAAGACAATTTATTAAAAAAATTCAAATAATTTATTTAAAAAATATAGCTAGTTTTTATACATAAAAAATTTTATAACAAAATTGGTTAAAAGTTGTTTTAATTTATATTCGCGAGCAACAAGCAGATAATTGTACCAAAGATATATTACAGTGGATTATTTTGATCCCAGGAGCACTGAAGTATTAAATGAACAATAACTGAATTATTTTTGACCTAGTTTTTTTTTGGCATAAAAGTGGTCTGGGGCATTTGCTATTTCTAGGGGAGTTTTTATTTGATTTTGAAGTTTTATAATTTAATACTGATCCCGAGTAATATGACAATTTCTCGGTGGAATTAAACTATAGAACGAATTTTTCGTAAAATCTACATACATACAAAATAAAATAAAATCTATATAATCTATATAATCTATATAATCTATATAAATCTATATAAAATCTTTATACATATATTGTATTTTATATATATAGATTTTGTTTAACATTAACTGTTGTAAATAAAAGTCGTTTAGAGCACTGAAAAAGTAGAACGGAAGGCGTCAATTTTGCGCTTTTTTTTACAAAAGGCGCTAAATGGAAAAAGCGCTTTTTGGGTCATCAAAAACGCGCTAAGTTGGCATCGCTAGCTGGAAGTGAAAAGCATCAGTGGAACTAGACGCATGTCGAATAAACTTCCAACTTACAATATAACTAAATTTATGTCAAATATCCACAAACATTGCCTTATTTTAGAAATTCCGTCCATTATTTTCCCGTCTTCTCATTGCAGCTTTGATTTTATTTGATTTCGAGTCAAACCGCTGTTGACAAGAAGTATTTTATATTCTTAAAGTTATTCGTAACTAAACTTTTATTTAACGTTATTGTTTATAACTCACTATGTTCTTATTTTGACCTTTTAATTTTTAAATAAATTGAATAAGTGATCAGGCTCGAGGTCTGTGTTTATAATATTTTATTTCCATTTTATTTTATTTTGAACAAAAATAAAAAAAATTTTGATATTGAATGCAGATAAAAGGAACGTCAATGGAGAAAAATGACTATGAGGCAAAGATGAACACTATTCTGAATGATATGATGACATATAGAAAGGTAAATAAAGATCCGACGTCATCACTTCAGAAGAAAAATAATGACTTAGTCAATGAACTCCTAAAGTGCAATAGTATATCTGTGATAGAAAAGAAAAGGCTTAAGAATGACGCGGCTTTTGCTCCAAGAATATATGGACTCCCGAAAATACATAAGGATGGATTACCACTTAGACCGATATGTTCGTCAATTAACTCTCCGGCTAATGAACTATATAAGTTTCTAACAAATATTTAAAAGAAAGCTTACAGAGAATTCTGAATTTAATGTTAGGGATGCGAGCAATTTAGAAATAATGTAAACAATAGTGCAATATGTGATGAAGACATAGTATCTTTATTCCCGAGTATTCCGGTAGACTATGCAATAGAAATTATTAATAATAAATGGGATGATATCGTACCACACACAAATATGTTTAAGGATTTATTCATAAAAATACTAAAATTCTGTATAAAGGAAAACCGGTTTTTTAAATATAAGGACAAAATTTATACACAATGTAGCGGACTACCAATGGGGTCACCGGCCTCTCCAGTTGTGGCCGACATCGTAATGGAGGAATTGTTAAGAAAAAGTGTCGAAAAACTGGAACCGACATTATTAACAAAGTACGTGGACGACCTCTGTGGAATAGTAAGGGAAAGCAACATTGTAGAAACACTTAATCAATTAAATAAATTTCACCACCGAATTTGGATACTAGGTTATCAGGAGAGGAAATCAGATTAAAGTTGACTGGGAAGAATTATTAATTATTTTTCGTGCCATCCAAAGAGTATAATCACGAATACTGCAAGTTATTTTATTAAGAGAGTGTTAACAATCAGTGATAAACAATTCCATATGGAAAATTTACAAAAAATAAATGATGTTTTAAAAAAAACTCGTGCCTGAAACACATTATTAAAAAACAAATTTACAGAAATAAGAATAATAAACAAAGACCAACACCAGATGACTCTAATAGAATATATAAATCAATGACCTATGTACCAAAAATCTCAGAGCGTATTGAAAACTCCGATATTTATAACAAAGAAAATTATAAAATAGCTCCAAATACAAATAACACTCTCAAACAACTTTTTTCAAATACAAAAAGTAAGATTGGCGACGTGAATAAATCAAATCTTATCTACACAATAAAATGCCTGGGGGACAACACTAACTTATGCAACCAAGTATACGTTGGGACTACAAAAAACTACTTAAAACTAGATTAGCAGGACACAGATCAGATATAAGATGTAGAGATATTTGATCAACACAAAAAACAGCAATTGCGGCCCATTGTGCAATGATAGGACATACACCAGATTTTGACAACGTAGAAATTTTACAACGAGAGGAAATATATAAACGAAGATTTACATTGGAAATGTTACACATCAACAAAGTCGAACAAGAAAAGAGAATGAACTACCGAACCGATATAGAAAATTTGTCAAAGAGTTATATGTACATAATAAATAAAACCAATTAGATCATTTAGTGCAATGTTAGAAGTTAGACCATAAAGTCATAATATAATTTTTGGATTATTGTTACTCGTTGTTTTGTAAGTTCTTTGTTTTTGTCGTGTTTATACCAGTATTGTATTACAGTGATGAAATAAATTTATTTGTGTTGTTATTATTGTTTTTGTATAGATTGCCTGATGATGCTTGCCGATGGTAGGCGAAATATTGAAAATAAAATAAAATAAAAATAAAATATTATAAACACAGACCTAAAGCTTGATCACTTATTCAATTTATTTTGTTATTGTTTATAATTTTTTACTTACCCCCTGAACTCACAAATCGAATTTGTTATTTTTATTTTTTCAAAACAAAAAAAAAATTTTTTTAATTCACTTCAACGATATTAAAATATGATTATGATGAAGAAAAAGAAATTTGAAGCAACCATACCGTTAGATATCGTTCATTTAAAGTAGATAAAATGAAATCGCAAAAAAAATTTTAAGTTGTTTCTATTATTTTTCCGCCGCTGTATATTCAGTTTTTTGCATCTTTTGATTCTTTGTAAATTAGCCCTTTGACGACCGAACTAAAACTGTCGAATGTTCTTTTTTTTTGCGGATTCGTGGTTATCAACACAACATTTCTAAAGAAGATTTTGACGACCAGGACAAATATGTCCCACTGGTAGTCAACGGTCCATAAATGCGAACAAGTAATTTACTTTAATCTTTGACATATCTCAATCATTCGTCGTCGAAGGGTTAAAACAAAGTTTCTTTTTTAAAATTTTTAATTTGTGTGTGACGTTTAAAAGTGTTATAATCAAATCCATAATCCTTATACTAGACTACGAATATCGAATGCCCAGTTGGCCGATTCAGGCAATTACACGTGTATGCCAACGACAGCGGAATCAGCCAGTGTTGTGGTAAATGTGTTAAATGGTAATTAAAAATATATTTCAAATAACAACTATGCAAAATATATTAATATTAATGCAAAACTTTAACACTCTCTTCTCATATTGCTCTTTCTTATGTGTTCTATTTTTTTATGCATTCGTTGCGTTAATTAGATGAAAGTCCAGCCGCAATGCAAAAAAGTTCAGCTACTACTTTGAGCCACCAACTACAACATCATTTGACAACATCAGCAATTTTTATAATAATATTAATTACAATACAAACGAAACCAGGAGTATTATGGCAAACAATAAAATACTATCGGACAACATCGTGATAGCATAAATAATTTAATTTACATGCATAATGTTGTTTATTTATTTATTTTTTTTAAATTTATTTATAGATTTTAAGATTTAAGTAGTTAAACTTTGTACAAATAAATCGAATTTTTTTTAATGAAAAAACCATTTAAAATTAAGAAACTATTTTAGATTAAAATAACTTGATATAGGCCTATGCTGGCATTGGCAAAGCTCAGTATGGCGGTAATGTGCAAATAAATTATTAAAGTTTTTAAAGTGAAAATGAATTATTATTATGCGGTTTGTTCGTTTTTATATTTAGCTATTCGATTTTTAGAATTCATAGAAATTTATGATATGGTGTCGCACAGCAATCGTGTTATTTTCCGTTTAGAACATTCCATAAGAAATTGAAATTCCATAAATTTTTATATATTAATTACAATATAATATTCGTACAGTTTTATTTTATAACCTTAACCTCTTTAGTGAGTTAAATCTTTTTGTTATATCGACGGTGTTGCGTAAGAAGGGCAAATCTGCATTTTTTTACAAGGGCCAATCTGGTTTTGTTCACCTTGGCACGACAAGTAAAAAGGGCCAAACTGCTTAATAAAGTACTTCAAAAATTAGATATTTTGTTTTTTTAAGTGTTTCCACTCGATGTCAGTATGTAAGTTAATTTTATTCATTAGATTTTTTATTTGTATCAAATCTTAGAAACATGATTGAAAACAGCAGATTGGCCCTTCCTACGCCACACCGTCGATATATTGGAAGTTAGTTTTTGTTTTAACTTGATTTAAACTTTATAAATGTTATTATTGCGATGGGCTTTATTTATACTTAATTTCAATTTAACTGTAAAACATAGATCAACTTAAAATTCTCAAAAAAAAAAAAAAAAAAAAAAAAGTGAAATATTCGTTGGATGACGAGGTCATAATATATTTCACGCACTTTATGTTTTGTTTAAATAAATTTAAATTGGATTTGTTTCTTTTTTGTGCCCTCTACACCACTGTTCCGTTACGTTTGTAAAGTACATATATATATATTTTTGATCCTTATAAAAGCTCTAGTCCGTCTGTCCATTTGTCTTTCTGTGTGTTTAAATCACGCTCATTCACAAAATAAACTATTTGCCTAGCTGAAATTATGACAATATTATTTTTCATTATTTCGAGCAGGTTGGTGTTTAAAATTGGAGAAATTGGGCATCATTGTGGCTAGATATGGCCTAATATATGGAGATACATCTAAAAAATGCTAGAAATTCAGTGTGTTTGTTACAATAATTTTTTAGTATTAAGTTTATCAAATTGTTTACTTTTTCAAATATTTTCTTTATATTTGCTATAATGGTGCGATTTGCTTTTATTTGAAATTTTTAATTTTCATTCGAAATTATTAAAGAATTTGTTTCGAAAGCCAAAAAACTAGCTTTGAACAATTATAATTTAACACACATTAGCTTTAATAAATCCTGTATAATATGTACAATAAAATATCTTTTAAAATATCAGAATAAAAAAAAAATATAAATGAAATTCTATATTACTTAAAAAATTTGCCATATCAATTTTTGTTTTCAATAAATATGACAAGTACTTAAAGAACTGCTTCGTCATCATAATTTTAGATGATTACACAATTAACAAGTAAGACTCTTATAGTCGGTCTAGATCGACTATACGATACCCTATACCATGCGTTTAGAGACCCTATCTCTCAGGCCCAACTAACTGGATATATAAAATAAGCATAAACCAAATTTGAGTGGGATTTTTATTAATTTTTTCGGCTGTAGATATGAAAAAGTTCATATCGGATGAAATATCTATATGGGGACTAGGCCCGAAAATGGACCGATCCTGACCATGGTTGGCAAAGTCTCTTGTATTTTGCAAAAATATATACAAACAAAATTTGAGAAGAATCAGTGCAATATTTTTGTTTTTTGATAGATTTAAGTGAAGATCGGGAAGCAGCTCTATATGGGGCCTATGACTAAGAGTTGTCCAATAGGGATCATTTTTGGACTACTGATTAATGGATGTAATAAATACATACAAACCCAATTTGACTAAGATTCGTATGATAATTTGGATCTTATGGCAATATATGTTGATTTCATAGGGATCATTTGTATGGGGGCTAGGTCTGAACATGGACCGATTTTCACTAATTTCAATAGCGTTCATCCCATGGCCGATAAAAGATTTAATACCAAATTTCATCAATATATATTCATATTTGCGACCTGCAGTTTGATTACAAGCTTTACATGGACACACAGATGGACGGACGGACGGACATCGTTTAATCGAATCAGATAGTGATTCTTAATCGAATCAGATAGTGATTCTGATTCGATCGGTATAATTAAAGATGGGTGTAGGTCAAATATTTTTGGTTGTTACAAACAGCAGCACAAAGTCATTATACCCAAACCACATAGTGGTATAGGGTATAAAAACCTTTATATTAGTACGTGAAGGAAATTTTTTTTCATCCCTTTTTAAGCATAATGCGGGCACGGCAGACCGTGAAAATTGACATAGTTATAGTTCATATGGAGGAGAAGTGCAGAATTTGAAAATTTATGTATAATATGTGTTAAAAATATACTAAATTAAATAAAATAAAATATTAATAATAAATAATTTTATAAGAGCCTAAAGGTAGGCTAAGCAATTTTAGCCAATTCACAATTCATCGAATTTCATTATAATTGTATATCACACGTCCTGTGTTGAATTGTGAATTGCCTAAAATTGATTAGCATACCTTTAGGCTCTTATAAAATTATTTATTATCATAAATTTTATATATGTGTATGTAGATTAAAAAAACATTGAAAGCCAAATGGTCTTTGTCACCCGGCTTATCCCGGGACCCAAATTAGAATACAAATTTACTTTGCATTGTAATTAAATATAAATAAATAAATAAAACATTGAAAGAAAAAAAATTAAAGAAAGAATAAAATTTTCTAGAATTTGACTCAAATTTCGAGTGCTGGGATAAGCTAGTAAAAATAAATATGTGAACTAATGATTAAAATTTACAATATGGGTTAATGTTAATTAATGTTAAATTGAAAAATTAACCGAAAATGTAAGGAAATAAAACCAACAGCCTGAAAAAATTTCGTTATTAATATTATTTTTTTGGTGTTCCATAGTGACCGTATTCACCGTATTCAGAGAAAGGGTCAAAATTTTTTTAAAAATACACAATTTTCGACTTGGTTCTTGCAGTGTTAGAAAAAAAACACACTTTAATAGCCCATATAACCAAACTGTATCAACGGAGTACCAACTGCTTCAGTGTTTTTACTATAATCATTTTATATAATCGAACTGTGCCGGAAAAATCCACCCATCAGACCGAAACCCAAATTTTGTTGGACAGTATTATCGGTGGAGAAGCTAGTGTAAAGCTAAGAGGTCGAACTAGAATAATTCCAATAATTCTAATAAATATTAGAAGTAAATAGATGTTAGCGAAAATAACGGGCGATTTGAATTCTTTTGACTTAAACCATTTTTTGGAGATACAGTCAGCGAAGGCAAATTTTTTATAGTTAGACTTTTTTACTGCAGGAGTGTTATACAATTGGAAAGGGTATAATTTTCTACATATTATTAGAATATTAGAAATCTGTTAGTAAATTATTAAGGTTATAATAATAATTAGTCATTTATTGTTCGGTTTTAGATCATGTATATATTTTTCTAATGAAAGAAAGATAATAATTTTTGTAATGTAAGAGAAATATTAGAAAAAAATTGAAGACAGCGCTAGATGGAGTAGCTACTTTCGAACAAAGCGACTTGTTCATCGTCAGCATCCTTCTGCCTATTACTTCAACTCATGCTTAATCAACTATTTAACTCAACATTTGAAAGAAAAGAACATGAGAAATGTTTTTCTTTTTATATACGGGAGTTTGTACGAACAAGCTGAGCTTTTCCAATTTTTAGCTTTCTCTACATTAACATAGCCAGATCAATTACAAGTCTTGTAATGTGAACAGCTCTTTGTTTTTGCCATTGTCCTCTAGATGGAACTGTAATGGCATGTGAAATCTTAACAGATTACACAAATGCATTGTACCTCATGTGTTGTATGTTATTGTTATAATAATTTTTATACCATATACATTAGGGCGGTTCGATTTTTTTTTTTGCAATATCGTATATGCGAAAAATAAACTAGGGATCATACTGAGCAACTTTACTTAAGAAACTATGGGTCTAAAATATATTTCGATCCAGCGTTTTTTAAGGGGAAGTTTGACTTTGTATGGGCAATTTTTAATCGATTTTGATGAAAATTGGTATGGACATAGTGTAAAAACGTTTTAAAAACATTTCTTCAAACGTTAAAAATATAAAAAAATAATTAAAATAAAAGTATTTAAAAAAAAAATCGAACTGCCCTTATGTATATGGTATAAAAATTATTATAACCTTAATAATTTACTAACAGATTTCAAAAAACTCATACTTTCTCGGGCAAATATATCCGAAATATGTTACGCTATTATTTGTTTTTCATACACTATGTCCATACGAAATTTCATCATATACGATTTTACGGGTTTTTTCGGTCCCCTACAAAACGACCCGCCCTAAGATATAAATGTGGTGAGGGTATAATGAGTTTGTGCTGATGTTTGTAACTACCAAATATATTTGACTTAGAATCATCTTTAAATATACTGATCGACTCAGAATCACAATGTCCGTCCGTCCGTCTGTGTGTCCATGTAAACCTTGTCATCAAACTACAGGTCGCAAATAAGAACATATTTGAATGAGATTTGGTATGTAAGCTTCTATCGGCCATAGCATGAACGCTATTGAAATTGGCAAAAATCGGTGGATGTTTAGACATAGTCCCCATACAAATGACCCCTATGAAATCGACATAAATTGCTATAAGTTCCAAATTATCATATAGATCTCAGTCAAATTGGGTTTGTATGTGTTTATTATATCCATTACTCAGTAGTTCAAAAATAATCCTTATAGGAAAATTCTTAGTCATAGGCCCCATATAAAGCCGCCTCCCGATCTTCACTTAAATCTATCAAGACACAAAAATATTGCAAAGATTTTTCTCAAATTTGGTTCTTTTTTTTTTTTTTTAAAGTATAAGTGAGTTTACCAAATATGGTCAGGATCGGTCCATTTTTGGACCTAGTCCCCATATAAATATAGTATCCAATATGAACTTTTTCGTATCTGCAGCGAAATAATCAATAAAAATGCCACTCAAATTTGGTTTATGCTTATTTGCTATATCCAATTAGTTGGACCGATCAGATAGGGTCTCTAAACCATGGTGTAGGGTATCGTATAGTCGGGCTAGACCGACTATAATTTTCTTACTTATTTTATTTATTTCATTGAAAGTTACATTTTTGAAGTTACTAGGTGGTGTGAAAAAAGTAAGAAACAAAATTTAAATTAAAATTGAACATTTCAGAAGAAGAAAAAAAAGAAGGAAATAAGTGAGTGAATAAATAAATAATAATAATAATATTTGCATAATATTTATATCCGTGGATAATAAATAAATAAATTTTAATAAATTTCTTAACTTATACCAATTATATTGGTTTCCAGCTATATATATGGTTTTCATTTGACTGCATTGATTCGTATCTATGATATCCGACTATTTTGACGTATGGAATTAATTTTGTTTTTTTGCGAAGAACACCATAAATCCGAATTAAGTGAACCACAATATACATTGGCGGAATCATTTGTTGACGGGTCTTACCGTCATTTTTGTGCAGGGTTTATTCGAAAACCAGCGAAGCGTTATACATTTAAAAAAAATTAATTTATGTTTTTTTATATATTTATACTCGAAGGTAAATTTTTAGTTCCCTTGTTTAGCAATATGCGGGTAACTAGGAGTGCGAAAATTCTCATAGTTATAGTTTATATGGAGGAGAAGCTGAGAATGATAAAATTGTTTCTTAAAAATATATTAAATTAAATAAAATATTTATAATAATTCGTTAAAATCTGTTAATGCGAATGATTTAAATATCAGACGCTGTGTGTTGAATTGTGAATTGATAAAACTGATTAACACACCTTTAGGCTCATTTAAATATTTATAAATTTTTTTTATATATATATATAGATTAAAAAACATTGGAAGACAAAAATTTAATAAAAACAGACCGACTATACGATACCCTATACCATGCGTTTAGAGACCCTATCGCTTAGGCCCAACTAATTGGATATAGAAAATAAGCATAAATCAATTATGAGTGGCATTTTTATTAATTTTTTTTTGTGCAGATATGAAAAAGTTCATATCGGATGCTATGTCTATATGCGGACTAGGTCCAAAAATGGATCGATCCTGACCATGGTCGGTAAAGTCTCTTGTATTTTGCGAAAATATATACAAACAAAATTTGAAATGAATCAGTGCAATATTTTTGTTTTTTGATAGATTTAAGTAAAGATCGGGAAGCAGCTCTATATTTGGCCTATGACTAAGAGTTGTCCCATAGGTATTGTTTTTGGACTATTCATTAATTAATGTAATAAGCACATAAAAACCCAATTTGACTAAGATCTATACGACAATTTGGGTCTTATGTCAATTTATGTAGATTTTATAGGGGTCATTTGTATGGGGGCTAGGTCTGAACATGGACCGATTCTCACCAATTTCAATAGCGTTCATCCCATGGCCGATGAAAGCTTATATGCCAAATTTCATTAAAATATATTCGTATTTGCGACCTGCAGTTTGATTTCAAGCTTTACATGGACACACAGACGGACGGACGGACGGACGGACATCGTTAAATCGAATCAGATAGTGATTCTGTTTCGATCTGTATAATAAAAGATGGTCAAATATTTTTGGTAGTTACAAACAGCAGCACAAAGTCATTATACCCAAACCACATAGTGGTATAGGGTATAAAAATAACATTTCCTAGAATTTGCACTCCAATTTCGAGTGCTGGGCTATGGTAGTAACATATAAATACACAATATCAAACATGCGGTTAGGGTCAGTTATGGGCGGCTAAAGAATAAAGGGGTTTACTTACATCGTAACCTCTTCTCTAGCTTAACATTAAATTCAGTTTTATTTCCTTTCTTTTATTTCATTCTTTAGGCTTTCTCTTGGTAAGTTTTCGAGTTTCCTTATTTTTTTTTAGCTACATTTTCTTTTTGTTTTCGACTCGCAATCTACCTCAAAAGAAACAAGAACACCAACCCATTTTCCCTGTGCACGGTCGGTAAAAGGTTTTTTTTTTTTTTAATAATAAGCAAGTTAGTTAAAAATTGATTAATAGTTAATTAATGAATAATTAATTAATAATTACGTACAAAATGTACGAGCTTAACTTATATAAAACTTGATCTATTTTTATAAACTAGCAGATTCCAGCGCTCGAAGTTCGAGTGCAATTTCTAGGCAGCTTTTTTTTTCAACTTAGCCAATTCAAACCAAGGAGCATTAACAATCATGCTAAGAGATTTAGATTGGAGGCGTTGCAGAATTTCAATGTTGGAGTTGCTCACAATACCCCAAAGCTGAATTCCTTATGTCCATACAGGATTTGTAATGGTTTTATATAGTAGAACTTTATTTTCAAGGCTCAGCTCACATTTTTGACATAAAAACCAATATGCGACTTTGTTTTTAAATTTGAGTGATTTTTTTAGTCGTTATACGTTTCTTCCATGCATTCCTAGGTGCTTGATTTTGGAAGTATTTTGTCATTTAGATAGATTCGGGGACAGTCACAATTTCTTAGTGCAAATGAAATGTCCATAGATTTTTCAGCATTTACGCGTACCATATGTCCCTAGAAAGGTAGGGCCTTTAGTTGTAGGAGTCGTTACACTGAACGTATGAACTGTAACATACAATTCTGATATGGAATTTGAGTTCTGTAATTGTTTTTGCATTTTGATACATTTTCTGTGGTTTTTCTGCTTTAGCAAATGCTCCTCATAATGATGTTGAAGACTCTTCTTTTGTAATTTTTTTCAAGAGTAGTAGCACTAGTGTTGCTTCTACTTGAATTGAGTGGCATACAATTAACTTTGGCTACACAACGTGTCAGTTGCTTAGTGTGCATGTGTATGTATGTGTGTCTGTATCTTTAATTTTTCAGGGTAACGAGACAATCTGGGAAACATTTCAAGTAAATGGTACGAAAAATCTCTATCAACATTTTTCGAAATTATATTTTGAATTAATTTTGTTACTAAAATCTCGAATTACAATTTTAACATAATTTTGCACTAGTTTTGAAAATTAACTAAATTGAATTAAGAAATATACTTAAAAAAAAGTAGTTTATAAAAAAAAATAAGTATGTACTTTTTAATAAAGGGGTACTTTTTTAAGAAAATGTACTTATTTAAAAAGGGTACTTTAAAAAAATACTTTTTTAAGAAAAGTTAATTTTTTAGGAAAACGTAATTTATCAAGAGAAGGTACTTAATGTATTTTAAAAAGGTACTATTTTTAAGAAAAGGGACTTTTATAAAAAAAATTACTTTTTAAAAAATATACTTCTTCAAAAAGGATATTTTGAAAAAAGACACTTTTTAAAGAAATGTACTTTTATAAGAAAAGATAATATTTAAGAAAAGGTATTTTTTTAAGAAAATATCTGGTATATGGGGCCTATAAAAATAAACACTACATATTGGGGCTTCTGAATAAATAATACTTTATTTCATAACTTATATTAATTTCAGAATCATTAGCGTAGGAAGTGATATGAAAGTTTATATTGTTCTTATACATTAGATTGTAATGAAACTGAATAAATATATTCTTCCATTATCACTAAAATTTGTTGAACATACGAGTATAATTTCAAAATCGGATGGAATGACCTCTAAACTTCATTCTCATAATATTCCACGTAGTCATCCTCATACTCATTCTCATATTCATCCTCATCATATTCAGTGGACTGGCATCTGGAGCACATTCTAATTATAATCCAGAAAAGAAGTAATGTAATCAAAAAAACAGCGGCACCTATGACGCCTGCATTTTTTTTTATGAGGTAGATGGTAGGAAATGGCAGCAACATTGATTTTAAATGTTTTTTTTCATTTTCAATTTCGTTGATACTATTACAACCATCCCCGTTACATTTTTGACATTTAATATTACGCTTATCGCATGTAGCATCATCTGCACATAACCGATGCACAACTTCAAACTCGATAACTGTAGCGCATTGTGTTTCATTCTTCGAGCAGACTCTTAAATATCTTTCTTTATTCTCTGCAATATTTCCACAGTTTGGTGTGAGTAAGGTTTTACACACATGACATTTTAAACCTAAAACGAAATTTGTTTTTGTTAATAACTAAGTATGTATACATATGAGTTTTTTTTTTTCTATTTTTATTTAAATTTGCATAATTTTTTTTATTAAACTGGAGTGACTTTGTATGAGATTGTTGTAATGGTTGTAAGAATACAACATGTGAAATGTTAGACCGGCGATCGCTGGGTTACCGTAGCTACTGAACGTTTTGAAAAGAATTATAAACAAAAAAAAAAAAAAAAAAAAAAATAAAAATCAACTATTTTTTGACTGATTGTATTCTACTTCATCATAGTTAAAATATTAATTTGTTAGAATATCGCCAACCCGACTTAACCTAATGACGAAAATGATCACTATACAATGAAGTCTCGAAAATGGGAACTAATTTTTGACACTTTTGCGAATGGAGTTTTATTTTGTTATTGTACTACTGAACTATGGATCAGCTCTATATATCTATTCATAGTACTGCAGGAAGAAACATTTTATTTATTCAGTAACAAAAAATAAATAAATAAATAAAAAAAAGATGTTGAAAAATGTTTCAATTTTAAGATATTGTTATAGAGAATTCCTGGGGGGTTATTATGTAATTCGATTCGAATGAAAAAGTTTTCGAATTCGTACAAATTGTTCTCTGTAGTACGCTTTCGTACTATTTTTTCCATTTCAATTTTCGAAAGGAAATTCCTTTCGAAAATATTTTCATTTCGAATCGAATTACATAATAACCCCCCTGATATTTCACAAAAATTTTTTTGCAATAGAAAAACTCAAATTCGGACACTTTTTTATAGAAAAATTTCTGACTTTAAGATTTTTTGTGCATTGGTACCAAAAATCTCAAATTCTAACAGAAGACGTTTTTGATATTATTAAATTCTAATAAATTTTCTATAAATAAAATTGCTGATTCTAAAGCATTTTTTAAACCGAAAGATTTTGAAACAATTTTTAGTATAGCAAAATCTTACATTCTGAGACATTCTGACATTTATTTTAAAAACAGAACTTCGATTTTGAGTCTTTCTGATGTGTAGACATCCATACGCTCAAGGGGGGGGTAAAAAGCTATTTCACAATACAATCACAAAAACAGAGTAAGACAAAAACGGTGTGAGGTAGGATTCTATTGGTGAAAAGATTATGAAGTGTTTGGAGATAAAATGAAGGAACGATTTCATTAAGAAGTGTTTGGAGATAAAATGAAGAAGCGAAAAATGTTCCAAAAACGTTTTGAAAAATTAAAAATGAAAAACTAAAAATGAAAATTGAAAAATGAAAAATGAAAAATGAAAAATGAAAATTGAAAAATGAAAAACGAAAAATGAATAGTTAAAAATAAAAAATGAAAATAAAAAATTTAAAGTTAAAAATTAAAAATGAAAAATAAAAAATAAAAAAATTTAAATGAAAAATAAAAATATGAAATATAATAAAAAGAAAAATAAGAAATGAAAAATAAAAAAAATAAAAATTAACCGGTTGAAATAACAAATAATAGAGCGACCCCCTAGAAATTTACCTTGGTTTGTTCTATTACGATTCCCAAAATATTTCTGGTCTAGCGGTAACCCATTCCGAGCTGGACCGTTTTTAAAAAAGGTATATTTTTTAGTTTTTTGAAAATATTTTAATTTTTCCAGATCAATATATCCAATATGGGTATGACATGATAGGTTTTTTCAAGGCGCCGTTAACGGTGTATAAAACATGTCCAAGCATGTCCTAACTGTTGTGATATTCAATAAAATATGTAATTTTTGATGGGTTTTGTATTAAAATGAACATTAATCGATTGAAAATAACAAATTTATTTATTTTTCCTTAATATCTACCTGTTTCTCGTGTTTTTAATATCTAATAGCATGGAAACAATGTGTTTAAATATAGGCAATATGGGTATCAAAATTTTTCGTTTCTCAAGCACATTTCAATTCTGTGAAAAAAAGTGGAATTTTGCTAATTTAATACATCTTTCACGCTGCTCCGTAAATATAAACAAGAATGTCGAGTTTATTAAATTTAGAAGTGAATTTAGTTTCTAAATGAATGAATTTAGTTTCGAAATAAATTCCAGACCAAAAGCGAAAACAAAACACGAGACGTTTTCTTTAATGCCATGATTTTTTCGCGTTTAAAAAAAAATAATTATTCCAACAACATATATATGTATGTATATTCTTATTGTAATTTAAATGATATTCTATTTTCCTCCAAATTGAAATTTTGCTTAAAACTGGAATTTGAGCCTTATTCCGTATTTCCAAAATCTCATTTATTGTTATTTTGAAGTAATTAAATAGGCCAATCTTTTTATTTTGTAGTTGGTAGTTTAGTTTTATCTAATTTTTGAACAGAAAAAATTTTTTGTAGCCATTTTTTTAATGAAATTTATATTTAAAATAATTTATATTATTATATTTTTGGTCAAACTTAAATGCCTCAAAATAAGTGCATGGTGCGTAAATCTATTTTTGAAACTTTGGATGACATAAAGTTTATACAAGTAGAAAATAAATAAATTTATGTTATTTTCAATGTTGATTTGATTTTCTAATTAACTCATTTTACTACAAAACCCATTAAAAATTACATACTTTTTTATATCAAAACAGTTAGTACATGCTTGGACATGTTCTATATACCGTTGAACGCGTCTTGAAAAAACGTATCATGCTGTATCCATATTGGATATGTCGACCTAGAAAAAAATGAAAATATTTTCAAAAAACTAAAAAATATACCTTTTTTAAAAACGGCCCAGCTCGGAATTGGTTAATGCTACAACAGAAATATTTTGGGAGTCGTTATAAAACAAACCAAGGTAGATTTCTAGGTGGGCACTTTTTTCACTTTTTTCTCTCCATACAGAGTGAGTCGCTCTAATAAATAATAGTAAATATTTTTATATTAGCAGAGCCTCTGAAGTTGATTGCTATAAGTGATACATAGATGACGTTTTCTGTTTGATTTTAAAAAAGTGCCATAAAAAAATCTTTAATTACTAAATGTTTACACATCTCCACTGTGGTCGGACTCACATGATTTTTTTATTAAAGTGGAGCGACTTTGTATGCGATTGTTTGGTGTCGAATTTAACTCATATTAAAATGGTTTTAAGAATACAACGTGTGAAATGATAGACCGGCGATCGCTGGGCTCCCGTAGCTACTGAACGTTTTGAAAAAAATTATAAATTAAAAAAAAAAACATTAAAATCAACTATTTTTTTTACTGATTGCATTCTACTTGATCAAAGTTAAAATATTAATTTGTAAGAATATCGCTAACCCGATTTAATCTAAATTTTTAAATTCAGAACTTCGATTTTGAGTAACTTCTTCTTTAGAAAACAAATAAATTTTCACAGTTTTTTCTATGCGAAAAGTTTATAAGAATTTAAAAATAACACTGCTCTAAAAATAAAAAAAAAAATCATGTGGGTCCGATCACAGAGAAGATGTGTAAACATCTACTAATTAAAGATTTTTTATTTTAATTTTTATCGACCTTTTTCTATATAATATTAATGTTTTTGGAATTTCCATCAGGCTTTCAAGGTCAAATTCTATCCTATATGCAAATAAAAGACTTATTTCATATTTTTCTCCGACGTTTCGTAGGCTGTTTTCCTACCTCTTCAGGGATTATTTTTATTGAATCTGGCAACAACAAATTATAAAAGCAATAATATTTAGTACATACACATCAAACAATATACAATAACATGTAAAGAACAATTTAACTTACATAAAATCTTAGATTTGTTTCACATTTTAATTTTCAATTTAAATTTGAATTGTAACAATACACACAGTACAATTAAACACAAAAATAAAACAAAAATATAAATGTATAATTACTAAAAAATAAAAAATATCACAGGTTAAACTTTTCTTATTGCTAGTATCACAGTTGAAAATGGACTAAATTATAATATTGCTATCGTATAATTCGCGTTCGTTCGGTCTTTATCCTCTTTTTTGTTTACGGCTAAATTTTGTCTCTCCTGTATTCGCAAGCTTTCCAGTGTAAATCTTCTGTTTACCCTCCGCTCCACATCTAGTATGCTAACATTGTCTAAATTTGGTGTGTGTTTGTTATCAATGCAGTGTAGGGATAAAGCTGTTGTGTATTTTAGTTTTTCAATGTCTGCTTTATGTTCGTTTATCCTAGTAGCTAAATTTCTTTTTGTTGTTCCTACGTACACTTTGCCGCACACCTCGTCATTATTACCATTACATTTAATTTTTTTATGCCACATTTTTTTTAATCAAACAGATAGCGTCACCTATATATCACTTATAGCAGGGACTCAGGTTATACTTGTGGGGTTGAATTATGTATATGTTATACGTTTATATTGTGAAATGTTTGTCGTTTTACAGCAAAGGGTTGTTGAATTAGCTGAAACAATTTTATATCATAATTTTTTCTCTAACACAATCATAAGTCACACCTATTTGTCTTACGGCTCACAGCGTAACATGTAAACTCACATGTTACGCTGTTTTTGTGATTGTATTGTGAAATAGAAATTTACCATCAAAAATTGACTGCAGAAACGAAGCATGTTTTTAACTAATCTGGGTGAGCTGAATTGGAATCTGGCATAAAAATTGGGCTACCACGTCTTGTTAATTTTTTATCGCATGCTGGCAATACTGTAAAACAGTCTATACCGACACTACAATTTCACAATTATTAATTTGATAGAAGCCCCCACATTCATTCTAAATCTTTATAACAGTAGCGTTTAAGCATATCAGAGACATCGTGTGTTACTGATTTAAGCTATTTTTGCTTTGTGTGTGGTGAATATTTGGTTGGAAAAAAGAATATCAAATATCAGAATCATTAAAATATGCATATTTACATTATTTTGGTTTTGCTGTCAGAAACTTGGACAAACCGTGAACGCAGACAATATTTTGCATTAGTTACAGAACTGCTTTATACAAGTGGTCAAACGGCAAGAAGATGTATTTCGTTTTTTCATTTCCAGTACTTTGGAGAGATTCAAGTAACCATCAAACCGATTGTTATATCTGTTTAACAAAAGTTGCTGGATTCAATATGAAAAATCGAAAAAAAAATTACTTACGCGAATGTCCCAGTGAGCAGTGAGTCCGAAACATCTTTCAGCAGCAGTGGTAGTTTGTATGAGGCTGATGATGAACGCCTTTTAGTGACTCAAGCTGAGCTGAATGATCTAATTCGGGATCTAAATTTAACGAAGCAAGACGCAGAATTACTAGCTCCACGCATGCAGCAGTGGAAACATCTTGCAGTTGGGATAAAAGTAACAATCTATAGATATAGGAGCTTGGAATTGGCTGCATATTTTGAAAAGAAACACTCTACTCTCTACTGCACTGGTGATGATGGTTTATTTCAAAAAATGAACCAGCCATATGACAAAACTGAATGGAGATTATTTATTGATGGCTCTAAGTACAGTTTAGAGGTTCTTCTTTTGCATAATGGAACTGAAAAACCATCCATACGAATTGCTCATGCCATTAATACAAAGGAAAATTACGAATCAATGACTGAAATTTTGACATTACTCAAATACAACGATCATAAATGGAAGATCTGTGGTGACCTTAAGGTGTGTGATTTAAACTTCGTTTTGTATATAGTATAGACCATCGTAAATAACTGTAAATTAATCTGTTTCAGGTCATTGGTTTGTTGACTGGTATACCAGGAGGTTTCACAAAATATTGTTGTTTCCTTTGTCTATGGGACAGTCGCGCTACATGTCATTATTACGTCAGAACAGAGTGGCCAAAAAGAACTGAATATTCACCAGGAAAACAAAACATTTTAAATAAACCATTAATTGATACAAATGACGTACCTCTTCCGCCGCTGCACATAAAATTGGGCCTTTTTAAGAATTTTGTCAACGCTCTGGACAAAGTTGATGCAACATTTAAATATTTTTTTGCGGTTTTTCCTAAAATTTCATATGCTTAAAACAAAGAAGGCATATTTGTTGGCCCTCAGATCACGAAGCTATTGAATGATGACAATTTTTCACAATGTTTATTGGAGAAAGAATATGCAGCCTGGAAATCTTTCAATAGCGTCGTGGACAGTTTTCTTGGAAACAATAAGAGTGAAAACTATAGACAAATTGTTGCTGAATTATTGGAAAATTATCACGAATTGGGTGCACGAATGTCACTCAAAATGCATTTTCTTCATTCGCATTTAGATTTTATTCCACAAAACCTAGGTGCGGTGAGCAACGAACAAGTGGAGCGTGCTCACCAAGATTTAATGAAAATTGAAAGAAATTGTCAAGGATTTTGGGACAAAAGCATGCTGGGAGACTATTGCTGGACTCTAATAAGTGAAACCGACACCTAAGTTTATTTTCGACTTCTTGAAAGTTTTCCTAATATTTAGCTTTTTAAACTCACAGCACACCTAGCGGTTCTGCTTACTAAAAAAGTTTTGTCAATAGCAAATATACACTTGAATATTTAAAATTAATGAAAAAGATTTGTTATTTTGCTAAACAGACAGCGAACTCGGCGTTTCTGCTTACTAAAAAGTTCTGTCAATAGCAAATATATACTTGAATATTAAAAAAAAACTCTGTAAGTTTGTGAACATGTTAAACTCACAGCACACCTAGCGGTCAATAGCTTGAATACTTAAAATTAACGAAAAAGATTTGTGATTTTGCTAAACAGACAGCGAACTCGGCGGTTCTGCTTACTAAATACACCCATACACCTACATATACCACACACTGATTTTTCCTTACGCTGTTTTTGTGATTGTATTGTGAAATTGGATTTTACGCCCCCCCCCCCCCCTGAGCGCATAGATGTTTACACATCAAAAAGATTGCAGAATTCTTTAAAATCTGCTCAAAAATATTTTTATAAATGGAAAATAAAAGTAAACCAAGAAAAAACTCAAGCCATTTTACATCCATTCAATAAATCACCGAAGCGCAATCCTGAAATTCAAGGAACAGTTATCTCCCTACAGGAACATTTTATATATTTAGGGTTAATATTAGGTAAAAAGTTAGCAATCAAAAACGACGGACGGGCCCTATATCCCTTACTCAATCGAAAGTCAAGATTAAATATCCAAAAGAAGACTTTACTATAAAAAATGTGTATCCCACCTATAATGACCTACGCTTGTCAAGTATGGTACAGTAGAAGTGCAAAATCCCATACGAAAAAGCTGCAAATTATTCAAAACAAGAACCTTAAAATCATTCACAACCTGAGGCGGAGATATTCGACTTTGCTCCTACATCAACGTTTTGGTCATAAAACTATCGATAAATTTACACAATACCTATCATTGTCATTCGACGAAAGATGTCGGAGTTCCAACTTCGATACAGTAAGATCTCTACAAGTGTGAATTCGAAAAATCGTGATTTATTTTCCGATTAAAGCTTTTAATAGTATTTTTTATCCATCTTTTCTCTTTTGAATTCTATAAGGTTTTTTCTCTAAACTACCACTTTTTCCTTTAACTGTGATATATTCTAGCTTATACTTTTAAATATATTTGTTGTCAATTGCTGTAAAGGCACAGGTAGCCACACGTAACCTTAACCTAATATGTCAGCTGTTTTTTTCTGTTACATGAAAGGCATTTACAGCAGTTACCGAACTCAAATGTCACGTTACCGGAACGTCCCAATCTGTTGAAAATAGATTTTTGTTACGTTTGTACGTGACATTTGTGAACAGCTGATAAAGTTTGGTTAATTTTACACAACAACATGCTGGTTCGTTTTTTACGTTCAATAACTGCACTAAATGCCAACGTCATATTTACGGTACGGATACATTTAACAACGTGTGTCTAACTAGGCCTTAATACATTTGTAAAATCGCATAATTTGTAAAACTTAAAACGAATAAAGGTTAAAATTAAAATTAAAAAAAAAATAAATATATATATGTGACCTTCTCCGATAAAAGGGACCTAGTGTGTCAAAAAACGGATTGTGTCAAAAACGGTGGATTCTGGTACCTAAAAGGGTGTAGAAACTTTAAATGCGTTTTTTCCTCAAAACTTATTTTTCACACACTAGGTCCCTTTTCTCGGAGAAGGTCACATATATTTAATTACATTTTTCTTTTTCTTTAGTTAACGATCGTTCTGAAATTTCACATATAGTATTTTTACATACATATATCTACATAGCGGGACTTAGAGCCGAAGAGAAATTCGAGCAATTATTATGCTGCTCCAATCTCTTTTTGTTTATTTTTGTTGATCTCAAATACTTACCCGAAGATATTCCAAGTATAGCAATGGCTATAAATACTCGTATCACAAATATTTTTAACATGTTTCTTAATATGTTATCCGTCTTAACATCCACATCGAATCACAATAAAAGTCAAACTGAACAGATAAATATGATAAATGTGATGAATATTTCACAACAAATACAACTCCTCAACAAACAGAAATGAAATGTTTTTTATATAAAACTCCCAAAATAGGATGAAACATTTAATAATTTTTCTTATCAAGCTACGAAAATAACTTTAACCACAAATGATTTATACAGCAAAATAGCAAATCTTAATCAAGGTCTCAGTTATTCATTCGATTTCAAGCACAACGGTTTATAATCATTCAATAATAAAACGAGTAGAGTAATTCAAAAAATATGAACTTTTTAAAATACAATATAATAATAGTTTATGTAATTTTTTTTTCTTCGGATCATTTTGCCAAAGGTACTCGTTCTACATTTGTGTTAATTTTATGTAATTCAATGGTTTGAACGGGTTTATTAAGAGCCAATATTTCCGGAAAATTATTGGCTAAAAACTCTTTAAAAATATAATTTCATCGTAGTTGCGATTCAACTTGCCGTAATCTATGCTCTTGAAGAGCATTTGTTTTGTATGCCTTGATTCTACGATATCCCCGTATTTCGAACCACATTCATAGTTCGAAATTCGATAACTAATTTCTAATATTAATTATACGTTTTTGGAAAATTTTTAGCTAACTACTTGTCTGACATCATTACTGGTTCATTCTTAACTCCAGAAACTTTTAGTTGTTATAACTGCAGTAGTATATTAAAGGATGGATGTAACAAAAAAATCGATGCAAATAATGTTGTAGAACAAATCAAATGCAAGGAGGGATCTACGGGCTGCGTAACGCAACTGGCATTATGTGAGTCAATATTTGCTACAGTCGATTGCATATAAAATGTTTTTAAATTTATTTTTTTTTTTTGTTGCATGAAAAAATTAAATAAAAAAGATAAAGATTTTGAAGGAAATGAATATAAAATAACGTATCGTGAGTGTTACTATGGGACTATTGATTTAATTGCCACAAATTTGGATTGTGATCCGAATATTAATAGAAAATTAAATTTTGAGGACCAACAATGCTACACATGTACGGGTGATTTGTGCAATAGCGAATGTGTGGAATGCAGCAGCAGTAATCAATTATATTCCACTTCAAACGTTTGCTTCATATGGATAATGCTTATAATTTGTTTGATTATTGGAATATAATTATTTTATTATGTCAATATAATGTTTTGCACTTGCGGACTATTGAGGTTTACAATAAATAGTTAAATAAATTTTAAGTCTAGTAAATGTATGAATAATCTAAAAAATAATACAGAAATTGTTACGTTGTTCTATTGTAAATTGTAAAATGTAGTTTTTATGTTTGTTATTGTAACATAAAATGCTTGAGAATACTTGAAAATGTCACTTAAATAACAAGAAGGAAAACTTTTTAAAAGAAAACTGCATTTTTATTCTACCAGAAATGTTTAGTATCATAATCATGCAGCTATTTACCGCTGGAATAGTGAAAACGGCATTTTTCATATCGCGTCCTTATTACTGTCAAATGTAATCTCATCTCACCTCTCATCTTGGCAAGAGTGACAGTAAGCGACATTTTAATACGCGCGGTGGGTAAAAATCTATTTCACAATACAATCACAAAAAGACAAAATAAGTGTGACTTATTATTGTATTGGTGAAAAAATTATGATATGTAATAACCTTTTTGTCGCTGTTGAAAAATAAAGAATGAAAAAAAGAATTGAAAATGAAAAATAAAAAATAAAAAATTAAAAACCAAAAATGAAAAATAAAAATGAAAATCGAAAAATAAAAAACGAAAAATAAAAACGAAAAACGAAAAATGAAAAACGGAAAACGAAAAATAAAAAATAAAAAATTAAAAACGAAAAATTAAAAAATGAAAAACGAAAAATGAAAAATAAAAAATGAAAAACGAAAAATTAAAACGAAAAATGAAAAATTAAAAATGGAAAATGAAAAACGAAAATAAAAACGAAAAATGAAAAATGAAAAACGAAATACGGAAAATAAAAAATGAAAAATAAAAAATAAAAAATTAATAATGAAAAACGAAAAACGAAAAATAAAAAATGAAAAAAAAATAAAAAATTAAAAACCAAAAATGAAAAATGAAAAATAAAAAATTAAAAACCAAAAATGAAAAATGAAAAACGAAAATAAAAACGAAAAATGAAAAATGAAAAACGAAATACGGAAAATAAAAAATGAAAAATAAAAAATAAAAAATTAATAATGAAAAACGAAAAACGAAAAATAAAAAATTAAAAACCAAAAATGAAAAATGAAAAATAAAAAATTAAAAACCAAAAATGAAAAATGAAAAATAAAAAATAAAAAATGATAAACGAAAAATAAAAAATGAAAAACGAAAAATGAAAAATAAAAATGAAAAACGAAAAATAAAAAACGAAAAATAAAAACGAAAAATGAAAAATGAAAAACGAAAAATATAAAATTAAAAATTAAAAACGAAAAATTAAAAAATGAAAAACGAAAAATGAAAAATAAAAAATGAAAAACGAAAACTAAAAACGAAAAATGAAAAATGAAAAATTTAAAATGGAAAATGAAAAACGAAAATAAAAACGAAAAATGAAAAATGAAAAACGAAATACGAAAAATAAAAAATGAAAAATAAAAAATAAAAAATTAATAATGAAAAATGAAAAACGAAAAACGAAAAATAAAAAATGAAAAAAAAATAAAAAATTTAAAACCAAAAATGAAAAATAAAAAATAAAAAATTAAAAACCAAAAATGAAAAATGAAAAATAAAAAATGATAAACGAAAAATAAAAAATGAAAGACGAAAAATGAAAAATAAAAATGAAAAACGAAAAATAAAAAACGAAAAATAAAAAACGAAAAATAAAAACGAAAAATGAATATTGAAAAACGAAAAATGAAAAATAGAAAATAAAAAGTTGAAAATGAAAAATAAAAATGAAAAATCAAAAATCAAAAAAGAAAATTAAAAATAAAAAATGAAAAATAAAAAATTAAAAATGAAAAAACCTAAAATAAATAAAAAACGAAAAGCGAAAAATAAAATATGAAAAATAAAAAATCGAAAAAGAAAAATTAAAAATGAAAAACGAAAAATGAAAAACGAAAAATGGAAAATGAAAAATGAAAAATAAAAACGAAAAATGAAAAATGATAAACGAAAAACGAAAAATAAAAAATGAAAAATAAAAAATGAAAAATGAAAAACCAAAAACAAAAATAAAAAATGAAAAATAAGAAATAAAAAATTAAAAACCAAAAATGAAAAATAAAAAATAATGAACGAAAATAAAAAATGAAAAACGAAAAATGAAAAATAAAAATGAAAAACGAAAAATAAAAAACGAAAAATAAAAACGAAAAATGAAAAACGAAAAACGAAAAATAAAAAATAAAAAATTAAAAACGAAAAAAAAATGAAAAATAAAAAATGAAAAACGAAAAATAAAAACGAAAAATGAAAAATTAAAAATGGAAAATGAAAAACGAAAATAAAAACGAAAAATGAAAAATTAAAAATGAAAAATGAAAAACGAAATACGAAAAATAAAAAATGAAAAATAAAAAATAAAAAATTAATAATGAAAAATGAAAAACGAAAAACGAAAAATAAAAAATGAAAAAAATAAAAATGAAAAATGAAAATGAAAAATAAAAAATTAAAAACGAAAAATAAAAAATGAAAAATAAAAAATCAAAAAAGAAAAATAAAAAATTAAAAATGAAAAATAGAAACGAAAAACGAAAAATAAAAAATAAAAAATGAAAAATCAAAAATAAAAATTAAAAACGAAAAATAAAAAATGAAAAATGAAAAATGAAAAATTAAAAATTAAAAATTAAAAATAAAAATTGAAAATTCAAAAATCAAAAATGAAAAATAAAAAATTAAAAACGAAAAATAAACAAAAAAAAAAAACGAAAAATAAAAATAAAAAATAAAAAATGAAAAATTAAAAATGAAAAATAAAATCGAAAAATAAAAACGAAAAATAAAAAATGAAAAATAAAAAATCAAGAAAGAAAAATTAAAAATGAAAAACGAAAAATTAAAAACGAGAAATGAAAAATGGAAAATGAAAAATAAAAAACGAAAAATGAGCAAATGAGAAAATTATAGTCGGTCTATACCGACTATATGATACCCTATACCATGCGTTTAGAGACCCTATCCCATAGGCCCAACTAACTGGACATAGAAAATAAGCATAAACCAAATTTGAGTTGAATTTTTATTAATTTTTTTGACTGCAGATATGAAAAAGTTCAGTTCAAAATGGACCTGAACTATGTTTGATAAAGTCTCTTGTATTTTGCAAAAATATATACAAACCAAATTTGAGAAGAATCAGTGCAATATTTTTGTTTTTTGATAGATTTAAGTGCAAATCGTAAAGCAGCTCTATATGGGGCCTATGACTAAGAGTTGTCCCATAGGGATCATTTTTGACTACTCATTAATGGATGTAATAAACACATACAAACCCAATTTGACTAAGATTTATATGATAATTTGGATCTTATGGCAATTTATGTCGATTTCACAAGGGTCATTTGTATGGGGGCTAGGTCTGAACATGGACCGATTCTCACCAATTTCAATAGCGTTCTATGGCCGATAAAAGCGCATATACCAAATTTCATCAAAATATATTCATATTTGCGACCTGTAGTTTGATTACAAGGTTTACATGGATACACAGACGGACAGACGGACGGACGGACGGACATCGTTCAATCGAATCAGTTAGTGATTCTGATTCGATCGGTATAATAAAAGATGAGTCTAGGTCAAATATTTTTGGTAGTTACAAACAGCACCACAAAGTCATTATACCCAAACCACATAGTGGCATAGGGTATAAAAATGAAAAACGAAAAATAAAAAATGAAAAATAAAAAATGAAAAATAAAAAATAAAAAATGAAGAATCAAAAATGGAAAATGTGAATTAAAAACGAAAAATAAAAAATGAAAAACGGAGAATAAAAAATAAAAAAAAATAAAAAATCAAAAATCAAATATCAAAAATCTAAAATCAAAAATGAAAAATGAAAAATGAACAATAAAAAATAAAAAACGAAAAACGAAAAATGAAAAATAAAGAATGAAAAATGAAAAATTAAAAAATAAAGGATAAAAAATGAAAAATGAAAAACGCAAATTTAAAAATAAAAATGAAAAATGAAAAACTAAGAATGAAAAATTAAAAATAAAAAACGAAAAATTAAAAATTAGCCAATTGAAATAATAAATAATAATAAATATATTTATATTAGCAGAGCCCCTGCAGTTGTTTGCTATAAGTGATGCATAGATGATGCTTTCTGTTTGATTTTAAAAAACTGCCATAAAAATCTTTAATTACTAGATGTTTACACATCTCCCTTGTGATCGGACTCTCAAAGGTTTTTTGCTGTTATTTATGATTAAAAAAATAAATAAAAAATCACTTTTTAAGACCAAACACAAAAACAAAAATTATAACAAAAATTGTTTAAAATAATACGAAATTTATTAAATGCTCTTTATAAATTACGTTTTCATTTCTACATGATGAATGTGTTAATACACATTTAGTAATTCCTCGGTCTGAAATTGATTTGGCTGATTTCGCAAGTATCCGAAGTGTGCCAATCTCAATAATACACTTCTAAGTTAAGGAGTGAGTTCGAAAAAATCTTAACATATATAAAATGTTATAATAAAGAAACCATTGAGCGTAGAGTTTTGATTATTTAATTGAAATTATATTAATAATTTTTATAGTTCTAATTACTACTTATGCAACTTATGGACCTTTTCCGGAAAACCTTCCATTAGTTATATTCTAATGGTTTCTGTCATCTACCTTTAAAATCTTCCACATTTTGAAACACAAATTTTGTGCTCTTCAACTTTCTTTTCACAAGAGCCCAATACCTCTCCACTGGCCTAAGTTCAGGACAGTTTAGAGGATTTCACTCCCTTATTCTTATCGTAGACAGGATTCGAAATCGGGCCTAAAATATGTGTACACATTGTGTGGGCTTATGAAATGAAGAAGTCTTAATAACAATTTTGGTATTTATAGAGCCAGTTGTAAAATATGACTTGTTTCTTTTGCCGCAACTGCATATTGTTGGCCATACCAGTAACTTTTTCTTTTGGAAATTTCATCTGCTTTTGGGTCCTAAATATATCCACCTATGGTAGATATAGAAACGAAAAAAGCAATCGATTGCGATTAGATGCCTGTGTGTATGGCATTACAGACAATAGAGCCAAGAATTAACAAATTAGTTGAGAATATCCAGGAGTAGAAATATCATTGAGAAATTTTCGAATTTTTTATTTTTGTTAAATTTTTGTTTTTATAATAAATTATGAAGTTTGCATTTTATTTGAGGATACATATCGCACCTTATATACTAAAGTGAAACTCAAAATTTTTCAAAATTTACTTTTTCCCATAAATTAATTCACAGTACACATTTCTAACTACTGCAAAAATTTATTTCTCATAACTATCTTCTGTAACATCAAAAATGCCGGTATATCTGGGGCACAACTTGAGATAATGTCACTAGTTAAATGAAAAAATTTTAGTCAGAGTGTCATAACTCAAAATTATATTTTATTTCCACAAACACAATATATAATAAAAAAAAAGATTATAGCAAAACTTTCCTCAAAATGGACATTTTTCATAATAAAACTAAATTTTTTTAAATAATACAATACAATTTTTACGTATACAGTTTTTTGCCTCTCCTGAATATTTGAAAATTTTGAGTTGTGTCACTTTTGTATATAAGGTGCGATATAATGAAAAAATAAAGTTATGTTTTACATTCATCGTATAAAAAGATCAATTCATTATAGATAATTTAACATATTATTAAAAACTTGGAATCACAAAAGAAAAATTATGAAATATCTGGTGGGTTAAGAACCACTGTCCTAAATCATCTTCAATTATCCAAACATGAGACTATTAAAGTTTCATCACTTCACGTACAACTACATATATATAAATTCGAACAAAATATATTACTTTAAACATCCTGATTATGTCCTTAAAACACAATCTCCTGTAAACATTTGTTGGTTTTTATTGTTAACTTAGACAAATGTCAAAAAAAAACAAAAAAAAAAAACACAAAAACTTTGCATTTATTATAAATTGCTTAACTTATGGTCCTATAAAAATGACTTTATGTCATCAATATTTTTCTTCCAAAAACATCTGTTGGTGGTCTGTAATATCATCTATGGAATAGAACCGTAAGAAAGCAAGAAAAAAAAAGCACAAGTATGCATCATTTTTAAAGAATACGGATGGAAAAATGAAAGGAACAAAGAAAAGAAGAAAATTAAAATTGATATCAGCATGACTCGTACTTCAATTCATTGTTTAGGAAATTTGAAGTTTGTGTTTCTTTTATTTTTGTTGTTGGCATGGTTGTTTTGCTGAAGTACCAATATATATTGTAGTAATTTTTCACTTTTAAAAAAATAGTCGTCGTCGTTGTCGTTGTCGTTTTTTTTCTTTTCGGGTGACAGTAACCCCAAGGTATTAAATATAACATATTGCAGAAGATGAAACTTAAATAAAGTCAAAAATAACAACAATAAGGTTATTCTTTGTGTACTTAAAATTCTTGCGATCTTAAATTGATAAATTTTTAATATAATATTTTTTATTTTTAAAATATTTTTATTAAATACGAGTAATTATGGCAAAAAATCGATAAACTGTAATTTTGTTAATTTGAATTCTTTAGTAAGATGAATACCCGTTATATGTCAAATATATGTATATACACTTGATACAAAAAGTTTCCGTACACTTGAAAATGAAAATTTTAAATATTAGTACAAATTTTAATAAAATATTTGGAATTACGAACTTTTTACCATTGAAACTTTGGCAATTTAACTTATTTAAAAAAAATCATGTGAGTTCGATCATAGGGAAGATGTGTAAACATCTAGTAAATAAAGATTTTTTATAACACTTTTATAAAATCAAATAGAAAGCGTCATCTATGTATCACTTATAGCAATCAGCTGCAGGGGCTCTGCTAATATTAAAAAATTTATTATTATAATTTCAACCGATTAATTTTCAAATTTTCATTTTTAATTTTTCATTTTTTATTTCTCATTATTAATTTTTCATTTTGTTTTTTCGTTTTTCATTTTTCATTTTTAATTTTTCGTTTTTCATTTTTTATTTTTCATTTTTTATTTTTCGTTTTTTAGTTTTCATTTTTACTTTCCATTTTTTATGTTTCATTTTTAATTTTTAATTTTTTATTTTTCAGGTTTCATTTTTCATTTTTCATTTTTTATTTTTAATTTTTCGTTTTTCATTTAAATTTTTCATTTTTTATTTTTCATTTTTTTTCATTTTTCATTTTACACTTTTTATTTTTAGTTTTCCATTTTTCATTTTTAATTTTTATTTTTCATTTTTCATTTTCAAACCGGATATTACATATCATAATTTTTTCACCAATACAATCATAAGTCACACCAATTTTGTCATACGTCTTACATATATGTTACGCTGTTTTTGTAATTGTATTGTAAAATATAAATTTACCCCCCTGCGCGTATAGATGTTTACACATAAAAAAAAGAACTTGTGGATAGTTTCTACTTAAATTTTTTTGTTTACAACGTAAAAAGAAAGCTGTATTCGTACAGAAAAGCACAATTAACGGAATCCCACTAATCATACAGCGACGTACAGGCGTGTTAGTTACATCGATTATATTTTAGTAGAAGATAAACTTTTTTGTATTAAGTTAATTTGACTTAATTATATTTCTTTTGGAAACTATATTTTGAAATGAGTCCCAAAGTCAAAAAAATCGATGCTGACGAGAGATAAATTATACTTAAGCTTAGAAATGAGGGTATAAATTTTCGATGTGTAAACATCTATACGCGTAGGGGGGTAAATTTCTAATTCACAATACAATCACAAAAACAGCGTAATATGTGAGCGTAAGATTTTACGCGTAACATGTGAGCATTAAGACAAATCGGTGTGACATGATTGTTTGGTGAAAAAATTATGATATGTAATAACCTTTTTGTCGCTGTTTTCTGCATTTTATTTATTACCAGATGTTTACACATCTCCGCTGTGATCGGACTCGCATGATTTTTTTCATGTAATAACTCGAACCATAGGCTTAAGTTCAAAACTACAAATCCACCAATTTAATTTTGGGAAAACCTTGTTCTGGTTAACACTTCAAGCTAACTGAGCGGGAAAAGCGTACTATTTTGACGTCAGTAAAACAGATTCCTAAAATTACCGCTTCCCAAATTAGTTCTCAAATCAGAAAATCCTTTGGCAAAACAGCAAATTGGATTCTTATGGTTGTTTAGCACGTAGAAAGTCATTCATATCCGATGTCAATAGAAAAAAAAACTTATGGACTTGTAAACATGGCTCCAAAATTTTGGTAATGTATTTGCATATTCGGCATTAAATGAAAAAAAGTTAGTTCAGCAAAAAGTGGAACTGCATTAAATAAAGATAACATTTTGCCATCGGTTAAATACGGTGGAGGTGGCATTATGGTTTGGGGTTGTATGCCTGGCAACGGGGTTGGTAAGCTCATATTTATTGAGTCTGTAATAGATAATTTGTGGAAGCGCAGAATCCGTCTGTATAAAATGAACCACTACGCCGCCCGCCGAACTTCGATGTGACTTCTGGTTCTCGAAAAAACGACATCCCAGCTTGAAAGAAGTGATTTCGAGAAAAACGCATTTAAAGTTTTAAAGTTTTATTACAAGAATTTTCTATATCGTCGTACTAATATTTATATACATATATAACTCCAAAAATAATTCGAACTTTAAAAATTCCTTTTAGGGCATTATTTTTGAAGGATTTTAGAAGATATATATGAAAAAAAATTCGAAAAAATTTTTTTTAACCATACCTTAAATGCAATAAACCTTTAATAATTAAAAAAAGATAATAAACAAATAAATAGCTTAATAATTTACTACCCGATTCCAGCCCTTGAAATTCGAGTGGAAAAATTCTATTTTTTCATTTGATAAATTATTGATCCTAAAGGTATGCTATGTCAAAAATAATTTTTCAATTCACACAATTATTATAGTGAATGAAGAAAACAAACACAATTTTTTTTGCAAACGCATTAACAAAGTTAAAAAAACCACACATATAATTGTATGTATGTGTTAGTAGCAACTTTAAATGAGCATAACTCCAACAAAATTTAAAAATTTAAAAATTTGTAAGTCTGGTGGACAGCTAAAAAGATATACTTTTCAAATAAGATACGTTTGATCAAAATCGGCGGAAAATTGTTGAACAAATCATCGGTCACAACAAATCGCCTTACCTATTAATTTATAGATTAGAAAAAAAATAATTTAGCTTAATTAATTTTTTTTCCACCTCAACAATTTGGGTTCCGCAGAGAGCATAACACAGCTCATCCATTGATAAGAATAAGAAATTTAGTAAAAACAAACTTTAATCATCAAAAATCAACTGGCATGGTTCTATTGGATGTCAAAGCTGCCTTTGATTCAGTCTGGCACGAAGGTCTCTTTTTTAAGATGATCAATTTAAACTTCCCAATAGCATTGACAAAAAAATTCATAGTTTCCTCACCTCTCGTTCTTTTAAAGTTCACATAGGCTCACACCAGTCCGGAAGCCATCCTATAACGGCAGGTTGTCCCCAAGGGTCATGTTTATCCCCTGTCCTTTATAATTTACTAGATGTAACCCGGTGTGCTCCGCTACACCCTCCCCCTCCCCCCTTCCGAATCGTTATGAAAGGGCTCACGCAAAGTCCCAAGGCTCTCACTAATACAGTAATTCAGATATATCACATTTAATATTAAGTTTGTGTGGGGGTACCACGCGCATTTGTCTAATCCCGCCCATTTTTTTGTCTGACTACTCACGTTAATAGTAGATAACTTGAGACAAATTTGCAAAGCTTTCTCTGTCATAGTACTTAATATATATGATATTAAAAATTTACTTTGTATGGGAGGTGCCACGACCACTAAAAATATTTATAAAAATTAAAGCCTGTAGCAATCCCATATCCGCAGTAAGACTATGTGAAAATTTCAGGAAGATCAGATGAGTAGTTACGGAGATTACAGATTACCCTCTACAAACAAACAAACACACAAATATTACCTCTTTATTATGTTAATATAGAATATTAGTATAGATTTTTTTATTTCAATGCTTGCTGATGCTGATATAAAATGTTTTTTGTTTTTTCATTCGGTACAACAATTATCAGATTTTCGGCGTTCCTATGCTGGAGCAAGGTACATGTAGCTGCCCATGAGAAGAAGATGGATTATCCATATTAAATCTGGCAACACTTAACTATTGTCCTTGAACTTAGAATATCATTTGGCAATTTTTCTTTTTAGCGATTTTTGATTTTGTCCATTTTTGATTTTGAAGATTTTTGTTTTTTGGGCGATTTTTATTTTTCGCGACTTTTGTGTTTGGCGATTTTTGATTTCGGCGATATATTTTCCACGACAAATTACATTAGTAACTAACGAACTTGTCAAAAAACTGTCGCTTTCATTGTGCTTCATATTTTTTTACATAGGAGGTGCCACGCACACTAGTCCCATCCCGACCAATTTTTATTGGACTACTCACATTAATATCTGATGAAGTAATGCGAAATTTCGAGTCTTTCCCTTTTATAGTACACCAGTTATATGATATCAGATATCTACTTTGCATGGGCGGTGGTACGCCCACTGCTCCGATCACTAATCAAATGAATAACTTATGGGCTCACACAAAGTCCCAAGACCCTCACTACTCCAGATATATGGGATTTTATATTTGCTTTGTATGCCAGGTGCCATGCCTATTGGTCCGATACTGCCCATTTTGCATCCGACTACTCACATTAATAATAGATGACATCAGCAAAATTTGAAAAGCTGTCTCTATCACATTACTCGAGAAATATAATATTGAACTATTACTTGTATAGGAGGTACCACGCCCACTTATCCGATCCCGCCCATTTCCGGCATAGCTACTAATATTAACAATAGGTGATCTCACACGAATTTGCAAAGCTCTCCCTATCATAGTACTCAATATATGTATATGATATTAAAAATTTACTTTGTGTGGGAGGTGCCACGCCCACAAAAAATATTTAAAAAATTATAGCCTATAGCACTTCCCATATCCGCAGTAAGACTCTGTGAAAATTTCAAGAAGATCAGATGAGTAGTTACGGAGATTACCTCCTACAAACAAACAAACAAACAAACAAACACACATTACCTCTTTATAATATTAGTATAGATATACATCTGATTTTCCTCAAATGGACTACTGTACTTTATCAATATTCGCTGATGACACAGCAATCCTAAGCTCGGAAATTCTGGCTGTTGATATAATGGCTAATTTACATAGAGCATGATCTGATATTTTATCTTATTTTAATAAATGGAAAATTGTGATAAATTGTGAAAAAACACAGGCGATATATTTTACAAGGAAACGGAAAGAATGTTATTTACCACAGACCAATATTATCATAAATAATAATGCTATACAGTGGGAACAAAAAGTAAAATATCTTGGTATTATGCTCGATACGAAAATGAAGTTTAAGGATCATATACCTTATATAATAAATAAAGTTAACTTATTAATCCGTATTCTATACCCTTTTATTAATCGGAAATCTTGCCTTAATATTAATAATAAAAAACTCATCATGAAGTCCATTTTCAACGCTGTAATATTCTATGCAGCCCCCGTTTGGTCTACTAGCGCATCTTGCCATATTAAAAAACTGCAATTAGCCCAAAATAAGTTGTTAAAACTTATATATAACCTACCTTGGTTTTTTCTACCACACGCCTTCATGATATTGCGGGCCTAGAATTAGTTCCAGACAAGATAAACAGGCTTACACAAAACTTTAATACCAGATGTCTGAATTCTGATTTCGTGCATATTAATGAGCTAGCATCATCTTAGGTTTTATCTAGTCTGTAGTGAAGTAGTATAAGTAGTTTAAAAAAAAAATTCAAATAGGTTTTTGCCAACTTTTCTCCTCCAATTAAAAAATAATACTCTATATACATATGTAAATAGAAATTTTGTAAATATAAATCTATTATTAAGCTGAAAAAGAAAAATCTTGAATTGATTGATTGAATTAATTTTTTCTTAAGAATTTTAATTTTTGTTGTACGGATACTTTTTCTATGAAGTGTATCTATTCATATAACAAACAAAGGTTGTTAGCCATCAATATTAATAAGAGTTGATATACGCATTTGTGGAACCTAACGAGTCACTTAAGTTTTCAAATCCGCTGACTAAGCATAATGCTCTCGTATTAGTATAAAAATATGACAAATAAAATGGCAAAAAATATTTATTATTTGATTCATTTTGTTTTTGTTTTATTTTTATGTATGTTAAATTCCCATACAATTTGAATCTTACTTTAAATATCTCCTGTTGTGAAAATTTATTATTGTTTTTTTTCGGCTTTTGCATTGCATATATTTCTATTTTTTGGTACTATAAATCCTTAAATTTAAATGTTTATATATGAAAAGTGTAGCATCACTGAACATTTTCTACATTTCAAAGTTAATATTACAGAATTATAGTTATAGGTGTCTCCACATCATATTTTGTAAAGACATTTTTTTGTATGTACCTGTCAAAATTCAGAAAATATATAAAAAATATTTTAAATAATTTAAAAAGATTTAATTGGACAACACATCTACACCTTTTCCAATTTATTTTCAGAAATTATGAAATTTTTTTTCAGAAAACATCAATATAATAAAAAGAAGCAGTTTGCTGTACAATACCGAAAAGCTGTTACCAACATTTAAATCTACTTTTAAGCATTGGAAAATGAACTAACAAGGGCGGACTCTTTATTGAGAGAAAAAGAGGACTTCAGTTTTTAATCAGCAACAATATAAAAAAAAAATCAATGTGAGTCCGATCACAGGGGAGATGTGTAAACATCTACACCTTTTCCAATTGTATTTCAGAAAGTATCACTCGATTTTCAGAAAGTATTAATTGTATTTAAGAAAACATCAATTAAATTTCAAAAAGTATCAATTGTATTTCAGAAAATATCAATTGATTTTCAGAAATACTCAACTATATTTCAGAAAACATCAATTGAATTTTAGAAAATATCTATTGAAATTCAGAATTAAAATGTAGTTTACCCTGCAATACTGAAAAGTGATTATTATTTCTAGTAGTGATTTGAAGTCGCAGAAAATATTTTGCAATATTCGCACTTATTTGTTATGCACTGGAAAATAAACTATCAGGGGCGGCCTTTTAATCGAAAGAAGATGAAAACTTTATTTGTTAATCAGCTACAATATAAACACCAGGATAGAATTTTGACCGATTATGAAGTCATCATTTCGAAAAAGAAACACGTTTATATCGTCACATAAAATGCAAATGGCCGTAACTAAGAAAAAGTTCAAAATTGGCTTTTTGTATTGTAGTTACGGTCCTTTACTTAAAAACAACTATTTTATCATAAATTTGTTTTCATAAATAAAAATCCATATATATTTTTCAGCTTGATTCTAAAATTTGGGTATTAAGTGTAAAGTAGTTTTTGTTTAATGATGTTTTTCGCTTCTCCTGTAAAATATATAAATATTAATTACGGCCGTTTGCATTTTAGGTGACGATATGTGGTTTTCAAGAAATATTACAAACCCAGTAAAATAATTAAAAAAATATGTTTTTATATTGCGTTCTGACTATTTTTCTGAGACCCATTTGATATTTTCCGAAATTCAATTCATATTTTCTGAAATAAATTTAATAATTTATGAAATACATTGATCTTTCCTGAAATACATTTGATATACATTTGATAATTTCAGAAATACATTTGATGGTTTCTGAAAAACATTTGATAATTCCTGAAATACATTTGATGTTTATAGAAGAAAATACTGTTGATATTTTCTGAAATACATTTGATAATTTCTGAAACTCAATTGATGCTATTTTATATGCCATTGATTATTTCTGAAAATAAATTGATGTTTTTGAAATACAATTGATACTTTCTGAAACACAATTGATATTTTCTGAAATTAAAAAAACACTTAAGTTTATTTTTGACTTCTTCAAAGTTTTCCTAGCATTTAGCTTTTTAATGTATCAGGCAGATATTCACAACAGATAATGGAATTTCAACTCTGTATTAAATGTCAAGAAAAATGAAGACGATAATAAATCTATGGAAGTAGGCAAATAGAAAAGTAAAAAATAGGTGGAAAGAGCAAAAGTTTACGAGAAAGGTGTATTTTTCTTTTTTATTCAAGAAATTTAAGCGCTTTTAATAAAATTATAAAGAAAATATGAAATTAAGAAGTTTTTGCATATTTTAAGTACAGATAATAGAGTGAAACACAAGTCAGAAATGAAGAAAGTATCATAATCGTTGCACCAATACACTCACACCTCACACCGTTTTTGTCTTACTCTGTTTTTCTGATTGTATTGTGAAACAGATTTGTTAATAGGTTTGTTAATAAAAATTTAAATGTTCTTAAACTAGATCTGTCGTTGGCAAATATATACTTGAATATTTAGAGAAAAAAAAACAACTCTGTAAGTTTGTGAACATGTTAAACTCACAGCAAAACAAGCGGTTCTACTCACTAAAAAAGTTCTGTCAATAGCAAATATGCACTTGAATATTTAAAATTAACGAAAAAGATTTGTGATTTTGCTAAACAGACAGCGAACTTGGCGGTTCTGCTTACTAAATACACCAATATACTTACATATACCTCACACCGATTTTCCCCTACGCTGTTTTTGTGGTTGTATTGTGAAATTGGATTTTACCCTCCTGAGCGCATAGATGTTTACACATCAACAAGTTTCGACTACATCATGGCTGCCAATTTTGATAACATAATTTCGACAAAAATTCGTTTATAGTTTACGAGAAATGTTACAAATGTAATGTAGTACTTCAAAAATATGTTTTTGTATAGCATTCTGATTATTTTTCTGAAATTTAATGCATAATTTCTGATATACTTTCTGACAATCGCTTATCATTTTCTGAAATACAATTGGGAAAGGAGTGAATTCAAAAAATCATAAATAAAGTAGAAAGCAACAAATACAAGTTTTAGTACTTAATCTTAAAGCTGCATGTAATAGAAATAAAATAAATTTTGTTTCATGAAAATCCATAGATAAATTCGTATTTTTTGACAAAAAAAAAGAAAAACAGATTTTTTACTAGCATAACCAAAAATTCAAACAACAGTTCATTTGAATAAGATTTAATAGATATTTTTTAATAAACAAAGTTAACAAGTAGTTATATTTTAATCAACAAGATTAACAAAGCATACACGGTGGTCTTGAACCAACTTTTAATGAAGGGGCTTAGCACATCAAATTTTTTTCTGATTTAGGTTATTTACTTTCTAAATAGTGAGTAAAAAAATTATAGCCCATAACTTGTCGAGCCGTTTTTGAAAAAAAATCATTTAAAACAAAAATTAGTCGTTTTTTATGAAAAATTTCACATATTCATATTGAATTATGAATATAAGGATTAAATATATTAAAATAATATTTTTATGAGATCATTTTAGAGGAAAAGCAATATTTTCGTTATAATAATTCAGTTTTTATTATGTATTACATAATATGTTGTAATAAGTTTCGATATTGTATAAAGAATTTAAGAATAAATTTACATTTTTATTTCCTACGTCTTCATTTAAAATTATTTTATGTATAATTCTCTGGATTTTTGCATTAACATGTTTATGATAATTAGGATGCTTTTCGAATACTTTGTATTCGGCCGTAGTTGTTTTAAAATCTGAGTGTAGAGATTCTGCGACTTGATCGCTACAGAATCCCAGTCCTTTACCAACTTTTTCACAAAATTGAGAACATGAAGGAATACCGCATGACCTTTTGGTGTCACGGAAATTTCCAAACCATAATAACCACTTTCGAAGCTTGAAATACATTCTATGTAATTTGAGTCGAGTTTAACAGAAAAACAAGATTGTACAACGGTTTTAAAGTTATCAAAACACTTTACGCATACTTTACATTACATCATACTGCATAACTGCCTTAAAAAACCTGTTTTATTTAACAGGATTTTACATGAATTTCCCGCAAGTGCTTGAGAACCATAATTAACTTTTCGGGTTACGTGGGATCTTTTAGCCTATTGGTAACTGACATCTTCAACATTTTATTGTAGATAGCATTTACAACACTAATTAAAAGATGTAGTTCAGGTGGTGGAATGATTTCTAAAATTTCTGTATCATTATCTTTTCAAAAAAATATAGGATTAACTGTGAAATTTTAAACATTTTTTGCAAAATCTTTATCATCTCCCATTTCTTGCCGCAAACAGTAGTATTCTTTGCGGCTGCCGATGAGTCTTAGTTCCGTCAGCAGATGATATACACCAGGTACAAGGATATGTACTTGCTTGTGACCAGAGTTCAGAAAAAAACACACACTGAATAAAAAACTCGTACATATATGTAAACAAACATAATTTAGACCAACACACACATATTTTTAGCTTCATATCAATTATGTGCGTTTCTAAATTTTCTACGGTGCCCAACACAATCATGACTGTTTTCGTTTTAATATTTCGTTATTTACACGAACATTTTTGTATCACGTACTTTTTGTTTCGATCACACATAAACCAGACATATTGGAGTGTTGCTTTATTTGAAGTTCGTTTTCTGGTACGTGTACTGAAAAAAAAAACAGAATATGTCCAATAAACAGGTTCGAGTTCAGTTATATTTTAAGTCGTGTTGTGGCTCGTGTACTAAGAAAAAACAGAACATGTACAATAAACAGGTTCGAGTTCAGTTATATTTTAAGTCGGGTTGTGGCTCGTGTACTAAGAAAAAACAGAACATGTACAATAAACAGGTTCGAGTTCAGTTATATTTTAAGTCGTGTTCAGGCTCGTGTACTAAGAAAAAACGAACATGTACAATAAACAGGTTCGAGTTCAGTTATATTTTAAGTCGTGTTCTGGCTCGTGTACTAAGAAAAAATAGAACATGTACAATAAACAGGTTCGAGTTCAGTTATATTTTAAATTCGTGTTCTGGTTCTTGTACTACGAAAAATTGAAACATCAATTCGCGATCTGATACACCCCGATAAAAACGACAACAATTGTTTCAACCAAATTTATTAAAATTTTATTGACCCTTTTTTATGACTTACGTTGCAAATTGTTTACAATTGTCAAATATTTTAAAATTTTATTGGTCATTTTTTGTGACTTACGTTGAAATTTACACGTCTGATTGAAACCTGCAAGAAAGATTTAAGTGCAGTGTGCAGTTTTTGTGTCTTAAGTATTTTATTACCATCTTTTATTAAAATAAAAACCAGTCAATAAAAACAATTGTAAATAATTTCAACGTAAATCACAAAAAAATGCCAATAAAATTTTAAAATATTTGACAATTGTAAACAATTTGCAACGTAAGTCATGAAAAAAGGTCAATAAAATTTTAATAAATTTGGTTGAAACAATTGTTGTCGTTTTTATCGGGGTGTATCAGATCGCGAATTGATATTTCAATTTTTCGTAGTACAAGAACCAGAACACGAATTTAAAATATAACTGAACTCGAACCTGTTTATTGTACATGTTCTATTTTTTCTTAGTACACGAGCCAGAACACGACTTAAAATATAACTGAACTCGAACCTGTTTATTGTATGTGTTCTGTTTTTTCTTAGTACACGAGCCACAACACGATTTAAAATATAACTGAACTCGAACCTGTTTATTGTACATGTTCTGTTTTTTTTTTCAGTACACGTACCAGAACACGAACTTCAAATAAAGCAACACTCCAATATGTGTGGTTTATGTGTGATCGAAACAAAAAGTACGTGATACAAAAATGTTCGTGTAAATAACGAAATATTAAAACGAACACAGTCATGATTGTGTTGGGCACCGTAGAAAATTTAGAAACGCACATAATTGATATGAAAATAAAGATATGTGTTGGCTGCTTTTGAACAGAACATTGTGTGTTTCATGTGTGTATTTTCTGAACCTTGCTTGTGACATAATTCCTGTCATTACATTTGCTAGCTTCAAATCAGTTGCAATAATTTCTTCTTAATTTTCAAAACGTAATAATGACCATAACACATTTTCGTAATTTTCATATGTATAAGGAACTATTGCAAGCAACAAAATCTTTTTTACCTCACTGTCTACATTTTGTTGCCAATATATTATCAAAATATTTTTGTCGCTTTATTGGTATCACAGCATCATCGGATTCAATCAAATCATTCTCTAACAGTAGATCTGAAGATTGAATGGATATGCAAATTTGCAGGAGCCCGCCCTCACCATCGATGCCAAATTTCAAAAGATATTCTGTGAAATTCCTATTCTCCTTAACATGTTCTATAAGTTTTTTAACGTCATTATAAAAAACTATGCTCTTGGAAGTTTTGCTTTTTACATTATTTTTACGGTTTTTTAAAATGTCACACATTCTAACTTCAAAATAAGAATCTACAGAATGATTTAAATTCTTGAGTTTTTCAACCAAATTTAATTCAAACATGTTTCTATTATTAGTAGCAACTTTTAAGGCTGTCATTAAACCAATTTATCTTTTTGATATTCCAAGACCTAATGCTATTTTAGAAACATTGTCGGCGGAAATGGGCTTTTGTTCTTTATTCCTCGATGGCTTCAGTGTTACTGTCATTGGACTGGACTCCACGTTCTTGGGATATGAACAATTCATTAAGATTATTTCCTTTCGAATTTGCAAGGTTTTTTGTTAACTTACTAACCAGTTGCTCTTTATGTTGTGTTGAAAGATTTTCATCAATATGTGTTTCTAAATGATCCAGGTGATTCAAATTCCTATTACAGACTGGGGCTGATCACCATTTACTACACTTTTTTAATTTATTATTATTATTAGGATTAACTTAAAAAATTTCGCTTACCGGTTTCCTACTTAAATCGCACAAAGTAAACTCACATTTTTTATATCAATTATAGATCTCGTGTTAGGATCCATTAATTTAAAATGTGAATATTCCGGTAATTTAATTCTTTTTTTATTTCACGATAGATCAGAATTCAACAAGCATCTCAAGCTGCACTGGAAAGACGTTCATCGTAGTTGACGACTTTTTCAATATTTTCCTTTAATACTACCCGAAATTTCAAACATCCTATTTTTCTTCTCTTAAGACAAAATAAACACATGTTAAGACACATGAAAGCTTGAACATATTGTTCTTCAGATAATGTTAATGTTCAAATAACAAACAATATTAAATTGGAGGTTCTTGATTTATTTTGGCCTAAAGAGTTAAATTATAGATTTGCCATTAATTTTTTTTTATAAAAGTTAGAGAAGTTAAATATATACAAACCTAATGAACAATGTACTGAAAATTCCAAAAAAAAAATTATAAGTATCAAAATTGTGATTTATAGAATTATATAAAGAAGAAGCCAAACAAGCTTAGAAACGTTGGGAGAAAATTGCAAAAAATTTGTTTGCATTTAAATTGTGACCAACATAGCCATTTTTCGGAGTTTATAAGGGTTTACCTCGGGGTGTTTTGGTTAGTTTGATATTTTCAATGAATAAAACCAAGTTTTTATTTCATTGTTTTTCTCTACGTTTCGTTGGCTTTATTCCAACTTCTTCAGGAGAATTTTTTGTTTTTATTGTTGTAAAAATCTGGTAACTTACAATATTTATAATTTAATATAACAAGAAAAATTTAGTTTAAACTTACGATGTGTTTTACATTGTCAGGATTATTATAAATTATGAACTAATAAACGGAACATCACGAATTTAATAATAAATAAAAATAAATAACCACGACACAGAAAAAATATCACAGTCTAAACCTTAAAAGTACTATCACAGAACTAAACTACTATAAATTATTGCAACCGAATATTGCAACTTCGTATTGTCTTTATCCTCTTTAGTATTCATAGCTCTGTTTATTCGTTGTTGTATGCGTAGGCTTTCTAATGTGTAACGTTTATTTTCTCTTTTCTCTTTGTCCAATATATTTACTTTTTCAAAATTCACGATGTGACCACTCTCCTTAACATGTTGGGCTAAAGCTGTGCTTTCCTTTCCCTTGCTTATATCGGCAGCATGTTCAGCTATTCGTGTCCCTAACATTCTTTTCGTTGTACCAACATATACTCTTTCACATCTCTCCCTATCGTAACCTTTGCATTTTATTTCATAAGCTACATTATCAATTTTCATCTTGTCTAACTTTGTCTTATTGCACGTAAAAAGTGATCTTAGTGTAGCATTTGATTTGTGTGTTATTTTTATTCGTTCTCGTTAGTCATGCCCTCTAATGATCTGTTCTCTGTAAGTTTGGGTATGTATGGTACACTGTAAAAAATTTTTTCGTCGTTATTTTTTTCTATTTTTTCTTTATTTTTGTTTTTTGTATTGTTGAGGGTTTCGTTTATTAATTTATTTATAATAAAGGTGGGATAACTATTTTTTGACAAAATCGTTCGTATCTTTGTGATATTGTCTTTCCAGAATTTTTTGTCGCTTATTTGTATTATCTTTTCGATTAGGTTTGTTGCCGTGTTTATCTTCATTTTCATGGGTTGTGTCGATTGATAATTTATTATTCTTCCTGAGGATGTAGACTTTGTGTACCAATTTGTTATTAGACTCCCGTTGTTCTTAATAATGTTGATGTCTAAGTATGGTATTTCCATATTTTTTTCTTTCTCAATAGTAAATTTTAGTTTATTATGGTACGAATTTAAAGATTTTAAAATTAGTTCTTCATTATCCTTATCTATTACTGCCAATATATCATCAACATACTTAGAAATGAATTTGATCTTTACATTTCTAAGATTCAGTTCCCCGATCACCTCGTCTAAAAGGGTATCTAGTACAATATCAGCAATTGTTGGAGAGAGTGGATTCCCCATGGGCATACCATACGTCTGTTGGTAAAATTTGTTGTCATATGTGAAATAGTTATTTTCATTTAGGCATAACTGAAGAATTTTTAAAAAATCGCGTCTAGGTAATTTTGTGTATTTTTTCATGATCTCCCATTTGTCCAATATGTTTTTTATCGCTAGGTGGGTCGGTATATTTGTAAATAATGACACTACATCAAAGGAAACTATAACATCATTTTTATCTATTTTTACATTTTTTTTAGCTTCTCCTTTAGCTGTACTGAGTTTTTGATGTTATAGATTGGGGATATAAGATTTTTAATATTTGGCCTATGAATTTTGATAAATTGTAGCATGGTACTTTAAGAGAGGAAGATATTGGTCGAATTGGGATGTTTTCTTTATGGATTTTTGGTAGTCCATACAGTTCCGGTGCTGCGGCTGCATGAGTTGTCATATTTAATTTTTCAGATTTGGAAATATATCCATTCTTAAGTAAATTTGTAATAATATTGTTGTTCATTCTTTGTAATTTTGTTGTAGGGTCTTCTCTGATAGTTTTATATGTTGTCCTATCCTCTAAAAGCTTATTCATTTTTGTCTTGTAGGCTTCTTTATACATAACAACTGTTATGTTCCCATTATCTGCTGTAGTTATTATAATTCTATCTTCATTTTTCTTTATTAACTTCCTAGTCTCTTCTTTGGAAAAATTTTACCAAAAACTAAAAATAAAATAACATATTGGTCTAATAAATATACACAAAAAAATTATTTAATTTTTCATACTGTTTGTTGACAAACTATCAAATTAACACTAGTACACTACAATTACGTTAAATTTACAATACAATTTACAGTACAGAAAAAATTAAAACTCCTAAATTGGCCATCTAAATGAGTTTTAATTTTTATATAGAACGGGAAGTGTAAATCCACCGAAATGGTGGAGTAGGACCATTGCATTTGTTTTCCAAAACTAATTTTTGTACTTAAACAAAAATTGCAATCACAATCATGGCTCGATGTTTCCCTTCACAGCAGAGAAAAAGTTGCAGTGAGAAAAAGCATAAATATATTTAAAACTTTATTTAAAAGTACTTACTGAGAGTCCGATGAAGACTGATTTCTTAAAATAACTCGGCAATTATTACATATTGAACTGGGTGTCCAGTATTGGACAATGTTTTCTACCTTTATTTTAAAAACAATCTTTGTATTTAATTTGTAAAAAAAAAATTGAGAAATGGAGCCGTTTATTTTTGGCCATAAATTTGCCGCACAGATAACAAAATATATCCGGCTATGTTTTTGCTCATTTTTTATTTTTATATTTCAAATAAACATTTGTCTTGTCCGCAATCACTTGTTGAGTGATACTGATTGTGTAAAGTGGTGCCTTTTATATACCTTTTTAAAATCACATTTTTTCAATGAAAAGAAAGATAAAAGAAGCATATACGCAGGTAGTCACAACTAGAAAAAGAAACACCGATAGTCGCAAATGAGACGCACATAAATAAATAATATAGAGACAACATAATAAAAAGGATTAAAAAGAAATATTGTGTAAATAGTAGGGCGGGTCGATTTGTAGGGAGGCAAAAAAATCGCTCAAGTGACAAGGAAATTTATATTCTAGCGATCAAAATAAGAAACTTTTCCGAAGTAATCATACCTCTAAAACGAATTCTGATGTCCCGACTTTTGACCCCCAATTCCTCCCATGCAATTGATCTGAAACTTCGCCCGTAGTCTTGTTGTGACTACAGATTAATTTTGAGGTAGTCACGCAGAGTCACGCATAGTCACGGACTGATCTAAAAGTTATATACCCTCATCCGATCGATCTGAAACTTGGTCCATACATTTGCTGTGAAAAAAGATTAACTTTGACATGGTCACGCACAGTCACGGAGAGATGAAAAACCAACTTCCCTGAAAAACATGTTGTTGATTAAAGAGGTAGTTATTTATACTAGCAGATTCCAGCCCTCGAAATTCGAGTGCAAATTCTAGGAAATTTTATTTTCTCATTAAATAAAGACCCTAAAGGTATGCTAATCAATTATAGCCAATTAACAAATCAACACAAAAAACAAACTTATGTTTATTACAAATACATTAACAAATTTAATAAACACACACATAACATTGTATAATTTTATGTATGTGTTAGTAGCAATTTTAAATACAATTTACTCAAAATAAAGGAAAAAATTTGAAACTTTTTAAATCTGCAAAACGGTTAAAAAGGAATACCTTTCAAATAATATACGCTTGGTCAAAATCGGAAAAAAAACGGTAGAACAAAACATTTTTTATTTCTTCATTCTTTATTTACAATCTATTTTACAATATTAAGCAAATTTGATGAAATAAAAATAAACTAACGTTAGTTATTAATCTTCATTAAGATCAATAACACTATAAATACATACGAGGGATCATAGTTCATTTATTTCTAATTAATATTTTTACAATAGTATATATATTTATTATTTTTTCAATATGTACAAAAATCTTTATGTAATAAATCACATTTTTTGAAATTAAAAATTAAGTTCTGAATGGCAGATCAAGTACATGATGTCTATTTAGTCTTCTGACTTCTTCGCTTTCATCTAACAGCGATATGGCTAAAGGATTAACATGATCGCTTAATCTTTGTAAATATCGTTGGCTACAATTTCCTATTTCAGTTTTTACTTTCGGGATATCAAGGTCATTGTGTATAGTATTGTTAGAAACAAACCAAGGAGCGTTCATAATCATTCTTAAAGCTTTTGATTGAAATCTTTGAATAATTTTAATATTGGAATTACTTGTAGTTCCGCAGAGCTCAATCCCATAAGTCCAAACAAGCTTCAAAATTGTCTTGTAAAGCACAATTTTATTTTCCAAACTCAATTCTGATTCTCGACCAAGAAGCCAGTACATTTTTTTAAATTTGTTGTCAACTTGAGTTCTTTTGGCTTTCACATGATCCTTCCATGTTAGCCTTCTGTCTAAACACATGCCCAAATATTTTACACTACTTTTTTGTGGAATTTGTGTACCATTAAAATTTATTTTTGGACAATCGCCTTGTCTTGAGTAAACGTTTACTTTTATATTCCAAGTAGTCAACCATGTTTGTAAGTTATCTATTTCATGTTGAATAAAATTTGAGTTGTTAGAGGATATAAATGCTGTGTCGTCCGCGTAGGTTGCAACGGTTATCCCATTAACACAAGGCATGTCAGAGGTAAAAATAGTATACAAGACTGGCCGCAATTGGCTCCCCTGAGGTATACCAGCTTCAATTTTTCGCAGAGTAGACATTTCATTGTTCACCTTAACATAAAAAGATCGCTCCATTAAGTATGACTTAAGAACAAGGTTAAATGGAGCTGGAAGATAATTTTTCAGTTTGTACAGCAATCCCGCGTGCCAAACACGATCAAAAGCCTGCTGTATATCCAAAAATACAGCTGAGCAGTATTTTTTGTTTTATAATGCATTAGTAATAATATTGACTATTCTATGGCATTGCTCGGGGTTCCGTGTTTATGACGGAAGCCAAACTGATACTCTGGGATTATGTTTTTGTTTTCTAGAATTGGAAGCAATCTCCGAAGAAAAAACTTTTCGAAAATTTTTGAAAATATAGCCAGTAAACTTATTGGCCTATAAGAGCTAACATTGTTTTTGGTTTGATCGGTTTAGCGATCATTGTAATTTCGGCACACTTCCATTGAACAGGGAAATGGTGTAATCTGAGGATTGAGTTAAAGATTAATGTCAGGAAATTTACTGCTTTTTTCGGTAAAGATTTTGTAACTAAAGCATCCATTTTGTCATAGCCAGGTGATTTAGATTTATTAAGAATATTTATTTCAGAACTAACTTCAGTTGGAGTAATGTGAGCAATTGGAAGATCCATTTGGCATGCAGAGTCCAGAAAATTTATTATATGCGATTCATTTGAATTCAACGAAAAAGGTTTGAATGTTTCACTCAAATGATTTGCAAATGCAATTGCTTTCTGAATACCTGATCTACACCAACAAGAGTCATTAGAACTTTAATTGGAATATTTCTCTTAGCAGGTCTTTTCAAATATTTTGTTGCTTTCCACAGACTGTATTCATTATTCGGTGCATTAACATTAAGATTACGAAGATATTCTCCAATTTCCTTGTTTTTGTATTTTGAAATACGTTCTTTGAGAAGCTTGGTGGCTAAATTCAAATTTGTTTTATCAGCTGGATGTCTACTTTGTTGCCAGATCCTTCGGAGTCTTCTCTTGTTCCTGATGAGTTCTCTTATATCTGCTGATATATACACATTATTTCCATTTGAGGGCGTTGATGTTGGGGTAGAAAGAAAAGCAGCTTCATGTATAACATTTGTGCACATTTCCACTGTGTCATCTAATTCTTCTCCAGACTTGATAGGAATTCGCAGATCGATATTTCTATCAATCCAATACCCAAACGAACGCAGATCAATTTTTGGTATTAATATTTTATAATTTTTTGGAATAATTTCTATACATGAGCTTAAATTTATTATTATAGGTGTATGGTCTGAACTTAGGTCATCATTGTTTAATATATCCAACATGTTTATAGGTATGCCATTATATACAGCGAAATCTAATAGATCCGGTATTTTTGCTGGATCAGTAGGCCAATGAGTAGGTCTTCCCCCTGATAATGTTGAATAATTATGTTTGTTAAGGCAACTATATAGTTGTCGGCCTTTAGCATTCACAAGTCTGGAACCCCACCACGGGTGTTTGACATCCCACCACGGGACATCCCACCACCGATTACCAATTTTATTAAAGAAGTTTTCGTAATCTATACATTTGACCGCATGTTTGGGGGAAATAAATATAATATATATTTAAATAGTTGTTGTTAAATTTAATTTTAACACCTGCAGCTTGTATTGATGGTTTTAAAACTTCTTCTGCTATTTCATAATTAATTGTTGATTTTATTAAGATGGCAGCTCCAGCATGACATTTATCATCAGGATGATTTACAGCAATTAAGTCGTAACCTCTTACTCTAAAATGTGATTTACTATTCAAATGAGTCTCGCTAAGAAGAAATATTTTCATAAAAATTTCAATTTCATTTACTTTGCTGGACACGCCGTTGGCATTCCAAACAGCTATTCTTAGGCCTAATTGCATAATTTATTAATAAGTAATGTTAACATGTTCATGAGTTGACCGAACATAATTTCTATATTTTTCATATTGTTGTTTGCATTTGAGATGTTTTGCTTTAACACTTCAGAATATTGAGCATTGTGTGTAAAATTATTTTTATTATTGTTGTTATAATTAACATTATTGTTATTCTTCGTATTGTTATTTACCGCACTATGTAGTGGGAAATCGTTATAGTTCATAGAGAAGTTCTGACGGTTTTGGAGAAAACATCGGTCACAAGAAATCGCCTAGCCTATTTATATTATAGATATTTTTAAAAATATCGTTGGAAAGTTTTTCAATAATATTATTGCTGCAACAGTCAAATTTTTTAACATAAAAAGGATGTTTATTTGGTATAGTAACCAAATACGGTAATTTACATCCTAAGCGATGCACCTATTGAATAATTTAACTAATAAAATAGTTCAGGTATATACAAGTCTTTTCAGAATTATGACCAATTTTAAAAAATCAAATCGATCAGGTTTATTTTATACAATTGATTTTTCTTTCTTAAAATTCTTTAGGGATTTCCCCCTTAAAAATGAATAACACTTTTTCAATAATTTTAATGCTGTATCAGGCAAAAAAGCGCGACTATGCTATAAAGAAAATTCTACCCTTTCGAACCGATGTTGACGACCCAACGGAACTTAGAGTTTATAAAAAACCAGATATAAACTTTAATTGCACAGCTTTCACGGAAATGATCAATTTGAATGATATAAATAACGTATTTGAACCACCATTTACGCGAAGCATTCCGTACGATACATTGAAAGAATATTTAAATCAAGATGATCCACCGTTTAATGATCCAAAAATTCCTTCTCACATACAAGGAACGGAACGACACGTGCAATTACTAACTAGCGTTTCCAAACGAGTTATACCGGAAATTGTAGATGCTGTTATGGCGACGACATTAGAGAGCCGTGCGAAATTGCCCAGACTGAAAACAAAAAAGAGACTAACAATGACTAAATTAAATTCAATTTTTCATTTACATATGTTCTGACTAAATAAATTTCTAAAGAGAAAAATAAACTCCAAAAAGAAAAAAAACATACCCATTTCGCTGATTTTTTCATGTCAAGTGCCAAAATGCTGATTTTTTTTAAAAATGTTTGTATGGGGAACCCCCAAGGGGGTTCCAGGGGGTGTGTCACTGGCATGGATGGGTCGGCCCCCCAAAGTTAGTGGGGCTCGATCATACATTTGGACTCGATTGGGGCACTCTAAATGGGTCAAAGTGAGACAGACAGACAGACAGGTCAAAAGTCGGGACATCAGAATTCGTTTTAGAGGTTTGGTTCCTCGGCAAAGTTTCTTATTTTGATCCCTATAATACGATTTTCCTTGCCACTTGGGCGATTCTTAAATCGACCCGCCCTAGTAAATAGGGTAGTACCATTAAAAAAATCACAAAATTTAGGAAAAGCCAGAAAATTTTGTAATACAAACGAGGAACCCTGAATAGGAAATGAAAAATTTAGACAAATCAAAACTTGTTTAAAAAACGTGATAAAAAATGAAAAGAAAATGTATATGATATGTTTTTATCTTCAAATTAAAAACAAATCTTTATGGAATTAAAACTTATATTCGTTTCCCACGGTTTTGTCAGGCAAGCTATAAAAATTGCTGCGTCTGCACAATTCATGGCTTAAACAAAATAAATAAACGTTGCACGAGCCGAGATGAATTAGCAGTCGCAGAAATTCTTATATTTATTTCTCATAAACAAAGCATGAGAACTGCTTCGTCTGCCAAATTCATGGCTCAAACGAATAAACGCTACACGTGCCTATATGAATTGGCAGTCGCACAAATTTTTATATTTATTCCCACATGCAAGTGTGAGAACTACTGCGTCTGCAAATTCATGGCTCAAACAAAGCCATACAAGTTACACGAGCCGAAATGAATTCGCAGTCGCTGCTATAAACTAAATATTTGCTGTATTGACTACTGATGGGAAAATAATGAACGATGTGTGGTATGCATTCTTTGTTGCCTTTTTTTATGCTTCTCTTTTTTGTTGTTATTTTCTTTTATTTTATTTATTTGATTTAATTTATATATGTACATACGTACTTATTTTATATACGTACTTATTTTTGTAAAAGGTTGAAATACCAGAATTTTGGTCAATAAATTGTGATTAACATTTTGTCAATCAACAAAGCAACATCTACTCTTTTTTGTTCTCCATGTTATCCTTCTGTACCACTTGGGTAATTTCAAACAAAATTGGTAATTATACTATCCTAGTGTACCACTTGGTGAACAACCAAGTTATCCTCTCATCAAACTAAGTTAAGCAAGGCAAACGAGTCTTTGCCTTAACAACTAAGATTCGTAAAATTTTGAAAATTTAAGATTCTTTAAATTTTGAATGAAAAGCGAAAAGATTTGTAAAATTTTGATGTTCAACGTGTTGAAACCTGTTTACAGAAAATGTAGAATTTATACAAACCAAAATCCTTATACCGAAAACCTAAAAAAAAGAATAAAATATAACCTGCAAAGAAAAAAAATAAAATCTAAAACGAAACCAAATATAAATCATCAAAATTGCAAAAAGAAAAATTGCCACAACAGTTGCAGCGAACTCAACAGAATCAATTAAATCACAGCGACAGGCGTAGCAGCGACAACAGCGACAACGACAAGCAAATGTAGTTAAGTATTAGCAATTATAACAATATCTTTATTATTATTTTCTTATACTTAATTAATTTTAATCATAACCAGCAACTACAATGTTAACTAGATTCCCTTTATACTTACCATGTACATTTAATTAAGAAACGACATGAATATAGTTATATATCTTTCAACTTATACAGTATTTTTTTTTCTAGTAAAAAATAAAGTATTTCTTTGTAGAACCAATATTATATATATATATATATATATTATAAGTAATAATAAAAATAGAAACTAAAACCCAAAAATTTAAAATAATAAAGAATATAAAAAAAATGAAATGTTAAATTAAAAGAATTATTCAAGAGGAATGGCAGGATACAATGGTATGTATTATGTATCATGAAAGAGCACAAACACTCGATATTTTTTTTTATACCCTCCACTCCAGTGTGCAGAGGGTATATATAAGTTTGTCATTCCGTTTGTTATAATTAAAAAAAAAATTTTGGACCCCATAAAATATATATATTTGTGATCCTTATAACAACCGGAGTTGATATAGCGATGTCCGTCTGTCCGTCTGTGGAAATCACGATGGCGGCATCAATCGGGCAGCTAGGGTGCTCGCTGACATAAAAAATGATTCATTAACATCTTGAAAAATTTGCTATTTAAAATCGTCCAAATCGGTCGATTAGGGCCCGAGATTTGAATGAAGAACTAAAAAAAGTCTTGAAAAAATATAATTTATAATATAATGTTGTTCTTGTCATGATCACGCCCTCAATAGTGTTCTTGTCATGATCACGCCCTTTTAGTGAGAATGATTCAACAAATTCATGGGAAGATCTCTATTTCAAAAATCATTAAAATCGGTGGAACAGGTCCAGGGAAATCTCTGAAAAAGTAAAAAAAAAAATTAAAAATATGATGTTTCTATATTGTTATTGTTGTTATTCAAAATGTTGTATTGTTGTCATAGCTGGACTTGTTGTTTTTGTGGTCGTTGTGGTAATAATATAATAAAAACTAACCCTTTGTAAATTTTTTTATCAACTCTGGTAGAAAAATTTAAAAGTTTCCATTGTTTTGGCATCACTAAAAAAAATTACTAGATCATTTCGGTCATTGCCTGCAAAGTTTCAGATCGATTGGGTCACGGGAAAGGGGTTAAAATCGATCCAAAATTTTTTCGACAAGCAGACACTACGTGTTAATATAAAAGGAGTAAAAATTCACCAGCATCTAAAGCAAATAATGCTAAAATACCTAGTTGTTAATAAAAAAAAACAATGTAAACTTAGCAAAAAAAAATGTTATGTATTAATTTATTTAAAGAGAAAAACACAAAAATAACGTTTGATGTTGTATTTTACATGAACATATTAAATAATACAAATAATATACATATATTATATATGTATATGTATATCCATAACAACTGCATGTTAGAAATAAATCGGTATATTATTTTATTTACATAAAATTCTGCAATATTTTGTTGTGGGGAAAATACATTTCTTTTGCATTAACAGAGTGTCACTTCATTTTGCTCAGCGTGACTATGCCACAGTAGATGGCGCCACAATTTTTGTTTGTTCTAATTAGCTTTGCAATAGTTATTTCTATTTTAACGTGAATGTCAATATTTTCAACTGGATATCATACAGAACAATGTTAAGAGTATACACGGGCTGGTCTTTTATTTCATACGTATTTTCATTATTCTTTTACAAATATGAACATTAGTTTGGCATATTAACTTTTTGTTATCTTCACAAAATAGAGTTACCGAGTTCATCAATGAGTTTTTTGCTTTCAAAATAGTTCTACATAGTTATATAGAATTATTATTCTGCTTTACCTACAAAATATCTGATTGCGATTACATCTAATTTTTTAAAAATTGTTTATAATTACTAAAGCATTATTATTTACATAAATACAAAATTGCACTTTTTAAATTTTCTATTTAAATTTAAGAAAATATCAATTCTAAAAACTGGAATTAAAAATTTCCAATTATAAATTACAATTAATTGAATTTCAGAAAATCATATCAAAACGTCGGAAATTATAGTTTTAAATTTAGAAGACATCAATTGCATCTTTAATATATAAATTTTATTCGTTAAACACAAATTGAAATTCCAAAAAAAAAAAAAACACCAAATACCTGTGTTTACATTTAAAAAATTTTTACATTTAAAAAAAATATTGACATTCAGGAGAAATTAATAGCTTTTCAGTACCGCGATTCAGTAACTTCTTTTAACGATAGTCGAATCGTTTAAAAAAAGAAAATAGCAAAATTATCAGTAAAATTTTAAAACGATATTCGTTATTGTTAAAGTCAGCTGTTGTTATCTAAACGACAACCATTTTTGTGTTGTTTATTCAATCGATAAAAACTTAAATTTTTAGGTTGAAATGTCATCATACATAAATAAAAATCATAAAATAGTGAAAATATTTTGCTTTAATTAAAAAAACTTTTTTATATAAATAAAAAAATTAAATAGCATATTCAATTCATTATTTCATTTTCAAATAAATAAACAGAAATATTAGTAAAAAAATAAAGATATTAAACATAAACATAAAATTATCCTGTCAAATACCAAGTAATTTGTTTTTTCTATTCTTTGTGTTTTTCGCTTATTTTGACAGAGATGCCACTCGTTTACAATTTAAATAAATAGAAAAATAGATTTGTCGACTGTCGTTAAGATGTACGTAGTTAGTGAATCACTTAATCCTTAGTGCAAACAACAATACCTGCCGATATATTTTGCGATTGTCGGATCGTTGAAATTTACAGAATCACACTACAGAAAACATTAATTTAAATTCAATGAATTTTAGAAAACGTCAAATGATATTTAAGAATTGCGAACATAAAAACTGTTACATAAATAAACGCAATTTGATGAGAATGTTATTTATATAGAAATTTTCACAATTTTTTTTGGATAAAAATTTGAAGTTTTTCAGAAAATAAAGAGAACAAATTATTTTATTTAAAATGTTTGGGACATTTGGTTTTTTGCGATTGGCATCCCTAATTTGAATATTTATTATTATAAATTTATTCTCTATGTTTTCCAAATATGGCAATGTTTTAATAAAAAAGTTGAGAGAGCTTTTTTTTTGGTTATTATTTGTTACTCCATCCGACCTACATGACCGCAATGAAAAAATATTTCGCCAGTTAAAAGAAACTATACAGCCATCTCCAATTAGCACGATTTAATGCATATAGCCACCCTACACAACCATTACCTTTGCAATGGAGGTTAGGGTGAGAAGTTATGTCATATAACCGGAAACGCATGCAAATAGGTATATAACCAAAATGCATGCCGATCAACAACCACGATGACCAAAAAGCAAACACCGAAATAAATCCGAAATAATAGAAAAGCCGAAAACCAACCCAAAGAATTTGCTGAAATAATTTGGTATTAAGTTTAACAAATTGTTTACTTTTTCATTTACATTTATTATCAAGACTCAAACCGAGGTGGAGGGTATCAAAGATTCGGCAAGCCGAATTTAACACTCTTACTTGTTATTACTAAACTCGAGCTTCAAGGGCATGGCGAGTTTAGAGATAGGCTTACGCGTATGAAGAAAGAATGCTTACCTGTTGGCATTGTCATGGTTTATGTCACTTTAAATGTAGTGGCCTGTCTGGTTTGGTTGCTGAGTCAATATCTAAACATAAAAACTTGCACTGGCGCTGTAATGGATGTCAAAAAATTGGTGCTGATTTTTATCGTTTCTTTCAAAGTACGAAAGATAATTTTTTGCAAATTCAACAAAACCTTAATAATTTATCTGGTCAAATTAATGCTTTTTGATGATTTCAAGTCCTTAGAGGGATTGCTGTCACCATCCCCAACTCGTCGCAAGTCTCCAAGGTTCTTGAAAAGAAAATTCTAGTCAGAATCCTGGTCCTAATGGCGCACATCAGAATAGTACTACTGCTACTGCATCTGCTTTATATTTACCAAATCCTTTTCAAAATATTACTGGTATTGATCCTGCTGTTTCTCGTTCAAGCAACGTTCAAGTTTTAATTAATAAACCTACTCCAATATTAAATGAAACTGCAGCATTTCCGATTACATCAAATGCTAATAACCATAGTACTCAGCATGCTCTGAACATTATTGCTCCAAATATTTCTTCAATGCCTAGAACTGCTACGGCTAATAATTTACTTTATAATCCTGAAAACGCTGGTCGATTGATTAATATTGATGCCGCATCACCAATCCCATCTGCTTCAATGTCTGGTATTTCAAATATAGTGCCTACAACTGGTATTGAATCAATACCCACTCCTAGAGGGTTGCGAACAATTCCTCCGAAGAAAACTGTATTTGCTACACGTTTCGCACATGATATAAAAGCTGATGAGATGAAATTTTATGTGATCTCTAAAATTAAAAACTGTATTTCTGAGGATATTAGTGTTTACAAAATTAATTCCAGAAATAGAGCATCATTTAAAATAATTGTTCCTGAATACCTATTTGAACAAATCGTAGATGCCAGTTTTTGACCTAAAAACGCATTAATACGTGAATTTATATATAGAGAAGAAGATAATGCTCGGCTTCCCAAATCCGCTGATGAAAATCCAAAAAACTAATATTCATCTTGTATCAAAACGTTAGAGTTATGAATTCAAAACTTTCGTCAATTTATTGTAATAGCTTTGGCTTCAATAATCATATTATTATATTTACGGAGACCTGGCTCAGTAAAAAAGTTAATAACTCTGAGATTTTTTGCCCTAAATATTAAATTTTCAGAAAAGATAGAGAAAGTTGTGAAAGAATTGAATCTGATAAAAATAATAATCACTGTAATAATGTAATAAAAAAGTCTGGTGGCGGCGCACAGTGGATTGAAAAGCATGAAAAGTGAGGATTAATTCAGGGAAGACGTAATTTCAAAATATTGTTAATTTTTTTTAATGGATATTCATTAATGCATAAAAAACCACCATTTAAAAAAAAAAGTGGAAAAAAAATTTGTTTTAAATTAAAAAATTATCTTTTCTTACAATTTTCGCTGTAACTTTGGAATAAAAAGCGATAAATTAGTAAATGAAATTGCAAGTTAGAACTTAGTTAATGTGCTTTTAGAAAAAATAAAATTTTTTTTAAAAATAAAAAAGGAATAAATATTTAATATGTATTTATATTACAAAAATTGAATTTTAAAATCCGATTTTATTTTCCAAATTCCACAATTCCACAAATTTAACTCAAAAAATTCACATTATAAAATAATATTATCTTAATATATAAAAACGTTGGTGCGTATGTTGGTACTCTAATAACTGTTGAACCGCTAATGCTAGCGACTTCGTATTCATACCATATGTTCCTTTGGTTCTCCGATTTGCATCACTTTTTTTTGTACCCGATAGGTGGCGCTGGGGTCGAGATTTTCCCAAAAAATTTATTTACGGTCCAATTTAGCTCAAATTCGCAACTAAAGTTGCTGACAAAGTTTTTCACCTGTAGGTGGCGCTGGTGTTAAAATATTCAAGAAAACGTATATTTATTTTCAGTCATATTCATAATATTATTAAATCGTGCTTTACTTTTGCCCGACACTCGGTATTAAAATTTAGATACAATATAGAATCCAGATGTTTTCTTCGGGCCAGCAACGCGGACCGGACTCAGCTAGTATAATATAATATTATAAGCACAAAACAACCATTTCAGAAAAATTAAAAAAAAATTAATTCAATTAATATTGAATCTATTGCTACATTTATAATTAATTAATTCCATTCGCAGATATTTGATTTTATCAATATGTTTATTAGACTCTACATTTTGCATAATATTGTAAAGTTTTCTGCGAGAAATGAAAATTGTGTTGGCACTTGTTCCTAAAATAGTAAAGTTATAACATTTTTAACAATTTAAAATTGTTATTAATTTTCCTAGTACCAAATACCTTATAATTGTTATTCACAACACTGCAAACAAAAGACATCACCAGTAAAACTGTCAATATTATTTTACGTTTTTTTATTTGTGTACATACATACATTAGAGTGGACTGAAAAACCATTTGGGCAAACTTTATATAGAATATATATAAACGTTGTCGTATCTTGCTCATTTTTTAAATGTTATGTATCAGAGTTTAGACAAGGACATCTTTTTAAATTGAAAACTTTATTTGCAATCTGTCTTAACACTTTTAGTTTCCTGCAATTTTTTATATTGTTCTAAAACTTTTACCCGAGAACATTTTGTAATTTCAGAGCTTCGATTTTTCGCTCCACTATAATGTGCATGATCATTAAAATTATTTATTGTAATACTAGGTTACACATTTACAACAGCAACAATAACAATCACAGCTACGAAAATAAACACAAAACAAAAACTAAAAAAAGATTTTTTCTGTTGTGTTTTCAAGGATTTTTTTTTAATTTTATACTGGGGACTTTTAATAAAAACTTGAATATTACATTCGTTGGCAAGTATTGACAAAATGTTTTTTTGGAATACACAAATAGAAATCCCATATTTTACTACTATGTAAATAATTTTACCCGATCTCATCTAGAATTACGTTGAAACTTTTTAGGACAATTTTCAAAAAATTATTAAAAATATTTCTAAAACATTTATCAAAAAAATTTTTTTTAATAATACAGTCAAATACCTGAAGTTGATGCATCCATCTGAAAAAAGTTAGAATTAAAAAAAAAAAATGAAAAAAAATTAAACTTGAAATATCTCGTTTTTCACTTTTTACCACTTCGAGCAAAATTAAAAAAAATTGTTGAACTTTGAGAGAGTATAGCGAGAAAAGTAAACAACTTAGAACAATAATTTTGACAGTTAGTGATGACCCATTTTATACTCTGTTACCCGGTATAAAAATTTATTACAAAATACTCATTTCAATTTTTGAATTAATCCTCACTTGTGACCCTTTTCAACCCAATGTGCGGCGTATTGGTTGCTATACTAAACGAATTTTCGTCTGAACAAATTATCTTAAACGATTTTTTACATATTGAGATTATATGTGTTTTAGCTAAAATTAATAACAGGTCCATATACATTATTCATACATTCCGCATAACTCTCTGCTTTCTGAAAGCTGTTGATTTAATCCAAAATTATATAAAACCATCTGATTTATTAATGTTAATTGGAGATTTTAACATGCCGTCTATATCCTGGAAAGCTGATCCTGATACCAATTATTTAGTTCCATCTCATTATTCCGATTCTTCAGCCGCATTTATTCATGGTTTATTGGAAAATTGTATTTTCCAAGTCAACTCCGTCACAAATGCATTTGGTAGACTGTTGGACCTTATTGTCGTTAATGAACCTAATGACTTTTCAATATTGCGGCATAGCCCTATTTCTAATCCGGAAGATATATACCATCCAACACTTGAGATATCTTGCTTTTGTTCCTATCCTCTTCATAAAAAAAAGTTAACTCACAGCGTTAAAATCTTTTGCTTTAATAAAACTAATTACCAATATTTACAACTCCATCTATTCCAAATTGACTGGATAAATGTGTTATCTCGTTGCAATGATAACTTGGACTTGTGTTTGCATACATTTTATCATCACCTCTTTGAATGTTTCTCGGCATCTGTACCTAAAATGTTACCTCCTAAATCGAATGGTCCTCCTTGGAATACAAAACATCTATCTCAACTTAAAAATAAGAAAAACAAAATGTACAAAAATTATAGAAAATATGGAACATTGATAGATTATATGAAATACTCGTTATCAAGATCGGAATTTATTAATGCTGATCAATTGGCCTATAATAACTATTTAATTAAATTAAGGAATAATCTAAAAAATAATCCAAAATCATTTTATAAATTTATTAATTCTAAAAGACGTACTGCGGACTTTCCTTCGGTTATGAAGTACGGTGATTTAGAATCTTCAGATGATAACTCCATAAGTAATATGTTTGCAGACTTTTTTGCATCAACTTATTCTTCAACAGTATTTAATAGCAATAATCTGTATCGATACATAATATCGGAATCTTCAATTATTAATATACCATCCATCAATCAACATACAGTTCTGAATGCCCTGACAAAATTGAAATTGTCGTATGCTGCTGGTCCTGACGGTGTTCCTAGTTGCATTTTTAAAGCGCTGCGCACATTTATTGTATATTCCTTTGACTTATATGTTTAACATATCCCTTAAATTGGTTTACTTTCCTCCCATTTGAAAAGAATCATTTATTATTCCCTTCTTTAAGTCTGGATCTAAAGCTGGCATTTCGAATTATAGAGGTATTGCTAAATTAAGTGCTATTCCAAAACTATTTTAAAAACTTATATATGACACGTTGTCACATCATGTGTCCTCTATCATATCTCCAACGCAACATGGATTCTGCAAATCACGCTCTACAATAACAAATCTTTTGGAGCTTACAACTTTGGTAAATGATGGTTTTATTAATATGAAACAAACAGATGTTATTTATAATGATTTTAGCAAGGCATTCGATAAAGTAAATCATGATCTATTGTTTTTAAGCTTGACCATATGGACTTTGGTATAATGCTGATAAAATGGATTGGATCATATTTAAAAGACAGGACACAATGTATTAAGTTTCGTATATCGTATTCCAACAACATAAAAGTATTATCTGGTGTACCTCAAGGTAGTCACTTGGGACCTATTTTATTTCGTCTGCGGAAAATTTCCCGAAAACAATTTCCCAAATACAATTGCCCGAAAACAATTGCCCGAAAAAACAGTTCCCCGAAAACAATTTCCCGACATTACAATTTCCCGAAAACAATTTCCCGAAAACAATTTCCCGAAATTACAATTTCCCGAAATTACAATTTCCCGAAATTACAATTTCCCTATTTTTAGTTTACAACTTCCCATATATTCTTGATTTCCCCCATAAAAAAAACGTGTTGCATACGATTTCTTGAAAAAACAATATCCCGAGTATACGACTTCTCGAAAAAACAATTCCCCCACCCCGCACCGCGCCCTTCCTCTTCCACCCTCCCTCGTCATCGGGACCTATTTATTGGAGTGTCATACGCTTATTTTTTTTATTGTGACTTTGAACACTTCGGTATTCAGACTTCCCGACGTATAACGCTCACTCCATCACATCATGCCCATGCAGTAGCTGCTACGGAATCGTTACCATCTTGCATAGCGAAGTTTTTTAGTTATTTGGGTTGTAATACTCAGTTACTATGCCACTCGAATACCTGGATAGCGAAAAAGTTAAACCGAGGTTGCTTTTGAATGGTTTCTTGTATCATGACGACGGTCAGTCCGTTGATAGCGATTATTGGCGTTGTATCCTTTATCGAGAAAAACATTGTACCGGTAGGGTCATAACAATCAAAGTGCCGAAGCGGCTTTCGTTGCTAAAGAAAAAATCGTTAATGAGCTGAAAGATCTTGCCCGGACCACTACATCAAGTGGTCATGAACTGATTGCTCGCGCTTCGTCCGGAATTTCTGATGATATTGTTTCGGAAATGCCATCAACAAGCTCTTTGAAGAAATAGTAATTTCGGGAAATTGTGTTCGGGAAATTGTATTTCGGGAAATTGTAATTTAGGGAAATTGTAATTTCGGGAAATTGTGTTCGGGAAATTGTAATTTCGGGAAATTGTCATTTCGAGAAATTGTGTTCAGGGAAATTGTAATTTCGGGAAATTGTTTTCGGGAAATTGTTTTCGGGAAATTTTCCGCAAGTCCTTTTATTTACGCTATTTATAAATGATCTTCCTTCTGTAATTAAACAATCAACTACATTAATGTATGCAGACGATGTAAAGTTAATTTTTACCCTCAACAATCTTAATCAACAGTCACTTTTACAGAATGATATTGATCGTCTAACTACTTGGTGTAATATTAATCTAATGGACCTAAATGTCAAAAAATGCAAATATATGATTTTTACAAGATCAATTCCATTTAATGGTCGGTATATCATGAATAATGCTGTGCTTGATTCAGTGGATTCATTCAATGACCTTGGCGTACTTGTGGATAAAAAATTAGACTTTAGAAGTCATATTTCGCTAACAATAAATAAAGCTACTGGTGTACTTGGATTCATCAAACGGTGGGCTAAAGAGTTTTCGGATCCGTATACGACAAAACAATTGTTTACTACCTTGGTAAGACCAAGACCCAGACTCTGTAGTCTGGGATCCGCAATATCATGTACATTCGAACAAAATTGGATCAGTTCAAAAACAATTTTTGTTATTTTGTCTTCGTGGTTTGGGCTGGGATCCTAATATGAGGTTGCCGTCTTATGAAAATCGTCTGGCTCTAATTAAGCTTCCTACATTGAAAAGTCGCAGACATATGCTAAATGTTACATTCCTGCTAAAACTGTTAAATTGTAGTCTTAAATCTGAATTTCTTATCAACAAAATAAATATAAATATTCCTTTTCAAATATCAAATATTATTGTACAAACTATGCTAAAAAAAAAAAAAAAAAAAAAAAATAATAATAAAAAAGAAAACGGGTTAAAGGACATTATCCTGATCGAACTAGCCAGAGTGAATTTTTATGTCACTCTGATTTACTTCATTTCTTAATGAGCAACTAAGCAGCGCATAACACACTCTATGATAGAGTGGGATACTGAAGAATACCAGCATTTCAATTTAACAAACTAACCAATTTGAGTTTTAAATTATTTGTAAAGCGGAAATGTTTGTATAGTTACATTCCAAACTCGTATCTACCTATTGTCAATTTTTGATTCTACAAACCCATGGAGGTCCAAATAAATTGAAATGAAATCAACGCCCTTCATGTATTTATAGGTAAGTTTCATCGAAACAAAATATCTGGAGTGTAGGAATTATTTCAATTTAATTTCGCCCAAGCCAAAATAACTTCTGACAATCATACTTGATTAAATATTAAAAAAAAAAAATTTTTTGTATAATTTTTATGATTTTTTTTTTTTTTGCAATACTACATAACAATTCGTTCTATCTTTAATTTCCTTTTACTAATTGCAATGTTAGTTAAACATTTACTACTACAACAACAATGGAAATATGAACAATATTTAGAACGAACAGTAACAAATAACAAATTCTATATAATTGTCATTCATTCATCAAAACTGACTGTAAAAATATGTATGAATATTGTCGTTACACCGTCATTACGGCAATACCCTCCTCCATCTAAAAACAATCATTATCATCAACGCCATTCAAGGCCCATTCACATTTTACCATTTGAATGCAAGATTCTCAAAAACAATGAATTACTTGATAACATTACTAAAATAATTTAAACGTTGACAAATCTTACTACCAAATCATATAATGTAAACACGCCAAGGCAGCAGCAGGCACCCCCAGTACAACTATGTTTTTTGTTCTTGTAGAAAATAATACAAATTTTTGCAAAGCCTTAGCCTACATTCTAATGTTGCCCTAGAAAATGTAAAATGTTTAACAACTAAATGAAAACGAAAGTAAATTTCATAATTATAACGACAAAATTGCAAATTGGTTTTGAGAAAAAAAAAAAACACTTTTAAATTCATTACGAATAAATCAAAATATCTAGTAAAGTGTATCTGCGTTAAGGGAATTCAAATTTTCGTTAGCATTTGATAAAAATGACTAAATCATATGAGAGATTTGAAGTTAATCGAATAATTTAAAAATTTTTTTAAAGTTAATCAAATAAATTTATTTATTTTCATACCTTTTAGAACTACAATTTAGGAAAAAAAAAAAAACATATAAAGGGTGATTTTTTAGCTATTATCTTTTTGGCAACACTGGTTTAAACAGCTGACGCATGTTTCGTGTTTTGTTTCATTGTCAAACATCTTCAGTTTGGTCTATAATTTAACCATGAATCGTCTTACAAACGAACAACGCTTGCAAGTTATTGAATTTTATTATCAAAATGCGTGCTCTGTTAAGAAAGTTCGTCGCGCGCTTCTTCCATTTTATGGTCAGTTTAATCGACCCACTGAAGCGGCTATTCGGGCTATTGTGACTAAATATCGCACCAAATTTACATTGTTGGACATTAAACCACCAACACGCTTACGTAGAGTGCGAACTGAAGAAAATATCGCAGCTGTATCGGCCAGTGTTAATGATGACCATCAATTATCGATTCGTCGCCGATCGCAGCAATTGGGCCTCTGTTACTGTTATATCCAACTTTGTTTTGCCCAAAATTCAAGAGCTTGACTTGCATGACATGTTGATTCAACAAGACGGTGCCACATGCCACACAGCACGCGCAACAATGGACTTATTGAGAGGCGAGTTCGGTGAACATTTTATTTCACGTTCGGGACCGGTCAATTGGCCGCCTAGATCGTGCGATTTAACGCCTTTAGACTATTTTTTGTAGGGCTATGTTAAAGCTCATGTCTATACAGACAATCCCGCTTCAACTGACGCATTGGAAGACAACATTGAAGCATTTATTCGTGAGATACCGGCCGAAATGTTGGAAAGAATATGCCAAAATTGGACTAAGCGGATGGACCATTTGAGGCGCAGTTACGGTCAACATTTGCATGAAATAATCTTCAAACATTAAATTATATGGACCGTACTATCGATTCAAATAAAGATTTCATGCATTTTTCTGAATTTCATGTGTTTTTTTTTTTTTGAAAACTTTCCTATAGCTCTTAAAAAATCACCCTTTACAATTAAACCCATTTCTAACCGACGTGTATTTGAACATACGTATATCATTTCTCGACTCTGAGTAAATATAAAACTTAGTTTAATATCAAATGTGTGGGGGCTTAACATTGAAGTTTAGTCTATTACCAAAAAATAAAATAAATATTGTTAGACGGGGAGGGGGGTTTGAAAAGTATCAAAAAATATTAAAATAAAAAAAGAATAATAAAAATGATCATAAATTTTATATTGGAGTGTGTTGCCAAATGTCCAAATAAGAACGCAACACATACTTAGGTGAATATACTTGACGCTGGGTGGCAGTAAATATTGGCGTGTATTTCACCATACGTGGGTACATTTGACATTTGATTTTTTTCTGTCAGTAGCAGTGTGTTTAGAGCAGACTTTTATTGTATTACATCATTTTATGGTTTGTTTTCTTTTATTTCATAGTTCTTTTTCTTATTTTGGAAATTATTTAATTTATATTGTAAGTAATAGTGAAATTGTGCGAAATTTCCTGCCGAAAGGACCTCACGATTGTAGAATTGCAAGACATTATCGATAATTGGATCGATGATGAATGTGACCATCAAACAACTGTTATTTGCCGGTGATTTGAAACAATAGATTGTGAAACAATAGACGATGACAATATATCAACGAATATTTATTCCGAGGTAATTAACACATTCGCTATTGACGATTATGGTGGTCCGGTAATCGAAGTTCAGCAGAGGGAATCGCAACCATCAACGTCAAAAGAACTGTCCAAACAAAAATACCGTCCGGCAACCGATTTCAAATAGGTTTGGAAGAAAACCAAGCGAACTGCCATTTGAATTGTTTCAATTATTCTTGTGCGAAATATGCTACAAATGTCTAATACAGCGTCTCATTGGAGTTCTGCTATTTTCTGGTTATCACAGTATCCCACAAACTAGCACTGTTCAACCCAATCTTGTTGCCGGCGCACCCTTTAAAACTGATAAAAAAAAAGCCTTGAAAAAGCACGAAACCGAAATGACGTTATGGTAATTCGTTAGATGGATAATTCTGAAGTCACTATCGCAACCAATTACGACGCAATCGAAGAAAAAAATTGGTAATGAATCGCCCTCTCCTTCAACAACTACTAGAGACATATGGGCGGCGTCGACTTACAAGAGAATGGGGTTGCCAATTACCATATCGTCATTCGTGGCAAAAAGTGGTGGTGGCCGCTCTGGGCATCATGTTTGGACAGCGCTGTTTTCAATGCATGAAACTGCATTGTTTCGTTGCAGCTTCGTAAAATAAGAAGTCTGCGTCACTGCCTGACTTCAAAAATTCAGTAGCCAAACCTTTGCTTCTTTCATCGGAAGATGCTATGGACGGAATCGAAGTTTAGCCAACTGATGATTCAGACCCTGATTATATGCAGCAAAAAAACCTTTCGAAGATAGACGGATTGCATGTTCCACTGAAAACCAATAATCGTCGCCGTTGTATTGTGTGCTCACCAAAATCCACTCAGAAAACATACTGTGACCAAGGTATTCTTTCGAGCTCTGCTATTAAGAGGGTCCTTGCAGAGCTGAATGTAAACTCGTCACCGGGACCGGATGGCACTGGTACTGAAACAGTGTTCTTCGACGCTATCGCGTTCATTGGCAATCCTTTTTACCGCTTCGTACCGTATGGGTACTTTTCCCTCGTTTTGGAAGATTGCCAATGTCCAGCCAATCCCAAAAAAGGGTGCAGCCAACAACCCTGAAAATGACCGTCCATGCTCTGCATGGTGAATTACCATCTTTTGATAGACAGTATGGCTTTCGGAGAAGTCGTTCTACGAGAGACCTAATGGCGCTTATTGCAGAACGTTGAGTCAGTCCATTCACCGATTCGGTGAGAGTAATGTTGTTGCTCTGGATATTTCCAAGGCTTTCGATCGCGTGTGGCACAGCGCACTTTTGTCAAAACTTATTAATTTTGGTGTTGATAATGATTTCTCTCCTTTTTATAGCGAGTTTTCTCAGAGATCGTACAATACGTGTTGTTTTAGATGGGGTCTCATCCAAAGAGTTTCAGTTATATGCAGGGGTACCGCAAGGTTCTGTTCTTTCTCCTTCACTTTTTCTTATTTTTCTCAATGACCTTCTATGTCAAACTTACAATCAAATCTACTCTTTTGCAGACGACAGCAATATTTGTCATTAATATTCATTCGATCAAAGGCCAAGCCTTAGGGAGATTGGGGGCATGACGCAATATAGGAATAATACACTCAATCAAGACCTTTTGACAATATCTGAGTGGGGTCGAATGAACAGGGTCTATTTTAATGTTCATAAGACCCAATGTTGTTTTTTGACCCATAGACCATGGAGTCTTCAATGTCATCTGCATCCATGGGTGGTGTTGATATTGATGAATCAGACGCTCTTGATGTTCTGGGCATGAAAATTCAGTGTGATGTTCGTTGGAATAAACACATTTTTCAATTGCCGAAGGAAGCTTTCAAGGTTTCCTAAATCGGTATAAGAAATTCTTTAACCCATCTGATCTCCTTACTATTTATACCACCTATATCCGGCCAAAAATGGAATACAACTCCCATGTATGGGCAGGGGCTTCACAGTCTATTTTGAAGCTCTGGTCCGTGTACATAGGAGGGCTTTAGTGCTTATCAATGACAGTAGGATATCCAACTCTATTGACACATTGGAGTATCATCAGAATGTTTATTGTGTATTATAGACACTAGCAGATTCCAGCTTTCGAAATTCTGGTGCAATTTCTAGGCAGCTTTCAACTTAGCCAATTCACAAACCAACACTTTTTTGGTTTATTATTATTGTGAATGAAGAAAATTAACTCACTAACGAACACATTAACAAATTTAATAAACACACACATAGCATTGTATAATTTTATGCATGTGCTAGTAGCAACTTTAAATGCAATTTACTCAAAATAGAGGGAAAAAATTAAAAATCTGTAAATCTGGTGAACAGCTAAAAAGAAATACCTTTCAAATAATACATGTTTGGTCAAAAGCGAGATAAAACGGTAGAACAAAAAATCGGTAACAAAAATCGCCTAGCCTATTAATATTATAGATTACAATGGAAAGTGTTTTGCTGAGATAAGTGAACTGATCCCTAGAGCCCATGTTTTTCTATGCACCACTTGTTCTTCTAGTAGGTCACATCCATTTGCAGTGTATTGTTCAGTGGATTACCGCGAAAGTTCGTTCATTAGCCATACAAGCCGTATTCGGAATCAACTTCCAGCTGAGGTCTTTCCTGTCACTTACAATATAGATAAATTCTAGTCAAATATCCATAAACACTACTCCCTCTTTGCTCCTACCCATAGCATATTTTCCTGATATCAGCACAATGCACAGCATTTGCAGTGGGGATTTCCTGCGTGTTGGTTAATAAAAAAAAAATCATGTGAGTCCGATCACAGGGAAGATGTGTAAACATCTAGTAATTAAAGATTTTTTTATGTCATTTTTTAAAATCAAACAGAAAGCGTCATCTATGTATCACTTATAGCAAAAACTGTTTCAGCTAATTCAACAACCCTTTGTTGTAAAACGTTAAAAATATCCCAATATAAACGTATATAAGTGATATATAGATGAGACGCTTTTAAAAAAGTGGCATAAAAAACAATGTTATATCATAATTCTTTCACCAATCCAATCATAAGTCACACAGCGTTATGTGTCAGCTCTCACCTATTACGTTTACACTGTTTTTGTGATTGTATTGTGAATAGATGTTTACACATCAAAAATAAAAAAAAATAAAATCCTAGTGAAATCAAAAATTTTCACTTAAAAATCTTTTTATGTAAAAGTGAATTCTAGCTGTATTTAAAAAAAAAAATTAAGAAAACTCCATATTTAAACAATATTTTTAATCTCTTAAACAATTAATTTGTGTAAATTTATTCGTAATTCGAAATTTTCTATTTGAAAATTATTTAAGGATTTTTTGTATATTCTTAAAAAATTCCTTGATATTTTAAACGAAGAGTGAATACCCTAATATTGTTCAAACGAAATCAAATTAAACACGAGTAGTATGAAGAATTATGTCGGAATGGTGTAGTCATATGATATACATACTTCATCATATTATTGTGTACAGAATGTAACATTTAAAAGGTGACTGCATATATTAAATGTTTACCTCTTAACCTTGTTGAAACAAAAATTCACTCTAGAAATATTAGAAAAGAAACAATAAATTAATATGATTACATTTACTGAACCGAAATTGGTCTGTAGTTAGTTTGTTATGTTAAACAATTAAATATGATTACATCAATTAACTAAAAATGATTTCAAATTTATTTACATAAATAATAGAATAAAAATGTTGAAAGGAAGAAGAACGAAATGAAAAGGTAGAATTTAATAAGTGTGTTGAAATTGCACAGAAAAAGTATACCAGAGTGGTTTTCTGCAGCCAGGATATTTGCTGATATTTGTAACTAATAAGAATACTTGACCTAGACCTACATTTTGTTTTACCGATCAACTCAGCATCACTTTCCGGTGCATGTTCAGATCTAGCTCCTATATAAATGTCACCTTAGAGATCCATTAAAATTGCTTTATTTAGTTTGCGAGTGTATTCACATTCTTCATACCTCTTCTCACCTTCCTAAATTCTCTTAAATCTATCTAAAGACGTACATGTGTAACGTATTTTCCTTAAATATGTTTTGTTGGTGTTTTTATAGCAATCATATTCGATATCAACTTTAACATATTTGTTGGAAAGAAAAAATAAAATTACTTGACAATATAACTTAAATTTTGGTTTACCTTTGGGTCTAGTATCTTTTTCGAAACTCATGGTGTAGGGTGTCATATAGTCGGTCGAGAGCGACTACAAATTTCTAATTTGTTTTAATATTTTTGTTTAACAAACTTAACACTTAAAGGTTTTTTTTAATGTTGTCTTTAAATTGCTCTTACATATTTATGTTCGGGTTTATGAAATATTAAATAGTTCCTTAAAATCTCATATTTTGTTGTTTTCATGATAAACTTTTGCCTGATTAAATTTCACGCTTTCATGTCTGGTATTTATAATGAAACTTTGGTAAAGATAAACCATAGATTTAATATTCAAACTTAATATATTCTTACGAAAAACCAAACCCAAGAATATTGATATAAGTACATCATACTGTTACGGACAATAATCGAAGCCATAAAAACAAAGTTTTTATTAAAACTCTTTCTTTCCTTTTGCATATGAGTTTTGAATCTCTCCGGGACTATGAGTGACTTTGCGTGACTATTTTAAAAGTAATCTTTGGTCGCAACAAGTCTATGGACCAAGTTTCAGATTGATTGGATGAGGAGAAATGGGGTTTTAATCACTGCGTAACTGTGCGTAACTATGAGTGATTGTCTCTATCTTCAAATTAATCTTTGGCCACAACATGTCTATAGACAAAGTTTCAGATCGATCGGATGAGGGGGAAATGGGTTTTAAAACACTCCGTGACTGTGCGTTACTAATGCGTGCCTACCCCAAAATTAATCTATAGTCACAACAAGGCTTGGCCAATTTTCAGGTCAATTGGATGAGGGGGAATGGGGTTGCCCCATGGCAGACAGACAGACAGAGAGTATGAGTTAAAAGAAAGAGTTTAGGAAGATAGGATCATGAATATTTTTATATATATTTTACATTTGTATTAAACAAAGGTCTTATGTGTCGTGCCAAGCATTGACGAACGAGCTACCATAAAAAGGATGAAAAATTAGGGCCAAAGTCGAGCCAATATGCTAAATCTATTGGAAAGTCGTAGAATTTTATAGCTCGAAAACCACATTAATTAGAGGTTGAGCAAGAAAAACTACAGCGAAGTCGAACCCCTTTCATATCTGCTGCAGAAATAAAAAATGTCTACGGAGTCGAATTTTTACTGCGACTGTGATAAGACGTTTAGTTGAAAATAATCTCTTTGGAAGATCGTAAGAAAAGTCTCTGCTATATTTACAAAGATTGAGATGATAAAAAATGGCGCAATATAGTTTGGTCGGACGAATCCAAAATAAATTTAATTGGCAATGATGGAAAAACTTGGGTTCGCCGTCCTAAAAAATCTGAACTGAATCCACGTTGTACGTTAAAAACATTCAAACATAATGGAGGTAATATAATGGTGTGGGGATTCGTTTCTTGGCATAGTGTTGGACCTATATTTTGGACATGAATAAAAATCTTACGTTCACATCCTTAATGTAGTTATTCTGACTTACCTTGAATGGGAAAAAGAACCTACATGACAATTCCGACAGGTTTTAACCCGTGTCATACTACGGTACAGAGTGGGATCTCTTCATATATTTCTTGGCAAAAGGTATAAAGGAAGGTCGTGGAATATTGAAATTTGGCCCCAAGCCTTTTATCAACTCAAGTTAGAAAAATTTGAAGATTCATAGAAATTGATCACGCCCATCGCCCCCGCCCATATAATCCGAAAAGTTTTTTCGTCCCAAATTTTTATTTCTTTACCAAAAGTTATGACGCTTGGCACAAGTCATCAATATTATGAATTTGAGATATCTGGAGGGTTTCATGGACATCGGCCAATCCCATCGCCCACAACCCATATACCCGAATATGAATTTTTGGACCCGAATTTTTGATTCTTCATTAAAAGTCTTGTAACTTGACTCAAGTTGTCAGTAATATGAAATAAAGATGTTTGCAAAGTTTTACAGAAATATGCCACTCCCACCGCCCACATAACTCAAAAAAATCTTTATTTAAAGATTTTGTTTTTCAAACAAACTGAAAAACACAACAAATGAAAAAGTTTTGTAATTCGGCTTAAAAGCTATAAGTAACAATATTTTTCCATGAAAAAAAACTAGGTGAAACAAGACAAACGATATAATGACTGATAAATATTTTTACGTGTATGCAAATATAGACTTTTATTCGTCTTCTATTTTTTCTTTAACGACATCATCTAGTTCCAAAACATGTTTATGAGATTGACGTCTGACGACACAAGAAGGCGATGGAAAGCATCAGTATTTGTTGCGACTCTGTTGCACTTCCTGGAGAACATTATTCTATACCTTCTGTAGTCCTTATACCGAGCTTCTTCAGGTTCTTTAAACACATGGGTCTCAAAGTATTCGCCATTTTATAACGTGTTTCTTTGAATTACTGAAATGAAATATCGTGTGAATTTTTTTTTTTAAATTTATAACTTTATTCAACAGTATACAATATTATCCGAATTTTATTTATTAAATCAAAAGAATACACTCCCGCCTTTAATTTTTTTTTGCAATCAGAACACAAAGGTCGATAAGGCTCACTTTTTTCTTGTCCAAGACAAACTTAAAACATTGAATTTTTGTGTGTCGTCATAAAAGCCTTAATATTTTTTAAATCGTTTTTGTTATCCAATTATCATTCTATCAAAATTAATATTGAAATACTATATTTTTGAAACTGTAACTGTATCAGGGGTCAAACAAGGCTGCTTGCTATCCCCACTCCTATTTTTCGTTGTATATAAATGATCTTCATGAAGAACTGGGAGGTGGTTTACAGATAGATAATATTAATATAAGATTGCTGTTATACGCAGATAATATCGTTTTAATAGCAGAGGAAGTGAAGATTTTACAAGACATGATCAACAATTTAGAAAAATATTGCTGTCTATGGAATCTGGAAGTAAATTTATTTAAATCTAAGATAATGGTTTTTAGAAATGGCGGAAGGATAGCTAAAAATGAGAAGTGGATTTACAGAGAAAATGAAATAGAAAAAGTAGATGAATATTGTTATCTTGGTATGATCCTAACTCGAAAAAGTGTATTTTACAAAACACGTAGAAAAAAGAAATAGTTCTGCAAAAAACTGTATAAACTCTAGATGGAGTGTCGTATGGTGCCCAAATATGGGGTCATTCATATTTTGATGAAATAGATAACCTTCGAAGATATTTCATAAAACGTATCCTTAAGCTACCAAAATTTACACCAACTTATGCACTTATGTTGGAATCGGGAATAGATAATGCACATCTGTACACACTGAACCTGCATTTGCAGTATATAGGTCGTACAATTTTTAATTACTCAGACGACAGATTGCCCCATAAGCTAAGTGTAATAGCTTTAGCAAAAAATTTTTCATGGGTGAAACGCTTGAATATGTTAGGTAACGAACATAATATACAATGGTCATCAGATATATCTGTACGGGAATGGAACGAAAAATACGTATTATTGATAGAAGCTCTGAAAAATAAAAACAAACAAATGCGAATAAATAGATGGCAGCAAACAGAATCCTTTTATAAGAACTTAGACCCAGCGGTATCACAATTTTATTTTCACCAAAACAATATTGAATCTAATATTATGTGGATATTGAAAGCTCGATGTGATTTAATCGAATTAAATGGCTCGCGCTTTTCTAGAAGAATTGAAAAACGTTGTTCATTATGCAATACAGAGGACATTGACAATTTACAGCACTTCATTGATAGATGCCCTATTTTAAACAACTTTAGACAATATTTTTTTCAAAAAATTATAATATCAGAGAAAGAAATAATTACAATACTGAATGGTCAAAATAATTGGCAGTATGTCCTGCAATATATTATCAATGTTTTGGCGTATCGCAAAATGCTTATAATAGAATACAATTATTAAAATGAAAAAAAAAAAAAAAATTAATAATAATAATTATATAAATATTATATATTTTTCTCTTTTTTCCGGCAAACGACATAATCAAAGCCGTATATTCTTTAAGATTTTATGTAATTAAATAAAGAATTACTACTACTGCTACTACTACTACTATATTTTTCAAATATACTTACATCAAATAGATATGAGACTAAAAGAAATTATCCACCCGGACCATTGAAGTGTATGAAAATGTGAGGCAGTTACTGTGGAATTTCGTTTAGGTGAGTTTGCCGCGTTATTTTGGACAAAAAAATCATTTTTCGAAAAAAAAACAAGTAGGAAAATTATAGTCGGTCTAGACCGACTATACGATACCCTATACCATGCGTTTAGAGACCCTATCTCTCAGGCCCAACTAACTGGATATAAAAAATAAGCATAAACCAAATTTGAGTGGGATTTTTATTAATTTTTTCAGCTGCAGATATGAAAAAGTTCATATCGGATGCTATATCTATATGGGGACTATGCCCAAAAATGGACCGATCCTGACCATATTTGGTAAGGTCTCTTGTATTTTGCAAAAATATATACAATCAAAATTTGAGAAGAATCAGTGCAATATTTTTCTTTTTTGATAGATTTAAGTGAAGATCGGGAAGCAGCTCTATATGGGGCCTATGACTAAGAATTGTCCAATAGGGATCATTTTTGGACTACTCATTAATGGATGTAATATATACATACAAACCCAATTTGACTAAGATTTGTATGATGATTTGGATCTTATGGCAATATATGTTGATTTCATAGCGGTCATTTGTATGGGGCTAGGTCTGAACATTTACCGATTTTCACCAATTTCAATAGCGTTCATCCCATGGCCGATAAAAGATCAAAGCAGATAGTGATTCTGATTCGATCGGAATAATTAAAGATGGGAGTAGGTCAAATATTTTTGGTTGTTACAAACAGCAGCACAAAGTCATTATACCCAAACCAGGGTATAAAAATATATTGCATTTCTCCAATTTTCTACAAAACTGCATCATTACATTTTTGATATTTTGCACTCGAAAAACTGACTTTTTGCCAGCCAAATCCCCTGTACGATCTCCGGACTTAAATTCGAGTGAAAATGTATGAAAAATCGTCAAAGATGGTGTTGGATCAACAAATCCCAATAATAAGTAAGAATTGTGGAAACAAATTTAGAATGTCTGGTATGCCATTCAAAAAACGTTTGCTGCGGTGATTTGGTGGACTCCATGGTAAAAAGGTCTAAAGCTGTGCTGAATAATAGAGTATATACAACTAAATACTGACAATCAACAATATTCTCTCGAACTTTATAGAATTAATTTGTGTTTTTTTATAATTTTTGAAATTGACCCTATTTTTTGACCACTTTAAAATATAATTTTTATTCATGTTTATTGCAATAATTGATATAATTAAATTTTTTTTATTGCAAAAACATTCTCCAAAGAATATAATACAATTTTTTTTAAAAATTTTGCTCATTATATACATATTGTAGATGACCCTATTTTTTTTGTTCGTAACTGTATATTTTCGAACATAATGATTTCCACAAAAATAGAATTTCAGTCGTTACGTGAATTAAAAATTATTTAACCTGTGTTTATTGAATAAAACGGGTTTTTTTTTTTAAATCAACACCCCCTACAGATGCAGTGCATTGTGTTGATCTCAGGAAAATAGGTTATGGGAAGGAGGAACGAGGGAGTAGTGTGCTAATTTTTTTTTTGCAGCGACAGACCAAAGCCTCTGGTGGGAATCGAACCCACGACCCCCGCATTATAGGCGATCACGCTGCCTACTCACCTACCGGGGCGCTTTGAGTTTAAATGGTTTGATATCATTCCTATACCCGAAGCTAATTCTTTCTTATTTGTCTAAGGTTTTTGAAAAATTAATTTATCAACAGATAGATAAATATGTGAATTGTAATGATCCACCAACTGATAGACTGTCATAATTTCACAATAAGCACGGTTGTGTCACTTCATTAATTGGAGTGTCTAAAGATAATCGTCGATGTATCGATGATGGAAATATATGTTTACTTATCTTTCTAGTCATTCAAAAGCATTTGACGCGGTAGACCATATATATGAAATTGTGAAAAGTGTTTAATTGTTCATCATCGTCTACCAATTTGATTTATTCTTATCGATCTGAACGTTTTCAATCTGTATTTGTGAGTAATTTAACTTCTCGTGCTCTACCAGTGATAAAGGGCATACACCAAGGCTCAATTCTTTTATTTTTTATGTTTACGACCTAATTAAACAACTATCACATTGCCGGATTCACTTGTATGCCGATGAAGTGCAATAATTTAAGTCAAATTGAATGGTGTGTGTCTAAATTTAATGCTGATGCGACTAAATTTCACAATTGGGCAACGGCTAATAGTCTTTGTCTTAATCCATCTAAATATAAGTACTTAATTATTAAACGAAAGTCAGTTAACTTGAGTATAGAAAAGCATCGGGTGGGCAAGCATTTTCTGAGAGCCTTTATGGAATTAACGCATTTGAAAATTGATACACATGAACCAGGTTACTTGTTTAACAAACTAATAGCTACTCGCTCTAGACGCTCCAATGGCATGATACAGATCAGATCAGATCATGCTACCGTCACATTTAAAATCTATTAGCAGCGATTTGCAGTTCAAAAAAAATTTATATCAATATTATAATTTTAATTGAAGTTTTCAAATATAAAATTTTTTCTTTCTGTGATTATTGTAAGTTTTATATTTAAGTTTTTTTGAATTTTGTTAACTTTTTATACTTATTTTTTTAGTTTTTTTTTTAATTTATAATTTTTATACCCTCCACACATCAGTGGCAGAGGGTATACATAGGTTTGTCATTCTGTTTGTAACGCATCGAAAAACTAATTTCCGACCCCATAAAGTATATCTATAATATTAATAGGCTAGGCGATTTTTTGTTGCCAACGTTTTATTCTACCATTTTATCCCGATTTTGACCAAACTTATGTTATTGGAGGGGTATTTCTTTTTTGCTGTTACCCAGATTTACAGATTTTCATCGTCTGGAATATTTTTTTGGAGTTATGATCGTTTAAAGTTGCTACTAACACATACATAAAATTATACAATGCTATGTGTGTGTTTATTAATAATTTGTTAATGTGTTGAGTTAGTTTTTTTTTTTATACCCTATACCACTATGTGGTTTGGGTATAATGACTTTGTGCTGCTGTTTGTAACTACCAAAAATATTTGACCTAGACCCATCTTTAATTATACCGATCGAATCAGAATCACTATCTGAGCTTTTATCGGCCATAGGATGAACGCTATTGAAATTGGTGAGAATCGGTCCATGTTCAGACCTAGCCCCCATACAAATGACCCCTATGAAATCGACTTAAATTGCCATAAGATCCAAATTATCATATGAATCTTAGTCAAATTGGGTTTGTATGTGTTTATTACATCCACTAATCAGTAGTCCAAAAATGATCCCTATGGGACAAGTCTTAGTCATAGGCCCCATATAGAGCTGCTTCCCGATCTTCACTTAAATCTATTAAAAAACAAAAATATTGCACTGATTCTTCTCAAATTTTGTTTGTATATATTTTTGCAAAATACAAGAGACCTTACCAAACATGGTCAGGATCGGTCAATTTTTGGGCCTAGTCCCCATATAGATATAGCACCCGATATGAACTTTTTCATATCTGCAGACAAAAATATTTATAAAAATCCCACTCAAATTTGGTTTATGCTTATTTTTTATGTCCAATTAGTGGGCCTATAGGGTAGGGTCTCTACACGCATGGTATAGGGTATCCTATAGTCGGTCTAGACCGACTATAATTTTCTTACTTGTTTCATTTAAAATGCGTTGAATTGTGAAGCATACCTTTAGGGTCTTTATTAAATGAAAAAATATAGTTTCCTAGAATTTGCGCTCCAATTTCGAGTGCTGGAATCTGCTAGTATATATTCTTGATCCTTATCACAGCTCGAGTTGAGCTCGAGTTGATACAGCGATGACCGTCTGTCTGTTGAAATCACGCTCATTCACAAAAAAAGCCATCTCACTGGATAAGGTTACAACAGTATCATTTGCCATAATTCCCAGCAGGTTGGTATTGAAAATGGGCTAAATCGGGCATCATTGCGATTAGATACGAGCAAAAATATGTAGAATCCTCTAAAAAACATAAAACCCAGTGTGTTGTAACAGTTTAGTGGTTGATCATAATAATTGTACGACAACATAAAAAAATTCCACAAAAAAATTATGCATATATATTAACAATACCAAGAACACAGAACATAGCTCATGTTAGTAGTATTGCCACATATTTTTTTTATCGTTATCACGTTATAATAAAAAAAAATCGCCAATATGAAAGAAAAAATGAAAACGAAAAATGGAAAATGAAAATTGGAAAATGAAAATGGAAAATGAAAAACGGCAAATGGAAAATGGAAAATAGAAAATGAAAAATGGAGAATAGAAAATGGAAAATGGAGAATGGAAAATGGAAAACGAAAAATGGAAAATGGAAAATGAAATTGAAAAATGGAAAATGGAAAATGAAAATTGAAAAATGAAAAATGAAAAATGGAAAATGGAAAATGGAAAACGCAAAATGGAAAATGAAAAATGGAAAATGAAAAATGGAAAATGGAAAATGAAAATTGAAAAATGGAAAATGGAAAACACAAAATGGAAAATGAAAATTGGGAAATGAAAAATTAAAATTGAAAAATGGAAAATGGAAAATGAAAAATGAAAAATGGAAAATAGAAAACGAATAATGGAGAATGGAAAATGGAAAATGAAAAATGAAAAATGAAGAATGGAAAACGGAAAATGAAAAATGGAAAATGGGAAATGAAAAATGGATATTTAAAAATGGAAAAATGGAAAATGGAAAATGAAAAATGAAAAATGGAAAATTAAAAATGGAAAATTAAAAATGGAAAATGAAAAATGGAAAATAGAAAAGGAAAAATGGAGAATGGAATATGGAAAACGAAAAATGGAAAATAGAAAATGAAAAATAGAGAATAGAAATTGAAAAATGGAAAATGGAAAATGAAAATTGAAAAATGAAAAATGAAAAATGGAAAATGGAAAATGGAAAACGCAAAATGGAAAATGAAAAATGGAAAATGAAAAATGGAAAATGGAAAATGAAAATTGAAAAATGAAAAATGGAAAACACAAAATGGAAAATGAAAATTGGGAAATGAAAAATTAAAATTGAAAAATGGAAAATGGAAAATGAAAAATGAAAAATGGAAAATAGAAAACGAATAATGGAGAATGGAAAATGGAAAATGAAAAATGAAAAATGAAGAATGGAAAACGGAAAATGAAAAATGGAAAATGGGAAATGAAAAATGGATATTTAAAAATGGAAAAATGGAAAATGGAAAATGAAAAATGAAAAATGGAAAATTAAAAATGGAAAATTAAAAATGGAAAATGAAAAATGGAAAATAGAAAAGGAAAAATGGAGAATGGAATATGGAAAACGAAAAATGGAAAATAGAAAATGAAAAATAGAGAATAGAAAATGGAAAAAGGAAAATGAAAAAAGAAAATTGAAAAATGGAAAATGGAAAATGAAATTGAAAAATGGAAAACGAAAAATGAAAAATGGAAAATGGAAATGAAAATTGAAAAATGGAATATGTAAAATGCAAAATGGAAAATGGAAAATGAAATATGGAAAATGAAAATTGAAAAATGAAAAATGAAAAATGAAAAATGGAAAATGAAAGTTGAAAAATGAAAAACGGAAAATGGAAAATGAAAAATTGAAAATAGAAAGTGGAAATGAAAATTGAAAAATGGAATGTGGAAAACGGAAAATGGAAAATGGAAAATGAAAAATTAAAAATGGAAAATGGAAAATGAAAATTGAAAATTTAAAGATTAAAAATTGAAAATGAAAATTGAAAAATGGAAAATGAAAAATGGAAAGTGGAAAATGAAGGCTGAAAAATGGAAAATGAAAATTGAAATATGAAAAATGGCAAAATTAGCTTATTTTTAATAATAATTTTTAGCCAAAAATCATTTGAATTTTGGTATTCGGAATTAATGTTTCAGTATCGGCAAAAGTTTAAAAGTGGTAGCCGTACTCAACATTGGGTGTAATATAGAGTTTAAAACTCAGGTGGAGGGTATCAAAAATTTCGACACAGCCGAATTTAATACTCTTACTTGTTTTTATTAAAATTATCTTATAGCTCGATTACGGATGGCAACCGAACTTTAATTGCGTTGTCAAAAGGCAACGCAACTGACACTTAAATTGGTATTATGTAAGGCAATTTTCTTTAGTTGCCCAAAAGTTATCGAATATGCTATTTTGACAGGTTAGCAACTGAAAATAAATGTTAACAAAAGATAAAGAGCATTGACAAAAGTGAATTTGTCTAAATAAAAATGAATGAAGCTCAGTAGAACTATTTACTGATAAGGATGAAGAGTTCTTATATGTTGCATCTATTAGACGGCACTTGAGGGACAACTCTAATCCTCTGAAATTACCGTCTGTACTGTGAATAAATTTTAATGTTTAAATAAATTTTAAATAAACCATTTCATGCCTTAGTTTCAAAGCATATTTTCGTCTTCCAAATGATGCAGTGGTTTATATAGTGAAAGCTTTAAATAATGACTTTAACCATCATCGGGCAACAGCAATACCTCCACTGTTAAAAGTTTGCGCAGCTCTCAGATTTTTTGATAAAGGTAGTTTTTAGAAATCCCACGGCACCGACATCAATCTGGAAATGACTCAATCTACGTTGTCGGTGGTATTAAAAGAAGTCGTTCATTTAATAGAAGAAACCCTATGTAAAGTGTGAAAAGTATAAGAGAAGACAAGCAAAGACAAGCAAAGAGGAAAAAGCAAAAAATAAAAACTGGGGTTATTGGTTGTATAGATGGGACACACATACATATCTTGGGACCGAAGGAAGACATTCGTCACTTATATATGAACAGCAACCAAATATACGCAGTTGCCAATATGATTACTAACTGACAACTGAAGTTGACAGTTCTTAATTGCCAGTTGCCATACGTAATTTTGTCAACTGGCAACGCAATTAAAATTGGGTTGCTATCGATAATAGACCCATTAATGTTGTTTTGAAATTGTTATTATTTACTATGTAATAATTCTGTGCGATAATAATAAGATTTTTAATCTTGTGATACGGAAAACCGAAATAAATAAATAAAACAAATAAAATTGAAAAAGACTGTGGCTGGCTTTTCGAGGAGAATTCATTGTTTTTTAATTAAATTTTAAAATTTATATCTTATATTTACCCCTCGAGGGTGACATTGAATTTGCCAGCAATCTGATTTTTTTTTTTCTTTTTAAACCCGGTGGTTTTGTTTTAATATAAAAATGACGCCTAAAAGTGTGCAATGAATATAACAATACTTAGATATATGAGTGCTTATTTTATAAAATTAATTATAAATCATATGGCGTTACACAGTCAGTCAGTGAATCACTGATGAGCATAACAATATATTACGCTCTTCTGTATTTGTTTTACAATCAAAATTAAATTGCAAATTCATTTGATTCTCCGCATTTAAAGAATCTTCTGTAATACCCTTAAAACTTTTATAAAAACAACATAGATAAAATTTAATTTTGTTTTGTTTCTGTCGGTTATGTCTTCTTATCGGTCTATCGGTCTGTATGTTTCCTTTCATTTGTCTGTTTGGCATAATAACTTGGATTACTTATTGATATGCTCTTCCTACTACAAATACTACAGAGCAAACTCAAGTTAAAAACTTTTTATTTACCTAGTGTATAACAGTTGCAGTCAACCACATATCCTTTATTATATCATAGATTTTCTAGTTGTTAAATCCTTCGTACCGCAAGTAAATTTGTGGCAACAACTTAAGAAACAATTGCGTTAAACGTAAGTTTTATACCACAACGATTTAAGCCAACAGAGAGTTAACTGGATGTCTGCTCGAAGGTATGATATAATCACAATGTATGCTATCCACAAGAAATATATAATTCATAAAACAAATGCATATGTATGCCCTATAAAAGACTCTCTTTGGGTGGTACATAAAAAAGACAATGCTCTAGACAAAGTTAAACTCGTTGCAAGATTAAGTTTTGAAAAGATTATGATATTCATTTTCAGCTTTGATGGATAAAAATAAAAATAATAGTTTTTCTTGCTGCGTAGAAAAAGAAATTGCGGAATATAAATAGATCCATGAAAAATTTATAAAACCAATCATAGGATTGGTAAAAACGTGTGTGGTGCATAATGTGTAAAGTGTTCTGTTTTTAATCTATACCCAGACTTAAACTCTATTGAAAAGTTTTGGGGTTATCTGACAAAACTTTTAGAATTCATAAGTTATTTACAGAAATTAATAATTTAAGTATTATTTCTTTTTTTTTTAATTTATTAAAATAAACTTATTACTATAATCAGCAATGGAGTTACTTTAAATGTATAATAAGTACTTTGTTGTACCTATTAGTATGGTAGAATCATTTTTAAATTAAATGAAGAAGTCTGAAAAGAGCAGTTGAAACGTTGGATGAAAAATAAATGTAAATTGATTTTTATTTTCACTAAATTTGACCATCACAAGGCCCTAAGAAAACTCCTTTGACAAGCGACATTTATATATTTAAAGGGAAATCCCTTAGAAAATACCTAAAGATTTTTCTAAATTTGTTTTTTTTTTCAGCAGCTAAAATAATGTTATTACCATCTATTTTTCATTGCAACATAAAAGACGTACATATAATTGACATCATATTTAGCGTGAAATCAACACATAATAAAAATTTACTGTGAAGTATGACGTGAATAAAGAAATAAATCTTGTTAAATGTTCACACATTATATTGCCGCTTAAGCCAGCTGAGTAATGCTTTTTTTTACCATTTGTTTACCTTGTTGACTATTTCACTTATTCACCCTAGCAAAATAGTTGTCGTCTTTGCTTTATAACTACACTTTAATTCACCACCACATAGATTTGATCTAACAAAAAAAAACTAAATCTGGCAATGCCTGACGTCAGTTTCATTAGCCACCACACCATCAGTTTTCGTTGTAGTTTGCGGTGGTCAAGTTTTTTTTTGTGTTTTATTAAATTTTTAATATAAAATATTAAGAGAATTTCCTAAATTATGCATAATATTGTTTATTAGTGTTGATAATTTATGCGTATTCATTTGGATTATTGTAAATTGTTGTATTAAAAGTGTGAAAAGTAAATGAAAATTGTGTATTCTGTAAAATAATAGGAAATCAATTTTTGTTTATTTTTTTTTTGCAATGCAAATTAGTGATGAGTAAATAATGTAAATAAAGAGGTGTAATCGAATTTTTCAACTTGAAAATGATATCCGATAAAAATCATGCATTTAGGTAAGTGATTTGAAAAAACAAAATTTTAATTAGTCATTTATTGTTCGGTTTAAGATCATGTATATATTTTTCCAATGAAAGAAAGATAATAATTTTTATAATGTAAGAGAAATATTAGAAAAAAATTGAAGACAGCGCTAGATGGAGTAGCTACTTTCGAACAAAGCGACTTGTTCATCGTCAGCATCCTTCTGCCTATTACTTCAACTCATGCTTAATCAACTATTTAACTCAACATTTGAAAGAAAAGAACATGAGAAATGTTTTTCTTTCTATATACGAGAGTTTGTATGAACAAGCTGAGCTTTTCCAATTTTTAGCTTTCTCTACATTAACATAGCCAGATCAATTACAAGTCTTGTAATGTGAACCAGCTCTTTGTTTTTTGCCATTGTCCTCTAGATGGAACTGTAATGGCATGTGAAATCTTAACAGATTGCACAAATGCATTGTACCTCATGTGTTGTATGTTATTGTTATGTATTGTTGATCTGTATTGGTATAATTAGTCATTTCTTGTTCGGTTTAAGATCATGTATATATTTTTCCAATGAAAGAAAGATAATAATTTTTGTAATGTAAGAGAAATATTAGAAAAGCTCAGCTTGTTCATACAAACTCTCGTATATAGAAAGAAAAACATTTCTCATGTTCTTTTCTTTCAAATGTTGAGTTAAATAGTTGATTAAGCATGAGTTGAAGTAATAGGCAGAAGGATGCTGACGATGAACAAGTCGCTTTGTTCGAAAGTAGCTACTCCATCTAGCGCTGTCTTCAATTTTTTTCTAATATTTCTCTTACATTACAAAAATTATCTTTCTTTCATTGGAAAAATATATACATGATCTTAAACCGAACAATAAATGACTAATTATACCAATACAGATGAACAATACATAACAATAACAATAAAACAAAATTTTTAAATTAAATATTTACTTTAGTGTAATGTATGCATAATATCTGAAGTTTAGCTATGATACAGTGGGTAACAATACTTTGGGAACTTATACAAAATTCTGAATTTACCAATGTTGTTTCGCGTTAAGTTCCAATAATATGTTTTTCGAAAGATAACAAATTTGTTACAAAAAATACAATTAAAAACAAATATAGATAAGCGGAAAGAAGTATTTTTTAGTGATGCCAAAACAATGGAGACTTTTAAACTTTTGCACCAAAGATGATTAAAACAATAAAAACAGAAGATGCCATGAAAGAAAATGTATAAAATCTTAACCGTTATTTAAATATCACTGTGGAACAAATTAAGGTTAGCAAAAGTTAGGTCGATTCTGAGATTGAGGGGTGAAGATAGAGGTTAAATTAGAAGACCCGTATTGCGGCGTTTGTTTATGTTAGTTCGAATTTTTTTTTTATCGACCTTCGAACTTTGCAGTCAAATGCCGATTTTCAGCATATTGTTTATATGGTTTTTTGGCTATAACTCGTCGACTAATTGATATTTTTTCAATCTGTAAAAGCCAAATTATTGCTAGAGACATGTGAAACACTTATGAAGCAAAATGTTGTTCATGCTTTTTGAAAATATTTTCCACAAAACTAAGCCTTTTTTTCTTTCTGTTTGATCTATAATATGCTTCTAAGTTTCTTCAATAAATTTCATTTGAAAAGAAAACAATCATAATACAAAACTTGCGTTTTCCAGCTTAATATTAATTTACTTCTCATTTTTTATGTACCAATTTTGTTCAGTGTTGGTTTTGAGGAAACATTGAAAAAGAAATTATAAAAATATGGATGTAGCAGCGGCGGTTGTAGTACTGATATCTGTTTGAAGATCAATACTTCGGTATGTTGGTACTGGAACGAATTCTGAGTGCGGTAATGGTAATTGGACACTTGACACTGCTACATAAGTTTTATTCACATCACATCATTGGTATACCAAAAGGCATAGCCTTCTTTTTTTCACTTTTCCATTGCATAAGAGTTGAATAGCAATTAAAGCAAACTTTTTTAGGGACATAGTTTACGTCAGTGATAAACTCTTGCGAGAAATATTGTTTATAGGCTTCCAAAAAAAAATCACTCGGATTTCCACATTTTTCATCGCTTGCTATGAAACGTCCACAAACTTTACAAAAATGGTCCATTTTACATTTTGGTTCCGACATTTTTAATACAATATACATATTATACAATGTTTTTTTTTTGTTATTTTTATGAACCGATGCACTTAACTTAAATCACTCACAAAATGAAATAAGTTCCAAAAAAATTAATAGCGAATTTTATCACGACCGAGCGAAAATTAAATGACATCAGCTTCGGCTGAGTTTCGCGTCTTAACTGAATCTTCATTTTTGAAATTAGTTCGCTTGTACGAAATAAAAAAAAAATCGCTACCTGTGCGGTGGTTGAAAACAAAGAAGTTGTTTTACTAATTCCTAATTCTTGGAACTTCCCTTTTTAATTACTTCTACCTATACAAAACAGAAAACAAAAAAGACTTAGTTTTGTGGAAAATATTTTCAAAAAGCATGAAACAAAAATAATTTTTCCAACATTTTGCTTCAAAGCACCATAAAAATTTTCTAAATCAATTTTTTTAAAAATTTTTATTGTTGCACAGGTCTCTAGCAATAATTGAAAAAATATCAATTAGTCGACGAGTTATAGCCAAAAAACCATATAAACAATATGCTGAAAATCGGCATTTGACTGCAAAGTTCGAAGGTCTATTAAAAAAAAATTCGAACTGACATAAACAAACGCCGCGATACGGGTCTTCTAATTTAGCCTCTATTTTCACCCCTCACTCTCAGAATCGACTTTTGCTAACCTGAATTTGTTCCACAGTGTTATTGTAGAATCATTTTTAAATTAAATACAGAAGTCTGAAAAGAGCAGTCGAAACGTTGGGTGGAAAATGAATGTAAATTGATTTTTATTTACTCTAAATTTGACCATCATAAAAGGGAAATTCCCTAGAAAATACATAAAGATTCTTCTAAATTGCTTTTTTTTCAGCTGCTAAAATAATGTTATTACCGTCTGTTTTTCATTACAACATAATATATTGTACATATAATTGACATTATATGTATTTTGCGTAAAATGAACACATAAAAAGTATTATAAAGCATAACGGGAATAAAGAAATAAATCTCGTAAAATGTTCACACATTATACTGCCGCTTAAGCCAGCTTGAGTAATGCTTTTTTAACATTTGTTTACTTTGACTTTTTCATTTATTCACTTATATACACCACTGGGCCTGTGTTGAAATTTTTATGCAACACTAGCAAAATAGTTGTCGTCTTTGCTTTATAACTACACTTTAATTCACCACACTTAGATTTGATCTAACAAAAAAAAAAAAAAACTAAACCTGGCAATGCCTGACGTCAGTTTCATTAGCCACCACACCATCAGTTTTCGTTGTTGTTTCGTTTGTGGTGGTCAGTAAATATTTCTGTTCAAGTTTTTTTTTTTGTTTTTTATTAAATTTGTAATATAAAATATTAAAAGAATTTCCTAAATTATGCATAAAACTGTTTATTAGTCTTGATAATTTATGCGTATTCATTTGGATTATTGTAAATTGTTGTATTAAAAGTGTGAAATGTAAATGAAAATTGTGTCTTCTGTAAAATAATAGCAAATCAATTTTGGCTTCATGTTTATTGTTTTTGCAATGCAAATTAGTGATGTATAAATAATGTAAATAAAGAGGTGTAATCGAATTTTTCAACTTAAAAACGATATGCGGCCGATAAAATCACATACATTTAGGTAAGTGATTTGAAAAAACAAAATTTTTTAAATAAAAATTTGACTTTAGTGTAATGAATGAAATTTAAGTATAATACAGTGGGCGACAATACATTGGAAACTTTCGGAATTTGGCAATTTTGTTTTTTAATAATTTCGCGTAAAGTTCCAAAAATATGTATAAGTCCTCGAAAGATAGCAAATTTGTTACAAAAAATACAATTAATAATAATAATAATATAACCCGTCGTCTTTCGATTACGAGCCGCCTCTATACTGGGCATAGGTTATCTACAAGATTACTCCATCTATCTCTTCGTTCAGCAACTTCTTTGAGTTCCCCAATGTTGTTGTATCTTCGTCCAGGACCGTCTGCTTCAAGACCGTTTTGTTCAAGCCTGTTTATTTCACCCAATGTTGATCTTCGCCAGGTGGTTCTTGGTCTTCCTACTTCCTTGGGGTTGTATACCAAAGCTTGGTGACATACTTCGTCCGATGGCTTACGAATTGTATGTCCTATCCATCCAAACTTCCTCCGCCAAACTTCCACATTTATGTCATACATATCCGTCCTCGCCCAGAGTTATTCGTTTGTTATTCTATTGGGCCAGAACACCCCAAGGATTCTGCGAAGACATCTATTGACAAAAGCGCGCAGTTTGTTTTGTATTGACTCCGTTACAAACCATGTTTCACATCCGTAGAGCAGAACAGAAAGGACACAAGCCTTATACAAACGGATTTTCGTGCTGAGGCTGTAGTCTTTTGAGCTCCATACCTTGCGAAGTTGAGTGTATGAGCCCAGCGCCTTCTTTATTCTATTTTGCACATCTTTTAGGGTACCACCATTTTCAGATATTATACTTCCAAGGTAAGTAAACTCCTCAACACGTTCAACTTGATGCTCCAAGAAGTTGAGTTGCTCTGTTGACGTTGTGTTTATCCGCATTTCTTTGGTTTTTCCTACATTTATCTTAAGCCCAACTTTGGAGGATTCAAGTTCCAGGTCTTTAAGTTTGCTTTGCATATCAATAAACCTGTGGGAGAGCACACATTTGTCGTCAGCATAATCTAGGCCCTCCAGTCGAGAACCAGGTTCTAAAGGATTCCACACAATGCCACGCGCTTTGTTCTCATTCGCACGATTAGTTACTGCATCTATAACGATCAGAAACAGTAGTGGCGATAGCAAACAGCCTTGTCTAACCCCAGTAATTGTCTGAAAAGGCTCGGACATCTTTCCTTCATGTAGAACCGTGCATTTAAAATTCTCATAACTGTTTTTGATTATAGAAATGATTTTGTTAGGCACACCTATGTTCACCAATTCAGCCCAAATGCACTCTCTGAGTCAAATGCTTTTTCGTAGTCCACAAAAAGAAGGTACAGGGATGACCGCATTTCAACAGATTGCTCTATAATGATTCGAAGTGTATTTATCTGATCAACACATGATCTGCCACTTCTGAAACCTGCTTGCTCTTTTCGCAACAGTACGTCTACTTGATGAATCATTCGTTCCAGAATTATTTTCATGAAGATTTTCATCACCGTGCAGAGAATCGTAATACCACGCCAATTGTTGCAATCCGTTGCATCACCTTTCTTTCGCAGTTTTACAATTATGCCACTTGTCAAGTCAGAATTCCATATTTGTACGAAGAGTGGTTGTAATATGTTTGCAAATAGTTCGGTGTCAGTTTTAAGAACTTCAGCTGTTATGTTATCTATTCCTGCTGCTTTGCCATTTTTTAGAGTTCTAATGGCGTCAATCACTTCATCCCTTGATGGAGGATCCGTTCTAATGGGCAGAGTGGTACCGTTATTGTTTCTCGTAACGGTCACATTTTCGTTTTGAATATTTAAAACATTCATGAATTGTTCTCTCCAACGCTTCAACTGTTCATCGACGTTGGTTATTAGCGTTCCATCAGAGGACTTCACTGGTAATGCGCATATGTTACCAGTGCCGGCAATTTTCTTTGTAATAACAAACAGGTCTTTCATGTTATGAGCCTTAGCTGCATTTTCCGCTTCTATGGTCATATCGCGTATTTCTTTCTTTTTATCTTCTCGGACCGACCGTTTTACCTGTTTGTCTAGCAGTCGATATTGATTTTGTGCTTCCTTTCTTTTAGTTGATGGAATTAATTTTATCTTTTTGACTTGCACGTTGATCAATCAAATCCCATGTTTGCGGAGATATAAAGTCTTCGTTCTTTTTTTGCCTTGTTTCCAAGCTTTGAAACACAGGCATCGATTATAGCGGCTTCAATATTCTTCCACTTTTCATTCACATTTTCTGCCGACGTTGATGGTTCGATTACGTTATTCCGCACTTGCTCTAGGAAGGCTTCACGATGTCGCTGGGATTCTAGTCTTTCGATGTTGTATTTGGTTCTAGTCTGGCCTTGGGTTGACTTCACATTTTTTAATTTAAAAACAATCCTTCCAGATAATAAGTGGTGATCTGTTCCAATATCCGCTCCTCTCTGGTTCCGGACATCACACAATGAGTTACTCCATTTGGCGCTAACACAAATATGATCTATTTGGTTTTGGGTGATGTTGTCTGCTGACATCCATGTAATTTTATGCACGCGTTTGTGTGGAAATAGGGTGCCACCAATTTTCATTTCGTTTATTCCACACAACTCAACTAGCCGTTCTCCATTATCATTCATTTCGCCAATGCCATGCTTTCCCATAATATGTTGCAATTCCGCGTTGTCCGAGCCAACTTCAGCATTGAAATCACCCATTAGGATTTTCAAATCATTTTTATCAATACTCGCTAAAGTTTCGTTGAGGGCATCATAAAAAGCACCCTTTGTTTCTTCTTGGGCATCCTCGGTAGGGGCGTAGCATTGTATAACTGTGAGATTTTTTTTGTGACCTTTAAATCTTATTAACATCAAGCGCTCATTTACAAATTTGTAGTCCAATACGGCATTTCGAAATTTGTTGTTTACTAATATTCCGACTCCGTATTGATGGATATCTTCTTCGTTGGGCATTCCTGACCAGAAGAAAGTATGTCGTTTGGAGGTTGTCATCTGACCGTATTGGTTCCATCTGACTTCACTCATGCCCAAGAACGCCAGTCTATAATTTTCCAGAATTTTACTGGCCTGCGCCAACTTGCCCACTTGGTTTAACGTCCTTACATTCCATGTTCCAAATCGTAGTCCTTTTTCCAGATCGTAGATTTCTTGTAGTTGTACTGAGAATGATTTTTAATTTCAGACGCATCAGGTTATCAGCCTAACACGACCAATCCTGTTGATGGGGCTGCCATCTTTGTGCCTACAGGCCTGCTATTTGCGACAGTTATTTAATCCGCGCGGTTATTGGGGATATACCGCCCATACTCGGTCGTCAGAGACTCGTCTGTGAAAACAGAAACACCACGAAAAGGTGAGGTTGACAGTTGTGTAGGAGAGGCTGTAACTTGCGCATCACTACCCCATTAGAATAGTTTCCCAAAAAAAAAAAAAAAATTAAAAACAAAAATAGATAAACGAAAAGAAGTATTTTTTAGTGATGCCAAAACAACGGAAACTTTTAAATTTTTGCACCAAAATTGAATAAAACAATAAAAATAGAAGATCGTATGAGAAAATGTATAAAATCTTAACCGCTATTTAAATTTTTATAGTTTTCTCTCAGCTGTTTTTTAAATACAATTGTATTTTTCAATGTTTTAATCTTATAATTAATTATTATAAAATAATGACAAGAATAAAGTTTTGTGAAGAGTTAAAAACCAGAAAAATAGACGATTTTACTGGTGGTCTTAAGCAAAAAAAAATATTTGAGAAATATTCTAATTCACTAATTTTAAGAAATATACTACTGGGTGGCGACCCTACAAATAGGCACAGGCCCCTTAAATGAGTCAAAGACAGGAAAATTTAATATCAAGAGAGTATAAAGAAGTCCAAAAATGCTACCCAAAGAGGTCTTTAACAATCTGAAACTTTGTGCCGAACAGCAATTATGGATGATCTTGGTTGTTATCGTAAAGTGAAGAAAGAAGACACTGATATCAGAGAAAAATCGTCTGACTCGCATAAATTTTGCTAGAGGACACATGAACTGGCCAAGACTGAATTGAAATACTTTTCCCTTTTCAGATGAGTCTAAATTTAATTTTATATGGAAGAACATTTGTACGACCACCAAAGGGAAAAATACTAGACCCAAAATATACAAATAAAACTGTGAAGTTTGACGGTGGCAATACTATGGTATGGGGATGCTTTTCGAGCAAAGGAATGCGTCCAATTCATTTAGTAAAAGATACTCTAATTGGAATTGGATACAGGCAAATTCTTAATGACGTAATGTATCCACACGCGGAGGAAAATATGTCCCTGGTCTGGAAGTTCCTACTTGACAATGGCCCAAAACAAACCTCCAAGTTTATGACAGAATCTTGGGCCAGTTAGTATTTTGGCATGGCCAGCTCAATCACCAAATCTCAATCCAATAGAAAATCTATAGGAAATTGCAGATGGAAAAATATGGATACGAAAATATACAAACAAGACAGATTTCACAGCTGCAGTTAATTCTGAGATCTGAAAAATAATCTATAAATTATCGATTTCTAAAAAAATATTGAAACCAAAAATAGAGGGAAAGTTTTCAATTATTGTAAAGTAAAGATTGCCAATGTTTTGTCAACAGCATACAAATTAATACTTTCATTTTTGTTTTTTTTATGTTTAAACATCTATACGCCCAGGGGGGTAAAAATCTATTTCACAATACAATCACTAAAACAGCGTAAGACGTAAGACAAAATCGGTGTGATTATGATTGTATTGGTGAAAAAATTATGATATGTAATAACCATTTTGAAAATGAAATAGAGTATATAAAATGAAAAATTAAAAACATAAATTAAAAATAAGAAGAAATTATAGTCGGTCTAGACCGACTATACGATACCCTATACCATGGTTTAGGGACCCTATCTCTTCGGTCCAACTAATTCGATATAGAAAAAAAGCATAAACCAAATTTGAGTGGCATTGTTATTAATTTTTTTGGCTGCAGATATGAAAAAGTTCATATCGAATGATATTTTTATATGGGGACTAGCTCGAAATATGGACCGATCCCGACCATATTTGGAAGTCACTTAAATTTTGAAAAAACAAATACAAAACCAAATTTGAGAAAAATCTGTGCAATATTTTTGTTTTTTGATAGATTTAAGTGAAGATCGGGAAGCAGCTCTATATGGGGCCTATGGCTAAGAATTGTCCTATAGGGATTATTTGTGGACTACTGATTAATGGATATAATAAACACATGCAAACCCAATTTTACTGAGATCTATATGATAATTTGGATTTTATGGCAATTTATGTCGATTTCATAGGGGTCATTCGTACGGGGACTTGGTCTGAACATGGACCGAATTTCACCAATTTCAATAGCGTTCATCCTATGGCCGATAAAAGCTTATATACCAATTTTCATCAAAATATATATTTGCAACCTGCAGTTTAATTAAAAGGTTTACATGGACACACAGACGGACGGACGGACATCGGTAATTCGAATCAGTTAGTGATTCTGATTCAATCGTTATAATAAAAGATGGGTCTAGGTCAAATATTTTTGGTAGTTACAAACAGCAGCACAAAGTCATTATACCCAAACCACATGCTGGTATAGGGTATAATGAAAATGAAAAATAAAAAATGAAGAATTAAAAATAAAGAATTAAAATTGAAAAATAAGAACTAAAAACTAAAAAATAAAAAATGAAAAATGAAAAATGAGAAATGAAAAATAAAAAATGAAAAATAAAAAATAAAAAATTAAAAATTAAAAATTAAAAATTAAAAATTAGAAATGAAAAATGAAAAATGAAAAATGAAAAATGAAAAATGAAAAATGAAAAATGAAAAATAAAAAATAAAAAATAAAAATAAAAAATAAAATATAAAAAATAAAAAAAATAAAAAATTTAAAATGAAAAATTAAAAATAAAATATGAAAAACGAAAAATAAGAAATGTAAAATAAAAAATGAAAAATAAAAAATTAATAATATAAAATGAAAAATAAAAAATAAAAAATGAAAAATAAAAAAATGTAAAATAAAAAAGGAAAAGTAAAAAAAATAAAAATGAAAAATAAAAAATGAAACATAAGAATAAAAAATGAAAAATGAGAAATGAAAAATAAAAAATGAAAATTAGAAAACGAAAACTGAAAAATAAAAAATGGAAAATAAAAAATAAAAAATGAAAAATAAAAAATAAAATATAAAAATAAAAAATAAAATATAAAAAAAAATAAATAGTTAAAAATGAAAAAGAAAAGTGAAAAATAAAAAAATGAAAAATTGAAAATTAAAAATAAAAAATAAAAAATATAAAATGAAAAATAAAAAATGAAAAATAAAAAATTAAAATGAAAAATAAAAAATAAAAAATGAAAAATAAACAAGTAAGAAAATTATAGTCGGTCTAGACCGACTATACGATACCCTATACCATGCCCTATCACTTAGGCCCAACTAACTGGACATAGAAAATAAGCAAAAACCAAATTTGAGTCTGAGTTTTATTAATTTTTTTGGCTGAAGATATGAAAAAGTTCATATCGGATGCTATATCTATATGGGGACTAGGTCCAAAAATGAACGCATACAAAACCCAATTTGAGTAAGATCTATATGACAATTTGGATCTTATGGCAATTTATGTCGATTTCATATGGGTAATTTGTATGGGGGCTAGGTTTGAACATGGACCGATTCTCACCAATTTCAATAGCGTTCATCCCATGGCAGATAAAAGCTTATATACGAAATTTCATCAAAATATATTCATATTTGCGACCTGCAGTTTGATTACAAGCTTTACATGGACACACAGACGGACGGACGGACATTGTTAAATCAACTCAGAAAGTGATTCTGATTCGATCGGTATAATTAAAGATGGGTCTAGGTCAAATATTTTTGGTTGTTACAAACAGCAGCACAAAGTCATTATATCCAAACCACATAGTGGTATAGGGTATAAAAATGGAAAATAGAAAAGGAAAAGTAAAAAATTAAAACTGAAAAATAAAAAATGAAACATAAGAATAAAAAACAAGTAAGAAAATTATAGTCGGTCTAGACCGACTATACGATACCCTATACCATGCGTTTAGAAACCCTATCTCTTAGGCCCAACTAACTGGACATTGAAAATAAGCAAAAACCAAATTTGAGTGGGATTTTTATTAATTTTTTTGGCTGCAGATATGAAAAAGTTCATATCGGATGCTATATCTATAAAGGGACTAGGTCCAAAAATGGACCGATCCTGATCATGTTTGGTAAAGTCTCTTGTATTTTGCAAAAATATGTACAAACAAAATTTGAGAAGAATCAGTGCAATATTTTTGTTTTTTAATAGATTTAAGTGAAGATCGGGAAGCAGGTCTATATGGGGTCAAAGGGATCATTTTTGGACTACTCATTAGTGGATGTAATGAACGCATACAAACCCAATTTGAGTAAGATCTATATGACAATTTGGATCTTATGGCAATTTATGTCGATTTCATATGGGTAATTTGTATGGGGGCTAGGTCTGAACATGGACCGATTCTCACCAATTTCAATAGCGTTCATCCCATGGCCGATAAAAGCTTATATACCAAATTTCATCAAAATATATTCATATTTGCGACCTGCACTTTGATTACAAGCTTTACATGGACACACAGACGGACGGACGGACGGACGGACGGACGGACGGACGGACATTGTTAAATCAACTCAGAAAGTGATTCTTAATTAAAGATGGGTCTAGGTCAAATATTTTTGGTTGTTACAAACAGCAGCACAAAGTCATTATACCCAAACCACATAGTGGTATAGGGTATAATGAAAAATGAGAAATGAAAAATAAAAAATTAAAAATAGAAAACGAAAACTGAAAAATAAAAAATGGAAAATAAAAAATTAAAAATGAAAAATAAAAAATAAAATATAAAAATAAAAATAAAAAATAAAATATAAAAAAAAAAAAATAAAAAATTAAAAATGAAAACGAAATGTGAAAAATTAAAAATTGAAAATGAAAAATAAAAAATATAAAATGAAAAATAAAAAATTAAAAATAAAAAAATAAAATGAAAAATAAAAAATAGAGATAAAAAATGAAAAATAAAAAAACGAAAAACGAAAAATAAAAAATTAAAATTTAAAAACAAAAAGAAAAAATTAAAAATAAAAAATTAAAAAGATATATTGAAAAATAAGAAAATTAAAAAACGAAAAATGAAAAACCAAAAATGAAAAATCAAAAATTAAAAATTAACTAGTTAAAATAATAAATAATAATAAATATTTTTATAATAACAGAGCCCCTGCAGTTGATTGCTATAAACGATACATAGATGACGCTTTCTGTTTGATTTTAGAAAAGTGCCATAAAAAATCTTTAATTACTATTAGGGAATTCATAACGTGTACTCAAGTTGTATGTTGAAATGAAATACAAGACGTCAAATAATACATATGTGAATAACCTGTCGTATATTCAATACTAAAATCTGAAAAAAATCGAATAAAATCAAAATAATTGTCCTTTTACACAGAAACTTACCTGAATATAATTATTTCCTTCCACTTTTTGTTTATTTGTACCATTTTTGAAATGTGTAAAAAATATTTGGAATAAACAACAAAAGTTGATTAAATAGTAAACAAGGAACAGCTGATCACATAGTACACCGCAAAAACATACCTGCTAACATTGCATTGTCGTATAATTTTTTTGTATGGAAAATATCAACAACAATTATACAACTGTTGTATAATTTCAGCACATACGACATATAAAACAGTTAGGACACCCTTGTGAATACCCTATATATGTTTAAGCATCTCCCCTGTGATCGTACTCACATGATTTTTTTTTTTCTTTTTTTTGAAGTAAAGCTATTTTGTGCTTAAACTTTTTTCTTTCTAAATATATAAAATATAAACATTTTCAATTTAATAAAAGAGTTTTTAATTTTATGATTCAATTTTGTGATATTAACCGTTCAAATCGTCAAAAAAATATATATTTTGTTAAAAGTTTCCATTGCATTGTCATCTATATTGTATTGTTTGCCTAAAAAGTTCTTAAATACTTTGTAATTTGAACAAAAATAAATTACTTTCCAACAATCGTTTAGAAATAAGGTGAGGGCATTCGAGTCTATAGGCCACAAACTGTTCCTTAATAATTCGTTTGCGTTACCAAATTTATTTGTTAGCTTTCAACAGATATCGTCATTGGGGTGGGTGTTACGTTCTTTGGAAATTTTACAAATAGATGCAATAATAGAATATGTGAAATATTAATCATCAGTGTATCAGCAGCCACTGAATATTTGGAAATAAATATTTATAAAATCGAATATTTTTCTAAATTGATTACATTCTACTCTCTTATAAATATGAAATATATATATATATATATATATATATATATATATATATATATATAAAATATATATATATATATATATATATTTTGGATAATACTAACGAAAAATATACATATATACTTTGTATTAAACACAAGTACAAATAACTGAAAATGCACAGGAAAGAATTAAAAGTATCCGGATATTCTAATATTCTTTTCTTTTAATCTTTGAAAAATTATTATCAATAAATGCATTGAAAAAATATTCAATTATTGAAAATTTTTTTAAATTTATACAAAAACTATGAAATGACAATAAAATGAGAAATTTCGCTATTATTATTGCAAGTATTTCAGCAGACATTCAACAGCTGTGTGCATAATAGTGACTTCCCCAATTTATTGATGAACGGATAGACACAAAATATTGATTTGAGTGTAAAACGCGTAAACAAATTGACCTAGAAAATCTGGTAGACATGGTTATTTTTTCTTAGCTATATTTTCAGAATCTGGCTGGTCATGGTAGCGTCAAAATTTAATTTTATCACACAGTGTTTCATATCTGTATAATTATGACAAAGCAAAATACAAATTTATTTTTTTAAATTTACTTTTGTTTCGAGATGTGCTTGATTTTTATTTTTTTTTCTCCCTCGGACTTTGTTTTATTCCATCTTTTTGTTTTACGAAATTCCCTATTATCATTGTAAATACAACTTTACGTTCTTGTTATTTGAAATGACTTAAAAAATTGCTAAAGTGCTACAAGAAACAAATACATTCCACTTTTCTTTTGAAAGTTTTCCAATGAGTGCATTAGAATAGATAAATCATTCTTAAATTGAAAGCTGAATGCCCACAGCAAACCAAATGGCTTTTCCTTGTTGATGCTTTGCATATTTTTTTGTGTTAGTTTCAGGAATAAAACTGCATTGATTGATTTTTAAGCAAAATGACAAAAGAGTTTAATCATGTATAATTATAATTAAAACCTAATAAGACTATGACATCGAAAACTACTTTAGTAAATAATAATAATATTCACTAAGAAGAGTTTTAAGTGAATAGAATAAGTTAGAGATTTTGTTTAATTTTTTTATTTTTGTTTTCGCACGAAAATTTCAACTCGACAGTTAAATATTAATTTCATATATAAAATTACAATTAAACCTCAATTAAAGTTTTTTAATTGTGTCATACTCATATAAAGTTCCTTTAAACTCACTTAAAGCCATAATTTTGGTTAAGGACTCAAAATCGATGAACAGTGTCTGCGAAACAAATTTGTTTGAAAGGAATTTAACAAACAAATCAAAAAAGTTTTCTTTTAAAAATTTAAATCGTTGACAAATTTTTGTTCGAACGAATGTCAAAGGAATGTTCAAAGGAATGTTAAAAGTTTTTGGTCACAAAAGTATCTAATAAAGTATTTGTATAATAATTTAATAGATTTTGTTTACAAAATATTTATAACAAAACTTTTTAAATTCCTTATTTTATGATTATGAATAAATAAAAAGAAAAAGATTTAATAAGGAAATTGTATAACTGAAAATTTACATACATAAATAAATTTTAAACAAATTGATTTCGTTTTTGGGATAAACACATTTTGTTTGCACTGATTTATTATAAGCTTTTTCTTTAAAAAACAAAATAAAGTTAATTTAATGGATTTTCGTTTGAAACATTTTGAAAATTTTGTTGAGAAAATTAAATCTTTATATGTATATATGTATGTATATAAAACAAAGTCGGATTAATTACAACATTTATAATTCAAGAACGGCTTTGCCGATTTGAATTATTTTGAATTTGTTGGATTTATCTTCGCCCCGAGTAATAGATTAAAATATCTTAGAAATTTACGGAAAAAATAAGTGGGCGTAACACCTCCCATGCAAAATCTTTTTTATCATTATTTTTTTTTATTTACAATCTGTTTATACAACAGTAAGCAAATTTGATAACACAATTCAACACCAAAAAAAATTACGGGGTTCCGACGATTGATTCTGGTGGAGGAGACCAAAAAAAAAAATATACGTGTGTCGGCGTTTTGAAAGATCACATCGGAATTTTATTTTAGAAGCGGTTAAAGTTTTCCAGCTCTGGCTTGTTCTTGCACATCATGATTTACATCTTTTTTTGTAAATCAGTTGTCAACGGATTCTGATGAACATGGTGAACGTTTTCATCAGGTATGTCTTCCTATAGAAGAACGATATAACGGCAAGAGCATTTTGTCTTTTATAACAGATTTATGTTGGACATTGTACAATAATGGTGTCGAATTGCCAAGAGCGAAAAAGAAAGTGATTTGAAAGTGATCTGACATATATAGTGAAATTTTATGATAAACATTTTTGTTCAACATTTCATCCCCGCCCTTCCCCTTTTCCGGGGTGTTTTTACAATTTGTTAGAATAAAGCCAAAAAATTCCGTTATGAGGGGGAGTTAGATTAATATGTTCTATAAAAATATTTGCCATAATATTTTCTACAAAGTTTCTGAACATACCCTATACCACAGATATAAAGAAAACATAGTTTTATATACCGATATGCTGCAAGAACAGGCCAGAGCTGAGAAACTTTAACCGCTTCCAAAATAAAATTCCGATGTGATCTTTCAAAACGCCGACACACGTATATTTTTTTTGGTCTCCTCCACCAGAATCAATCGTCGGAACCCCGTAATTTTGGAAAAAGTTTGAAATTGTTGTTGTACAGTGTAATCTTAAAGTATCATAACATAATCTGAACTCTACCAGTCCAGCAAAAATATTTAGAGATTATTTTCTAAAAAGTAAAGCGAGGATGTGGTACCTTTTCAGTCTTTTAATTTCCTCACTTTCATCTAATACACTTATTGCTAATGGGTTAATATGATTGCTAAGTCTTTCAACATATCCTGAACTATATCAGTTCATCTTTAACTGTGGGAATTTTTAAGTCTTTGTGAATATTATTGTTAGTTGCGAACCATGGAGCATTTACTATTGATCTTAATGTTTTAGCCTGATATCTTTGAAGGATTTCGATGTTAGAGTTACTAGCTGTTTCACAAAGCTGTATTCCGTAAGTCCAAATCGGTTTTAATATCGTTTTATAGAGCAAAATCTTGTTTTCCACCGTTAATTCGTACTTAGGACTGAGTAGCCAATACATAAGTTTTGTTTTTATGGACAGTCTTCTTTTCTTCAGGTGAATGTTATATGGGCAGACTTTTCGATATTCACCTTTTAATATTCCATTTATTCAATATCATTGAGCTGATTCTGGATCGTTTTAGATGCAATAGAAGGAATTTCATTTGGTGAAATTAAGACTGTATCGTAAGCGTATGTTGCAATGGTAATGTTAGGACGTACAGGCATATCTGACGTGATAAAAGTATAAAGGACAGGTCCTAGAACACTGCTTGCGGAATTCCTACTTTTACATAAAAGAATCTTTCGTCCAAGTATGATTTAAAAACAAAAAAATATGGACACGGTCAAAGGCCTGCTGAACGTCCAAAAATACTGCTAATTAATGTCTCGCATGACATTAATTATACGGGTGCATTGCTGAGGAGTACCGTGATTATGCCGAAATCCAAATTGGTATTCCGGAATTATACTTCGCGTTTCAAGTATTGGCAACAATCTGCGTAAGTATATTCTTTCAAATATTTTTGAAAACGTAAATGGTAGACTGATTGGTCGATAAGAGGAGACTATGTTTTCCGGCTTTTTTGGTTTTGGTACCATTATTACTTGGGCATATTTCCATTGATTGGTGAAATGATGTAATCTCACAATTGAGTTAAATATAAAGGAAAGAAAAATAATACCATTATTTGGCAGTGCTTTAGCTACTGCTGCATGGTTGTGATTTTTTGTTATTTAACGTAACGATTTGCTGTTGCACATCTTGAGGGGAAATGTGCGGAATCGGTTGATCCATTTGACAAGGACATTCTAAATATTGATCTATTTCAATCAAATCATAGTCACTATTGAAACTAAAAGGCTGAAAGATATTTTTAAGGTATAAAGAGAAAGCATCTGCTTTACTTTTATCAGTTCTGCATCACGAATTGTTTGTATCTTTAATAGGAATATTTCTTTTAGTCGGTCGCTTTAGATATTTTGTGGCGTTCCAAAGGCAATGCTCATGATTTGCTGATACATTTATGTTCAAGCTTTTAAGGTATTTACAAGTTTCTTCATTCTTGAATTCTCTGATTCGATTTTTGACTTCATTAGAATGCACGATTGAAAATTTTTTTGTTAAATGGGCTTCTGCTGTATTGCCATATTCTTCGTAATCGTCTTCAATTTCTTATTAATGTTTGAATTTCAGCAGATATAACTACCCTGTTTCGATTATGTTCGTTAGTTTCGTTTACAGGTGTTTACACAAATGCAGCGTCATGAATTAAATTTGTGAAACTTTGAACAGCGATATCAAGATCAACGCCATTATGTATGGGAGAAGCTTGATTAACGTTTTTATCAGAGTTCAGAAAAAAACACACTCTGAATAAAAAACTCGTACATACACATATGTAAACAAACATAACTTAGACCAACACACACATATTTTTATTTTCATATCAATTATGTTTGTTTTTAAATTTTCTTCGGTGCCCAACACAATCATGACTGTTTTCGTTTCAATATTTCGTTATTTACACGAACATTTTTGTATCACGTACTTTTTGTTTCAATCACACATAAACCACACATTTTTGAGTGTTGCTTTATTTGAAGTTCATGTTCTGGTACGTGTACTGAAAAAAAAACAGAACATGTACAATAAACAGGTTCGAATTCAGTTATATTTTAAGTCGTGTTGTGGCTCGTGTACTAAGAAAAAACAGAACATGTACAATAAACAGGTTCGAGTTCAGTTATATTTTAAACACGACTTAAATAGAAATATCACTATTATCGCAATTTACTTTCACACCTGTAGCTTGAATAAATGGGTGTTTGTATTCTTCAAAGACTTCGTACCTTATACTAGACTTTATAAAAATAGCAGAACCAGCATGCGCACGATTATCAGGGGGATTTATATATATTAAGTCGTAAACTCTAATTCGAAAATAACTCCTTGACGTAAAATGCGTTTCAGATATTAATAAAATATCGATGTAATTTGAATTAAGAAATAATTCAGTTTCCTGCATATAGTTGGTGAGGCCGTTGGCGTTCCATATTGCAAGTCTTACGTTTAATTGCATAATTTATTTATTAAAATTTGCCTTCATACTGATGAGTTTATCCATTTTTATCGTAAGGCTTGAATTCTCATTATTGCTATCTGTATTATTTAAATTATGAGCTTGTGTGGCTTCAGCATGTTTGTGCCAATGAAAGTGTATTAAAATATTGCGTTTTATTTTAGAAACCAATAGATTAAATGTATTACAAGCGCTTCTGTAGGATGAGTCAAAATTCTGCTGGACATAATCGCATCATATGATTATATTTTTCGTCTAAAAAGTTCTTTATGTTGCTATACGAATGATTCGGGCAATCATAGATGAACGCTTCTATGGTGCGACAGAAGCTGAATCAATCTCATCCTGAAATTTGCTTAAAGTTTATCCTCTTCCTAATAAGCTAAAAATTGATTTATTTTTAAAATGAAAACAAACTGACTTGAATTAACCATGTAAACATCGATACGCGTGTAAACATCGATACGCTCAGGGGGTTCAAAACCTACTTCACTATACAATCACAAAAACAGCGTAAGAAGTAAGAAGTAAGAAGTAAGAAGTAAGAAGTAAGAAGTAAGAAGTAAGAAGTAAGAAGTAAGAAGTAAGAAGTAAGAAGTAAGAAGTAAGAAGTAAGAAGTAAGAAGTAAGAAGTAAGAAGTAAGAAGTAAGAAGTAAGAAGTAAGAAGTAAGAAGTAAGAAGTAAGAAGTAAGAAGTAAGAAGTAAGAAGTAAGAAGTAAGAAGTAAGAAGTAAGAAGTAAGAAGTAAGAAGTAAGAAGTAAGAAGTAAGAAGTAAGAAGTAAGAAGTAAGAAGTAAGAAGTAAGAAGTAAGAAGTAAGAAGTAAGAAGTAAGAAGTAAGAAGTAAGAAGTAAGAAGTAAGAAGTAAGAAGTAAGAAGTAAGAAGTAAGAAGTAAGAAGTAAGAAGTAAGAAGTAAGAAGTAAGAAGTAAGAAGTAAGAAGTAAGAAGTAAGAAGTAAGAAGTAAGAAGTAAGAAGTAAGAAGTAAGAAGTAAGAAGTAAGAAGTAAGAAGTAAGAAGTAAGAAGTAAGAAGTAAGAAGTAAGAAGTAAGAAGTAAGAAGTAAGAAGTAAGAAGTAAGAAGTAAGAAGTAAGAAGTAAGAAGTAAGAAGTAAGAAGTAAGAAGTAAGAAGTAAGAAGTAAGAAGTAAGAAGTAAGAAGTAAGAAGTAAGAAGTAAGAAGTAAGAAGTAAGAAGTAAGAAGTAAGAAGTAAGAAGTAAGAAGTAAGAAGTAAGAAGTAAGAAGTAAGAAGTAAGAAGTAAGAAGTAAGAAGTAAGAAGTAAGAAGTAAGAAGTAAGAAGTAAGAAGTAAGAAGTAAGAAGTAAGAAGTAAGAAGTAAGAAGTAAGAAGTAAGAAGTAAGAAGTAAGAAGTAAGAAGTAAGAAGTAAGAAGTAAGAAGTAAGAAGTAAGAAGTAAGAAGTAAGAAGTAAGAAGTAAGAAGTAAGAAGTAAGAAGTAAGAAGTAAGAAGTAAGAAGTAAGAAGTAAGAAGTAAGAAGTAAGAAGTAAGAAGTAAGAAGTAAGAAGTAAGAAGTAAGAAGTAAGAAGTAAGAAGTAAGAAGTAAGAAGTAAGAAGTAAGAAGTAAGAAGTAAGAAGTAAGAAGTAAGAAGTAAGAAGTAAGAAGTAAGAAGTAAGAAGTAAGAAGTAAGAAGTAAGAAGTAAGAAGTAAGAAGTAAGAAGTAAGAAGTAAGAAGTAAGAAGTAAGAAGTAAGAAGTAAGAAGTAAGAAGTAAGAAGTAAGAAGTAAGAAGTAAGAAGTAAGAAGTAAGAAGTAAGAAGTAAGAAGTAAGAAGTAAGAAGTAAGAAGTAAGAAGTAAGAAGTAAGAAGTAAGAAGTAAGAAGTAAGAAGTAAGAAGTAAGAAGTAAGAAGTAAGAAGTAAGAAGTAAGAAGTAAGAAGTAAGAAGTAAGAAGTAAGAAGTAAGAAGTAAGAAGTAAGAAGTAAGAAGTAAGAAGTAAGAAGTAAGAAGTAAGAAGTAAGAAGTAAGAAGTAAGAAGTAAGAAGTAAGAAGTAAGAAGTAAGAAGTAAGAAGTAAGAAGTAAGAAGTAAGAAGTAAGAAGTAAGAAGTAAGAAGTAAGAAGTAAGAAGTAAGAAGTAAGAAGTAAGAAGTAAGAAGTAAGAAGTAAGAAGTAAGAAGTAAGAAGTAAGAAGTAAGAAGTAAGAAGTAAGAAGTAAGAGGTAAGAAGTAAGGAGTAAGAAGTAAGAAGTAAGAAGTAAAAAGACAAAAACAGTGTGAAGTATGAGTGTATTGGTTATGATATAAAATTATTTCAGCTAATTCAACAACCCCAACTATATATATATAATTTTTATATTAGCAGTTGTTTGCTATAATTGATACATAGATGGCGCTTTCTGTTTCATTAATGGATGTGTAAATAGATGTTTACACATCTCCCCTGTGATCGGACTCACATAGTTTTTGATGTGTAAACATCTATAAGCGCAGGGGCGTAAATTTCTAATTCACAATACAATCACAAAAACAGCGTAATATGTGAGCGTAAGATCTTACGCGTAAGATGTGAGCATTAAGACAAATCGGTGTGACATGATTGTTTTGTGAAAAAATTATGATACGTAATAACCTTTTTGTCGCTGTTTTCTGCATTTTGTTTATTACCAGATGTTTACACATCTCGCCTGTGATCGGACTCACATGATTTTTTTTTGTATTTTTTTGTTCTTGTATCTATAAATTTAATTCTCCTTCTTTCTTATTTGACGTTTTACAATATGAAAGTACAACAGACTGTTTAAAACAAATGATTGTATTGTATATTTTAAAATGACATACCAAATACAATACCAGTTGTGAATTGCCCAAATGCGAAATTTAGCCCTTTTTGTCTCTTCATGTTAACATCCTTGATTATAAAATTGTGTCTATAACACGGGTTGAGGGTATCAAGGATTAGGCAGTTACAGTTACACTATCTACATAGCAAAAATCCATGGGAGGCCTTTATTCTTATAAGATCCTCTACCTTATAACGGCGACCAAGGGTATTTTCGACTACAATAAAGAATTTTTGTTGCAATACAACACACTGTGACGTATGAGTTTTTTTTTTCTTGTACACATATAAAAAGTTATCAAATAAAACTTAAATGCATTTCCAAAATATCATATTAAACGTGTTGTGTTGACTATTTTACTTTAACTTTTTCATACATAAATATTTGTACAATTTAACTAGTTAGTTGATGAATATGCTCATGCGACTGTCGTTTTATGCCTCAACTAACACAGTTGCTAATTAATGTGAATAGAAGAAAAAACAACAACAAACAGGCACACACACACAAATTAACATACAAACACATGCAAAATGTAACTGCAGCATAACTTTTCTGTCTAATGTAAAAAAGTATAATTTACAACGTAAATATACACTTGACAAATACATTACCTTCTTTACATACTTGTCAACTTACCAACCAACTAAACTGACAATTGGTATGTGAGTGAGTCAGTGAAGCATTTTAATTGTCACACAAACGGTCTGACCGACTGACTGAATGCCTAAAAGCCAGTTTCAGAACTTTGGCTGAACTAAGTTATTCATTTCAATTCCATTTAAACGCGGTTTTTGTAGCTTACAAATGATATAAATATTTTTTTTTTTTATCTATTGGGGAATTAGTTCTAACGGATTATTATGGAAAACTTTCAATATTGAGAAGTTTTGTTTAACTATTATTAATAAATATTTAAACTAAAATAATAATTAAAAAAAAGTTTAAACTTCATCCACCAAACTTAAGCTATTAGTTACAGCTTGTTTTAAATATAAACTTAACTTATTCGAAAAGTGTTTTAGTAAATAATTTTATTACAAGCATTGACACACACACACACACATGTAAACACACTCATACTCACTCATTTCAAATAAAAACTATTACACAAACCTACTTACATATGTATATCATCAAATCCTGAGTAAAACACATTTTATATATTTACAAGTATTTATTTTAACAACAACGCCATTTTCTGTATTAAAACTACATAATTTAATTTACTTACATACTCATATACACACACACACAGAGACACACGTATGGGGTTCACTTTTATTTTTCACCATCATCCGTAATTAGTACAACTTAACTGATCTCAAACAAAATAATCATACAGCAGAGTTTTAAAAGATTTATTATGTTAATTTCATTTTTAATAATAATCGCAATTTATTCACAATTGTCAGGTTACAATTGAAAATAAACAAAAACAATTCAACTGATTCATGATTGAGTTAGAAATTAATCATTCTCAAGATCACATGTTTTTACTTTAAATAAAGCTGATTCTTATCTAAAACAAAGATAAAGTTAGCCCTAGTAAATTCGAGTGCAATTTCTAGGCAGCTTTATTTCTCACCTTAGCCAATTCACAAACCAACACTTTTATGGTTTATAATTATTGTAAGTGAAGATAACAAACGCATTAACAGACACATTAACAAATTTAATAAAACACACATAGCATATGTATAATTTTATTTAATAAAACACACATAGTATATGTATAATTTTATGTATCTATGTGTTAGTAGCAACTTTAAATGCAATTTACTCAAAATAAAGGAAAAAAATTTAAAATCTGTAAATCTGCAAAACGGCTAAAACGAGATACCTTTCAAATAATATACGTTTGATCAAAATCGGGATAAAAGGGTAGAACAAAACCTCGGTCACAAGAAATTGTCTAGCCTATTAATATTATAGATGTACATATTTTTGTAAATACAACCTTAAAACCTAGTTAGCGTAAATATTTAACCGTACTGTAAATGTAACATTGGCATTTAGTGCAATTATATAACGTAAAAAACGAACCAGCATGTTGCTGTGTAAAATTAACCAAACTTTATCAACTGTTCACAAATGTCAGATACAAACGTAGCAAAAATTTATTTTCAACAGATTAGAAAGTTCCGATTACGTGACAGTTCAGCTCAGTAACTGCTCTAAATGCTGTAACTGCTCTAAATGTAGATGTGTAAACACTTAGTAATTAAAGATGCTTTAGTGACACTTTTTTAAAAGCAAACAGAAAGCGTCATCTATGTATCAGCTGCAAGGGCTCTGCTAATATAAAAATATTTATTATTATTTCAACTGCTTAATTTTTAATTTTTTATTTTTTCGTTTTTCATTTTTTATTTATTTTTCATTTTTTATTTTTAATTTTTTATTTTTCAATTTTGATTTTCATTTTTCAGTTTTAATTTTTCTTTTTTGATTTTAAATTTTTCATTTCTCATTTTTTATTTTTCAATTTTTATTTTTCATTTTTTGTTTTTCATTTAAAATTTTTCATTTTTAATTTTTTATTTTTTATTTTTTATTTTTCATATTCTATTTTTCATTTTTTATTTTTCAATTTTCATTTCTCCTTTTCATTTTCATTTTTTATTTTTCATTTTCCATTTTTCTTTTTTGATTTTTCATTTCTCATTTTTCCATTTTTTATTTTTAAATTTTTATTTTTCATTTAAAATTTTTCATTTTTAATTTTTCATTTTTTATTTTTTATTATTCATATTCTATTTTTCATTTTTTATTTTTTATTTTTCATATTCTATTTTTCAGTTTTTATTTTTCAATTTTCATTTCTCCTTTTCATTTTCATTTTTTATTTTTCATTTTCCATTTTTCTTTTTTGATTTTTCATTTCTCATTTTTCCATTTTTTATTTTTCAATTTTTATTTTTCATTGTTTGTTTTTCATTTAAAATTTTTCATTTTTAATTTTTCTTTTTTGATTTTTATTTTTCATATTCTATTTTCATTTTTTATTTTTCAATTTTCATTTCTCATTTTCATTTTCATTTTTCATTTTCCATTTTTCTTTTTTGATTTTTCATTTCTCATTTTTCCATTTTTTATTTTTCAATTTTTATTTTTCATTTGTTGTTTTTCATTTAAAATTTTTCGTTTTTAATATTTCATTTTTTATTTTTTATTTTTTATATTCTATTTTTCATTTTTTATATTTCAATTTTCATTTCTCATTTTCATTTTCATTTTTTATTTTTCATTTTCCATTTTTCTTTTTTGATTTTTCATTTCTCATTTTTAATTTTTTATTTTTAATTTTTCATATTTCAAAACGTTTTTATAACGCTATTCGCTCCCTCATTTTATCTCCAAAAACTTCCTAATGAAATCGTGCCTTCATTTTTTCTCCAAACACTTTCCAATGAATTGTCCCTCCATTTTATCTCCAAATTCGTTTATTTTTTATTTTTATTTATTTTTTATTTATGTTTGATTAGCATTAATATTAAATGCAGTGATAATTGTGTTATTTATATGGAATAAATTAAAATGTTAAGAATACTTCTAAATGATTGAGGAAATTAATTATAAATTAATTATAAAAAGTGAAGAAATATACTGCAGAAAACAGAGACAAAAAGTTATTACATGTCATAATATTTTCACCAATGCAATCTTAAGTCACACCGATATAGTCTTACGTCTTACATCTAACGCTGTTGTTGTTATTGTATTGTGAAATAGATTTTTACCCCCTGCGCGTATAGATGTTTACACATCAAAAAACTGCTGACACGTTTGGTTACGGCTGCGAGTGTCTAACTAGGCCCTCACACATGACAACTGTTTTAAGTTCTTTTAATTTTTATGAAAAATGTTGCGGTCGAAAATGGTCAAACTGATATTAGGCGATCCTAAATCCAATTAACATTTCGCATTGTGGCTACTAAATTTATAGCCAACCGAATTGCGATGAAGTTAATAACCGAATTTTGAGTTGATAGCAATTACAATTATATTGTCTTCACAGTAAATATTTTATCATGTTATTATATTATACTTATTTCTGTTGGTACAAACGAAATTCCGTCGGTTGGTGAAATTTTTTCCTTGGTATAGCTGTGAATTTTACACAGCAACATTTAGTCAACTTCTATTTCAAAAAAATAGAAATAAACTGTCAAATATTTATTCACTAGAGAAAAATTTCATTATGTTTTCAATTCTGAATGGGACTTCAATTCCACTTCACATTCACATGTGAAACATTATCATAGTAATTTTCGGGGGGGGTGAGAAATTCCAAGTCAAGGTGAAAGTACTAGGTCAGTATAGTAAGACGTCCAAAGGTTTTGGCGTTCTCAGATCTTTTATATTATATTGTTTGTTTGCTTAGTTTTTCAGGTATAAATATTCAATTTAAAGCGAAAAATGGAAGTGTGCAGCTTGAAACCGGTTTTACTGTATAATACTAATGAAAAACCTTTGGTTAGAAAAAATTATGTTTTAATTTTCAAAATGCAACGTTGTTTAATTTTGTTTTAAGTCATCGAAGTAAACGATGTCAGTGACTTTGTAAACATGAAGAAAATTGGTCACCGTTACGTGTTCAGTACTCTCATTTGAAAGGTCTCAATCGGACCAATATTAAAGCCTAGCTAGATTCTAGTCTGAGAGAGGCTGCTCCATCGTTTACGAAGTTACTTATCACTATAACAAATGAAATCCAAGCTTTGGCTTCGACTTCAGTCATTGATTTGACAAAATTAGGATTTTTCACGAACTGATCTGTGGCCCATTAAAAATACCAGCTTTCAATTTTTCTGTACTTAATCCTGGAAACTTGTGTGAAAGAAAATTAAAATATTCGCCACTTTTGTCAAGCGTCTTCACAAAATGTTTCATTATGCCGAGTTTAATATGAAGTGGTGGAAGTATGATGCGGTCTCGGCTAACTAAAGGCATGTTTATAAAATTTTTTGTACCAACTTTAAGCTCTTCCCGCACTGGCCAAACTTTTAGTGACCAATGGTATTGCTTAACACGACTGTCCCAGAGATACATGACACAAGCGAACTTTCTGTACCCCCTTGTTGACCTTACAGAAAGTTGACCATTTTCAGATCAACACAAATGACCCATTTGTGGTCTTGATACTTTAGCAACTTTAGAAACGTTTGCGTTTTCTTTTTTTAAAGTCGTCGAATGTGCAGTAGGTATAGATCCGTACTTGTTACCGTTATGAAGCAAAACACACTTTAAATTTCTTTTGCTGCTGTCTGTGAAAGGACCAATAACTAGGTTGGTACTGTTTTAATCCCATCTGTGTAAAATACCACTAACATCGTTACAAAAAACTAAATCCTTCTCTTGAGAAAAATATGGTTACAGATTTTATTCTCGGGTACGATAAAATGTAATGTTGGTTGCCGGAGTAAGCTAATTTTTTTCATTTAAACGAGATGCTAAAATTTCAGAAGCTTCTTTTGGTAAGGTAAGATCTCTTACTAACTCTTTTAGTTCTTTCTGATTAAATGGCTGAGGTTTTGAAAGGCTACATTTGTAGTCTGAATAAGAGTCTCCACTTGATGTATTTCGTCCGGGTTCACAGATATTTGGATCATCAGAAGATTTAGATGTGCTGGGTTGTACTTCTTGTGATTTTAATTGAGGCCGTTGATCAGAAGATAAGTTAGGATATGATCAGTTATTTCGGTTTTCACGGTTAATTCCGTTAATTTTCACAACGCAGAAGTTGCAATCGTCATGATGGTTTCGAGGTTCTTGACAAATCATGGTGCTCTGGTGATTCTGTCTTCTCATCGCAGAATCTGCACATGCGGTTCGCCTCAATTCCTAACTTGCTCAGATGCTCCCTTAGCCTACAGTGACCGGTTAAAATCCCGGTTATTATTCTCAGCCCATTCTTTGATAATCCGATACATGACCCAAATCTCTTGTTGTTGTAGTTACCTAACAAGAGTTTGGATTGTCTTAAACCTAAGTGGCTCGAGAAAAGCTCTTGTCTGATATGGTTTTCACATTCCCTAAATACTCCTTTTCCCATACTCCTTTTCCTATTCCACATAATGGTTCCGCCCCATTAGCTTTGTGGAAGCTCCCTTTCTGCCAAGCTTATCTGCTTGTTCATTTCCTTGGATCCCAATATGTCCCGGGACCCAACACAGGCTGACTTTATTGTGTTTGCCTAGTTCATTCAGTCTCTGCACACAGTCCCATACTAACTTGGAGTTTACTACATAGGAGCCTAATACTCGAATAGCAGCTTGACTATCTGATAGTATGGTTATGTGCCGTCTTTGTACCTTCTATTTAATTTAATCTGTGCACATCTATCGATGGCATAAATTTCCGCCTGGAAAATACTCGTGTGTATTCCCATTGATTCGTCGTAATTGGTTCTAGGCCCAAAGACTCCCGTCCCTGTTCCATTTCCTCCTTTATAGAATATGCTGTACTCAAACTAGTCCATTCCTTCTTATTACTAAGTTTTGTAACAAAGTTTTTCTTGAAATCGTATTTCTTCTCAGTCCTGTCCATTGGACAATCCAGGAGTGAGTAATCTTTAACTTGACTTATTCGGTTCCATTCCCCTTCATAAAGCCTGGTTATAGGTTTATCGCCCTTTATCCTGATTTCCGTTGCCATAGCTTTCTTTTGCACCACTATATGTAGTGGGCTTTGGAGCAAGAGTACTTTGAGTGCTGTCGTTTGGCACGTTCTCATTGCGCCCGTTATCCCAATACACGCTAGTCTTTGTATTCTGCTTAGCTTCATTTGAGTTGATTTTAACTCTGTCCTTTTGGCCCACGCAATAGCTCCATAGGTCGCGATTGGACGGACCATCATGGAGTACATCCAGTATAGGATGCTGGGTTTACATCCCCAGGTTCTACCCACTACCCTTCTACATATCATTTTGGTACGCTTGGCTTTCTCTGTAATATGGTTGACATGTGCCTTCCATGTCAGCTTGCTGTCTAGTACTATGCCCAGATATTTCACCTCTTTCTTTGATTCGATGACTACTCCTAGAATCTGAATCGCCTTCTATCTTGGAAGTTTTCTTCTCTTGGTAAATGGTACAATTGTGGTCTTTGTCGGATTGATGTTCAGTTCTGTTGCCCTGCACCATTGATTGATAATTCTCAGCCCTCTTTGGACAATGTCAAAAGGGGTTTCCTCGAATTTGCCTCTCGGTATTACGACTATGTCGTCCGCGTAGCCTTGACATTCTATACCTGCCTCCGACTTCCATTAATAGTTCATCAACAACCAGGCTCCACTTTAGAGGCGAAAGAACCCCTCCCTGTGGACATCCTCTAGTTGTGTTGACTGCTATGGTTTCCCCTTCTGCTGATGTTTCTGCCGATCTCGTGTTGAGAACTTCTACCATCCATCTTGGTGTTACTGAATCTACCCCTCTTCGGTTTAATGCCCTTTCTATTACATCATGTGAAGTGTTATCAAAAGCTCCTTCTATATCTAGGAAGGCACAAACTGCTATTTCCTTCTCATCTAGTGATTTTTGAATGGTTCCCACTAGGTTGATAAGAGGTAGTTAGCTATAACTCAAAAACAAAAGCTGTTAAAGAAAAATTGTTCCCATATTTAAAAAAATCTCAGGAAAAACCAGAGTTCAGAAAAAAACACACACTGAATAAAAAACTTGTACATATATGTAAACAAATATAACTTAGACCAACACACACATATTTTTATTTTCATATCAATTATGTTTGTTTTTAAATTTTCTTCGGTGCCCAACACAACCATGACTGTATTCGTTTTAATATTTCGTTATTTACACGAACATTTTTGTATCACGTACTTTTTGTTTCAATCACACATAAAGCACACATTTTTGAGTGTTGCTTTATTTGAAGTTCATGTTCTGGTACGTGTACTGAAAAAAAAAACAGAACATGTACAATAAACAGGTTCGAGTTCAGTTATATTTTAAGTCGTGTTGTGTCTCGTGTAGTAAGAAAAAACAGAACATGTACAATAAACAGGTTCGAGTTCAGTTATATTTTAAGTCGTGTTTAAAACAGTGGAGTCTGCGGTTGATCGCTTTATTAAGGTTCCTACCATAAACAGCATCGAAGCTACTGAATATGGCTGGGAAAAGTATATCGGGTTAAAAGGATATTATGTTGAGAAATAAAGAAAATTTTTGTGTTTTCTTTGTCAGGTGGTGTTGTTCTGGAACCGCCCTCGTATGATGCAATAAGAAATATTTAAAAAAATGTTTAACTACACTAGACATATGTGGCGTATATTTTTATAGTTACAATTCGTAGAACTCGAGTAAAGACGTTATTTAAAAAAAAAAAAATTGATTTTTTTTCGAATTACGAATTTCATTGCTACGTGCCCAAAAATATTTTGAATTGCTTTATCTTTTCAGTAGCATATGGCCAAAAACTATGAGTTATTTGCGAAAATTGATTTAAAAAAATGGGAAAAATTAATTTTTTTTTTAAATTAATTTTATATCAATAAATTTAAATTTTATATTAATAAATCAGAAAATTGTAGTCAGTCTAGACCGACTTTACGATAATCTATGGTTTAGAGACCCTATCTCTTCGGTCCAACTAATTGGATATAGAAAATAAGCATAAACCAAATTTGAGTGGCATTGTAATTATTATTTTTTTTTTTTGGCTGCAGATATGATAAAGTTCATATCGGGTGCTATATTTGTATGGGGACTAGGTCGAAAAATAGACCGATCCTGAAAATATTTGGTAGGGTCACTTATTTTTTTCAAAAATATATAAATACCAAATTTGAGAAAAATCTGTACAATATATTTGTTTTTTGACTGATTTAAGTGAAGACCGGGAAGCAGCTCTATATGGGGCCTATGACTAAGAATTGTCCTGTAGGGATTCTTTTTGGACTACTAATTAATGGATATAATAAACACATACAAACGCAATTTGACTGAGACCTATATGATAATTTGGATCTTATGACAATTTATGTCGATTTCATAGGGGTCATTTGTATGGGGACTAAGTCTAAACATGGACCGAATTTCACCAATTTCAATAGCGTTCATTCTAAAGCTTACGCACCAAATTTCATCCAAAGATATCCTTATTTGCGACCTGTAGTTTGATTACAAGGTTTACATGGACACACAGAGGGACAGACGGACATCGTTAAATCGAGCCAGAAAGTGATTCTAAGTTGATCGATATAACAAAAAGATGGGTCCAGGTCAAATATTTTTGGTAGTTACAAACAGCAGCACAAGGTCATTATACCCAAAATACATAGTCGTATAGGGTATAAACAGCGTTCTGAAGATGTTTCATAAACTGTTTGGCGATGTTTCGCCGCAATAAAGACGAGTTTTTGCGTCGATTACACCACTTCACACCTGAAACAACTGAAGAGTCAAAATAGAAGAAGACAGTTCTATCTTCAGGCAAGGTTATGGCGTCGGTTTTTTAGTGATGAATTAAGTGATGAAATTAAGGAAAACGGCCGCAGTTAGTGAAAAAGGAAATGTTGTTTCATTAAGACAATGCTCCAGTTCAGACATCCACTATTGCAATGGCCAAAATTTTTGAGTTATTGGCAAAAATTGATTTTAAAAAATGGGGAAAAATTAATTCTTTTTAAGAAATCATTCCATGAAATTAGTCAAATTTGATTCTGTACATGGATGTATGAATACAAATTATTAACTTAAGCTTTAGCTATAAATTTGCTGATGAATGAAATGAGATATTATCAATAGTTTTTGAATTATAGTTGAAGAACTAAATAAATATAAAGAAAGCAAAAAATGACTTGGAATTTCTCAATTTTTTCAAATATCGTGATAATTAATACTAGCAGATTCCAGCGCTCGAAATTCGAGTGCAATATCTAGGCAACTTTATTTCTCAGCTTAGCCAATTCACAAACCAACACTTTTTTGGTTTATTATTATTGTGAACAAACTCATTAACAAACACATTAACAAATTTAATATACACACACATAGCATATGTATAATTTTATGTATGTGTTAGTAGCAACTTTAAATGCAATTTACTCAAAATAAAGAAAAAAAATTTAAAAATCTGTAAATCTGGTGACAGCTAAAAAAAAATTATCTTTCAAATAATATACGTTTGGTCAAAATCGGGATAAAACTGTGGAACAAAACATCGGTAACAAGAAATCACCTAGCCATAGATATTAAAATATAATTACGACATTCAAAAAATTTAACGTAACAAATATCAATTTCAGATAATCAAACAAAAAACAAAAAATAAATAAATAAACAAAAAAAAAAAAACAATTCATTCTTTGTTGGAAAATGATGTAAATTCTTACAATTTAGGTTGTATGTAAAAATATGTTGAGATGAAAACTGTTTAAAATGCAAATTATTACCGCGTACTTGGATAAAACACATAAGAGTATTTTTAACTGTAAAGGAATGTAAATCACGTTTACATACTTTCATGCGTATTAAGTAAATATTCCTTAAAAATAAAATAAATATACTCGTAGGATGATGTTTAAGAAGCTAAAATCAAATTTTGAAGTGGTGTTACACCGATATAAAAATTGTTTTAATTATTATTGATCCAATTTTTTGTCATATTTAATTTTAAACAAATAAAATATTTAAATACATAGTTTGATAATTCGCTAAATATATACAGGGAACCAATAAAAAACTTGTACAGTATATTTACTTATGTTTATGTTGCATTATCTTTGAAACTATGTACACTTCACTTTTAAAATAAAATGTTAAAATATTCTATATTTTATTTACTTTTCAAATAATTTGAAAAAAATCTGTGAAAATATCACGTTCTTAACAAAAATTAACAAAAACAAAAAAGACATAATCCATGAAGCCAAAAAAAAACTTTTACACTTTTCATATTATGCAGTATGGAAAGGTACCGTTATCAAACCCAGTTTTGTTTTAAGTTGTTTATGCCACTCGCAGTTTGCTCTTTATATTTCAATTGTGAAAAAAATAAATAAATAAAAATATGAATTCAAATCAAATTTCATTAGAAATGTAAAAATTTAATTATAAGAATTTGGGAAGGAAAAAGATTTTGAGAAAAATTTATGAAATTGTAAAAAAACCGCACTCGGAAAACCAAAAAAAAAATTTAATCTATACAAACGCTAAGGCAAATATGTCGAATCATTAATGAAAATCACAAAACGCGGCAGTGGAAATAGCGCAAAACTTGAGCGGACATTGAATTGTTCATTGACACCCACAAACTGTAAGAAGTTTTTTACATTCGGAAGGCATAAGACGGTAGAACCCCGAAACAAGCTTCTGTTGTTAACAAAAAATGTAAAGAAGCGGTTGGAATATGCAAAAGAGTAGGTGATATTTACAGATGAGTCAAAACTCAATATATTTGGATACGATGGACGATGTTTTGTGTGGAAAAAGAAGGGTACAGCATTGGACTCAAAAAATGTTAATAAAACTTTCAAACTTGGCGGCGCGCCGCGGCGGTAGTGTTATGGTTTGAGCTGCAGTGGGAGCTAAAGGCGTTGGAAGTTTCAGTTTGTTGAAGGCTTGATTAATAAATGTGATCATTTACATATTTTAAAGAAAAACAGCTGCAAAATTAGAACTTGTCGACAATTTTAGCTACACTCACAACAACGATCCAAAGCATTCCTCGTTTGTAATTAAAGTATGATTGCTGTGAAACTGCAAAAAATTGCTACCCCATCTACCATATTTAAATCAAATTGGACATTTGTGTGTCCATATGGAAAAAAAACTAAGATAAAATACGTTAAAAACACAAAATAGTTTATAACTGCACTGCAAAATATGTATATGGCCGCCAATTACACTTGACATCACACAAAATTTTGTCTTTATCAATGCCGTTATAATTGCAAAGCGTAATGACACGATATACCAGTTTTTGAAAATAATGAGAAAATACCTTTATTTTTAAGAAATTCTGAAATGTAAAAAAAATTTTTTTTTTTTTTTTTTTGAATTCATGATATGCTTCTTTTTATGTTTTTTTTTTTTGTTAATTTTTGTTAAGAACATGATATATTCACAATTTTTGTTAAAACCATTTAAAATTTACTAGAATATAGAATATATTTACATTTTAGTTTATACTAGCAGATTCCAGCACTCGAAATACGAGTGCAAATTCTAGGAAATTTTACTTTTTCATTTAATAAAGACCCTAAAGGTATGCTTCGCAATTTAACTCATTTTAAATGAAGAAAACAAACTCAACACATTAACACAAACACATTAACAAATTTAATAAACACACACATAGCATTGTACAATTTTATGTATGTGTTAGTAGCAACTTTAAACGATTATAACTCCAAAAAATATTCCAGACGATGAAAATCTGTAAATCTGGGTAACAGCTAAAAGCAAATACCTTTCAAATGATAATTTTTTTTTCAAAATCGAGGTAAAACTGTGAAACTTACATCGGTCACAAGAAATCGCCTTGCCTATTAATATTATAGATGTGTAGTGTACATAGTTTCAGAGATAATGCATATGTTTGTATACTGTACAAGTTTTTTATTGATTCACTGTACATATAAGTACATGTTTTAAGCATTCACATAAATGAATATTAATATTCCCAAAATGTTTCAAATTTAATTTTAACTTTCCTTGTGAAGAACTTTTCAAAAATGCTATTTATAATGAATAATAAGAGATTAAGAGATTAAGAGATTCAATAATTTTGCAATTATGCATAAAAATAATGTGCAAATCTTTTATCAACGCTGCGATGTTTTGATGTTTTCAATGCAATTTTCATGAACAATTTAAATACGTCGTCGATTGTAACTCGGTTTTCAATTCAGAAACAGCTTTCGATAGTATGAATTGATGACTGGAAAGGAAAGCAGCTCCAAATATCTGAGGCTAAATAATGACTAGAATGACTAACAGAAGTCGACACCTTCCAACGATATAATGAAAATGATTGATTTATATAAACTAGCAAATTCCAGCCCCCGAAATTCGAGTGCAAATTCTAGGAAATTTTATTTTTTCATTAAATAAAGGTACCTAAAGGTATGCTAATCAATTATAGCCAATTCACAAATCAACATAAAAAAAAACAAGTAAGAAAATTATAGTCGGTCTAGACCGACTATACGATACCCTATACCATGCGTTTAGAGACCCTATCTCTCAGGCCCAACTAACCGGATATAGAAAATAAGCACAAATCAAATTTGAGTGGGATTTTTATTAATTTTTTGGGCTACAGATATGAAAAAGTACATATCGGATGCTATATCTATATGGGGACTAGGCCCAAAAATGGACCGATCCTGACCATGTTTGGTAAAGTCTCTTGTATTTTGCAAAAATATATACAAACAGAATTTGAGAAGAATCAGTGCAATATTTTTGTTTTTTGATAGATTTAAGTGAAGATCGGGAAGCAGCTCTATATGGGGCCTATGACTAAGAGTTGTCCAATAGGGATCATTTTTGGACTAATGATTAAAGGATGTAATATATACATACAAGCCCAATTTGACTAAGATTTGTATGATAATTTGGATCTTATGGCAATATATGTTGATATCATAGGGGTCATTTGTATGGGGGCTAGGTCTGAACATGGACCGATTCTCACCGATTTCAATAGCGTTCATCCCATGGCCGATAAAGGATTAAATACCAAATTTCATCAAAATATAATCATATTTGCGACCTGCAGTTTGATTACAAGCTTTACATGGACACACAGACGGACGGACGGACGGACGGACGGACATCGTTAAATCGAATCAGATAGTGATTCTGATTCGATCGGTATAATTAAAGATGTGTGTAGGTCAAATATTTTTGGTTGTTACAAACAGCAGCACAAAGTCATTATACCCAAACCACATAGTGGTATAGGGTATAACAAACGTGCGGGTCGGATTATTGTGATACTGGATCTAAATTTTGAGTCAAATCGGACAATGTTTTCTGGATGCGCATTGAGTTCAAAGATCAAATATGCATTTATATGTAAAAATTAGTATCGTTTTTCACAAAAATTTTACATTAATAATTACATTTCAATTAAATTAATTAATAAACCGTAATCTTGATTAAATTATCTTTCTAATAAAACAACAAAATGTAACATCGGTTGAAAAACAGCTATGTTATATCAAGTTCCCCAGGCAATAAACGCGCCACAGACCACTAGATTAAGAAAATCGAGCTCACATTTTTAAATAATTTACAAAAACAACATATTTGCATTCTCCAGATCCCAAAATGATGTTATGTAAAGTATTTTGCATCTCGTCTATTGTTATGCCGTTGTAAATTAATGTCAAAACGGTACATATTTTTAGCGCTATTTCAAAATCTCCAATTTAACTTTTTCAAAAATTTTGTTCAAGAAATTTACCGCAATCAACGATTGGACTTTAAGGTCTTATTAAAAAGATATGTGCGATTAAAAATGACAAATATTGTACGTATCCTGTTCTTAATTTGGCGAGGGCAGCGTTTTTATTTCAGCGGATTTGAAGAAAAATTTGATTTTTCATACTTTTTAAACTTTTGGGCTACATCTTTTTGGTGTTTTCATATTTCAAATATATTTTATCAAAATATTATACTTCTTGATATAAGTTCTCAATCTTGTAAATTTAGGGTTAATTGAAACACTATAAACTGTCCCTCTTTAGGGTTGTACAACGAATTTTCAATCGAACACAATTTTGCTTCCGATGCTGGATGGCACCTTGTAAAACTTATTGAAAATATAAGTTGTAAATTATTAAAATTTCATGAGATTGATCTGCCTTGTTTGCAGTGCCGCAGCAGTTCACCTGTAGTAGATAGCAATTCTATAAACGCCTCCTTGCAGTCGAAAATTTGCTATAAATCTTTCTAAACGATACCCTTGTTAAAACCTCGCATACTTACGTAGTGGAACCATTTCCAAAATGTTTGAAGCATCTCTCATGACGAAGCATTCATTTTCATTAGACGATCATAGAACCAAAATTCCATGTCAATAAATAATTAATTTTTTTGGTTTTCTTTAATAAATTTGTAAACAAACAATGTTTATTTATAGTGCTAGCTTATAAATATGTATTTGTATTATTGTATTTATATGTTGTGAATAATTGAATTGAGAGAAATTCACAATAGCACTATTTTATCGAATGTGCGCCATAATACCAAATGAAAATTCGTTCGATCAGTTCATTCGACCACAATCGAAAATCGAAAGTTGCTCATTATAGGCACCAATATTTTAATAATTCTAAAAAATAACATTCTGGGCTTATTTTCTGAAATTAACCCGTGGGGTTAAATCAGCATTCTTTCAATTAAGTTTTTTTGCCGTGTTTATTACCTGGCTTTTTGGTTGATTGAGTTGCATTGCAGTTTCTTTTGACTGCCAATCAAAAATTATACCTCCTGATGATCTCTGTGATTTTGTGTCTAGATATGTTACTTAATTATTTTCCTCCACTTCAATAGTAAATTTTATTTTAGGATGATTATTATTAAATGTTTTCATAATTTCAATCTGGTCGTCTATGTTGATAACTGCTAAAATGTCAGCTACATATGGAGGGTACTCTGACGTAACCTCGTAATTCAATTTTTGAAGGTTTTGAATTTAAACCGGATTCTTATTTAGAATATGTTTTTACACAACTGTGTAAAGTTTTAAATACAAATCTCCATCCTTTAATTATTTATTTAAAAAAAAAGAACCTCGTATCTCAGCCGTCTAATTTTTAAAATACGTAACTGATGTCATGCAGTCACGTACTCTGGACGTATACTTGATAACGTGAAGACATACTTATGAAGTTTTGTTTTATATTTCTTTGAGAATTAATGTCATTTAATGTAATATTTATATATTGTCATATTTGCCATTTTCTGCAATATTTCTACAACTCACACCATTTTTTTTTTTTTTTTTCAATATTTCTACAGTGCACAAGTTTCAAAATCCTATAATGTTAACAAGGCAAGTCAATGCTTTTAAGTAACAAATGAGTTAAACCGTTTAGATTTAATACTAAATATAATAATATAAATTATCCATCTTATATATTGATTCTTGATGAAAGGACTGGTCAGCTGGTGCCAGTTCTTCGCAAGAGTTGCAAATTTCTGGTAATTCTTCTGAAAGTTTAAATACGAGAATAGAATAAAATGAAACGGATCACCCTAAAAAAATGGCTTTAGATGAATGTTGAAGAATATCATCAAGACAAGATTGGGAAAGAAGTAAAATGAAAAGCGAAATTACAGAAGCCATGAGAAAAAAAATTTTCAATTCTATTTCGAATGATCAGTAGGGCTTGTCGAGTAAAACAAGATTCCAATAGTGAAATATGCCGGACACCTCCAAAATCCGGGTTTACGGTTAAAAAACCGGTTTTTGTATCTTTGCGCACTTATAAGCCTGCAACTTTGTTGGTAATGATCCGATTTTCAATTCCTTACTTGAGAAACTGAGATCTTTCGAATGATATATAATTTATTTAAGAAAACTTGAGAAATTTGGGTGTTCTTGTCCAGCAAACACAAATTTTGTAGATTTTTCAAAAATTTTTCAACTTTGGTGATGTTTTTATACATTATTTTATTAAGAAACTATAATACTATTGAATTTATTCAAAAAGTACGTTTATTTACGATTACAACGCATATTTGGGTTTAAAAATAGATAAGTAATTGACTGAGTTATTTAACTTTTCATGAAAACAAAATTTTTACCAAAATGCCTACACAATGTTTTTGGTGTTGTTTTTATGCACCTTCTATTCAGTTACAAATCACTGTTAGCCTAAACACAACTTAGAATTACAACAAATATTTGTAATGAGAGCTTTACGCATGTAAAATTATTGTTTTTTCTTTTAATATGACGTTTTGTTAATGTCTTCTTTTTCACTTTGAATATGTGAATTTAAAAAAACGTTTGCAATTTAATAAAATTCGTGTGCAATTTAAATTAATATTAAATAAAAAATGTGTGACAATCGTAACAAATTTTGCTATATTTGTGGCTTATTTACTGATATCAGTCACCGGCGTTTTTTTTAAACAATATTGTTTTTAAGGTTTTTCTATTTCATTCAATTTTGTACCACTGTGTAATCAGTGGTTGCTAGTATGTAAAAAAATATTTTTTGATCACAATTGGCATTGGTTTTTCGTTCTTCATTTTTCATTTTTTATTTTTTATTTTTCATTTTTATTTTTAATTTTTCAGTTTTTATTTTTAATTTTTTTTCATTTTTTATTTTTCATTTTTAAATTTTTCATTTTTTATTTTTCATTTGTCATTTTTCATTTTTTATATTTTATTTTTCATTTTTTATTTTTAATTTTTCATTTTTCGTTTTTCATTTTCCATTTTTTATTTTGTATTTTTCAGTTTTTATTTTTCATTTTTTAATTTTCATTTATTTTTCATTTTCGTTTTTCATTTCTCATTTTTTCATTTTTTATTTTTTACTTTTCATTTTTCATTATTCACTTTTTTTTTCATTTTTATTTTTCAACTGCGTCAAAAAGGTTATTACATATCACAATTTTTTCACCAATACAATCATAAGTTACACCGTAGATTTTTAGCCCCCTGCGCGTATAGATATGTGTTAGGCAAAATTTAAGAATCTTCAGGATTTTGGAATTGAGAATATTATTGAAATTTTTAATTATGGGACACTGAACCGGGATATTAGTAAATAGTGAAACTATATCAAATGATACCAATATATCCCTCTCATTGAGTTTTACATTTCTTAAATGATTTTTATTTCTATTGAAGTAAAAATAAGTGGAAAATAAGTGTAGTTTATGACCAAGGAAATTTTTAATATATGATTTTTCTAATAATTATTTTTGTTGAAAAGAAAATTAAGGCTTTTTACGTATTTGACGAAACTAAGCTGATATTTATCTTATTTTGACCCTCAGAAGGCCGAACGGTTTTCAAAAATTATAGTTGATTTACAAAAAACGGTCATACCAAGATTCATATATAAATTTGTAAAATGTATAATTTCCTAAAATTTGACTTTTGACCTCAAAATCAAAATTACATTTATTGTACCTAGAATTTGACAGCAAAAAATCATAATTAAGTCCATTAATATGAAAGATTATCATTGAAATAAATTTAAAAATATTTTAGTACAATCGAGTATTTTAGATAATTGTATTAGTAAAATTGAATATGAATATTAATAGGCTAGACGATTTCTTGTGACCGATGTTTTGTTCTACCGTTTTATTCCGATTTTGACCAAACGTATATTATTTGAAAGGTATTTCTTTTTAGCCATTTTACAGATTTACAGATTTTAAAATTTTTTCCTTCATTTTGAGTATATTGCATTTAAAGTCGCTACGAACACATACATAAAATTACACATATGCTATGTGTGTTTTATTAAATTTGTTAATGTGTTTATTAATGAGTTTTTTATCTTCATTCACAATAATAATAAACCATAAAAGTGTTGGCTTATGAATTGGCTAAGTTGAAAAAAGTTGAAAAAATTGCACTCGAATTTCGAGCGCTGGAATCTGCTAGTTGAATATGAATGTGATATTTTGTGTGAATCTCAACTCATCATTTTCAAACTTAAATGCACTTTATATTTATAAAACATTTTTAAGAAGTGGGTGCCACACAAAAATTGCATTGCAAATTAATTGCGTTTAAAATAATGTGAGTAGACTATATTATTTAATTTTGGACTTAGATCATCTATCACAAATAAGGCCGAAATTCTCATAAATAATGAATATTTTTGAACTAAAAATATCTGAAATTTATTCTCTTTTTTTATAAAGTATGTACATAGATTAAAAACATTTTTTACAATTCATTATAAAACTTAAAAAATAATTTGTAAATGGTTTTCTTTTTTTTTGTCATTAAAATCTATAAATGAAATGATAATTCTTAAAATATAATGGAGGGAATATTGAAGTATCGTCACATAAAGTAAAATCTAATTAAAAGTAAATCTCGTCATTTAAAAACTAAAAGAAATTAACAATTTTTAACAAAAAAAAAAAAAAATATAATCAAAAGATATATGTGATGCTAAAGCAAATGAAAAAAGAAATAATAATAAATAATTACAACAAAAAATATTGCTTTATTTTTAAATATTAAAATCCCTATTGTAAGAGATCATCAATATCTGCATTGAAATTGTAAATCTAAATTTATTAAATAATTTTATAATATTTATTATTGATGGTGGTCTTCGCCGCTCTTACATTGAGGTCTCTAATGGTTGGCTATAAGATCGTCCATTAGCGTCCATGGTCGGTGTATTGTCGAGGTCAAGATCAGTCTCTAGCAATGCCTCAGATTGTGAACGTTGCTGATATGTTGCTTTAGGTTGGCCTGATCGGAGAGATGAGGGTATGGTTGAAGTGGCAGTGTCACTATTTTCATAAACAGTTTTCGGTCTTCTACTGGCCATGTGGGCAGTAGGTGTATCGTATTTTGGTGTATTACCTATTGAAGAAGCTGGCCTTGAAAGTCTATTGGTACCTACTGCTGTCATATACGAGTCTGGACGTCTGATCTCAGGCGGATTACTTAATTGGCTATTATTATGACTACGTAATTCAGCTAAAGAACTAAAATTCAAATTATCGATTTTTTGTTCGTATGTCAAACTATTGGCGTGTGAGTGAGTCGTTGTTGGCGAGGGAGTTTTTGTGGAAGGGGGTAAAAATGTACTGGGCGGCCTGTCGGCTAACACATTTTTACGTTGTGCTGGTATGTTCTTTTTCAGCGCTGACAAAAAGTCTAAATTTTCATTGGGATCATGTCTCAGGGGTAGAGTACTAGCATTGCCATAATAATCGGAACCTGTATCTTCAACATCGGTTTGATGAATAATGGGAGTATCTTCTGCTATGCTAGTGCTAATGGAATTATTGCGTGTACCCGAATATGTGGAATTATCGCGGAAACCTTCATTACGATAGGAAAGTTCAAAGTCTGTGGGTTTCTGTTCGGACCAAGCAGCTGCTGCAGCCCTACCCCGGCTGGCACTGGCCTTCGATGCTGAGCCTATAGTTGCAACTCTGTGCGGTCCCTGGGCAGAGCCAGATCTTACGGTACTTGTAACATATTCATTTTGAGATTTTGTTGGGCTTTGATATTCAATCTTTTCACCACCGTTACGATGATTCTCATATGGTTCAAAACTAGCCTCAGAACTAAGGACGCTTTTGTCAATGGACTCAAATGAACCGTTGCCCATCATTTTATAATCTTGTATCATTGTTTTTGTTAGTGTGCTGGTAGAAGTAGACATGGGCTAAGAAATTAAAATGGAAACAAAAATACAAATAAACAAAAACCTCTAATATGAAATAATAAAAGAAAAGAAATTAAAGAAAATCATACAAAATTTCGTCTTCTCAAGGAACCCTGCGGGTCTATACTATTCAGACTGCGCAAACTTTGGCGGATGCTATTACGTCTCTGCAAGCGTTGAACGTGACGATGCTTTGATTTGGCATACCAACATATGGCCACTAATATCAACAAAATAATGGCCAACACAAAGGCAGAAATAATACTAATCGCAAATATATCGGCTCTCCAAGATAGAGGATCAATAACCACCTAGAAGAAAAACGATACATTTTCATTGCTTTTATGTAAGTTTCCAATTTAAACAAACCTTGGGATCTATTTCGCAAATGAAACCCAATTCTTTATAACAATCCTCTATTGTGACTTCCATATAGGCAAAACTGGTACAACGATCTATATAGTTAAAGTCCTGTATCCAGACCTTTTCCGGATACCTATAAAAATAAATTGTTGTTAATTAAATTCTTTGAAGATTGAGTTCACACAGAAACTTACTTTAAATGTCTCATTTGTGACTGTAAATATTTCCACAAAGTGGTACTATCGGTTCTTATGAAAGGCATTGACGAGTTTTCGGATCTACAGAAATCCTTGGCTTCGCGGAATGTCATCGGTACACCCACATACATAAAACAAGTATCGTGGACCTGAGCCCAGCCTGGTGGACACTTACCATCTAATATTGACTGATTGTTCATTTGAAACGGTACAGCTTGTACCTCCAATAAAAGTGGATCATCTAGAAGAAGACAACAATGCTATTATACCGAGAGAGAGAAAAACAATTGAAACGAACAGAAATTCGAATCGTTACCTGATTTATCTTTAATTCTGGATTGCACCGATATACTGTTGTTATAGCTCCAAAAATTGTGTCGAGCATCAATTTTAGAACGCCACAATTCAATTGTACTATAGAAATGTAATATTTTGAAAATAAATTATCATACCATCTACTATTTATATGGTTTAAAAGTGCAATAAGTTTTACCTGTTTCGATAGTCAAAACTCGTACTACCATAAATAAAGGAAATAATCATGCAGAAAGTATTTGATAAAATAGAGAGTAAAGTTATTAGTTTTAGGTAAAGAAAATAATCAAATAGTGCTATAGGTAATGAATTGAATTGTGAAAAAGAGATGAAAGGAATATATGGAAAATTTGGCTGAACTGGCCATAACTATTATGCCCTTCAAATATCTTTTTACACTATCATGAAACTGTTCCTAATCTGTTATTCAGTTGTAAATGTGGTATAAACAAAGTTTAAAAATTAATTTCACGGATTTATTACACGAAACTAATTACAAAATTAAGTTTCTTATGGCTGGCGTGAAATTATATATTTCGGAATAGATTGATATTTTTTTCAATAATTTTTTTTTAAAATAATTTGTAAAGATTTATATCTATGGGAAACACATGGATTTTAGTAATATTAAAAGATTATTTAAACATTTTAATCTGTTATGTGCATAAAGTGGTATATATACGGATACACCCTTCAATGCCGCGATCACCTTAATAAATTTTTTATAATTTTTTAATAAATTCTAGATTAGACTAAATCCGTCCTATTTTCCCATAATTTTCCACTGAATTGGTTTTTTCAAAATTATTAATAATAATCAAACTAAATTGCTTGGTGATGCGTTATAGTAATGGAAATGTTTTCATAATTACATGTTACTGTTGACTGTTATAATTTCATAATCATTGTCCGGATTTTCGAAAATATTATCCACATATTGCTGGCCAGCAGTTCCAGCAACAATGGTAGCACGACCCATCCAATCGGTAGCCACATTTCTAAAAAGATCTCGCAATAGAAATGACTCTGTACTTTTTTTTAAAAAAGATTTCACATTCTTACCCATAGAAACCATTATGAGCTGTACTCTGGTATATCGGTAAACGAACTTTTTCGAAACCAGAAACTTCTACTATTCGACCACCCACATTACTGTGGACATAATTGTAGCTAAAATTGGAGACGACTTGTCTTAATCGTATAACGTCCTCGTAACCAGCCTGATTTTGTGCAAAGTAATTTCGATATAATTCCACTTCCTGATAAGGGGAAGATTGACGTCCCTCAATATATAGGGCTGGGCGATTGCGATTCTTCAGAAACAAATTGTGATGTATGAAACCTCTTAAGGAAGTTGCAGAGCCACGAGAATCAGCACGTAGCTTAAGACCACCTTGATTATTCACAACCAGATTATTCTGCAAGGTGTTTATGAGAAAGAAGAAAAAAATAATTACGAAAGCAGAGTGCATGCATAAGTAACCAACTCACCATAAAGTAAAATGAATTCATATTTTGGACATCCACATTTATGGCAGAAGGACAAGTAGAAAAATTGCCATACAATTGCATACAATTGTATTGTATACGATTAGAGGTCAACGTTAACGTAGGAGTTATTTCACCAGCCGATGAATAGGTTACAGCACCTTTGGTGGCTCCCGTTATATGGGAATAAGTTAGATTATGTAAAGCGTCACGATCTGTTTGAAAAATATATTGACATAGAGTTAATACTCGTAAGTTAAATCACACAACTTACATTGACCAATGGTCGATATGGGCACGGTCACTACTTCAGCTATGAAACCATGATATTCTGGAGCACCACTTGCCATAAGGTGAACACTTAACGTGGGTCCTTGAGTTTTGAAGAAGGACTTCTGATTGTTGGTATCTGATTCGATTTGGCCCATAAAAACGGATGTGACATTGTAAACGTCACCATCATATAAACGTAATGAATCCATACGTCCGTATAATTTGGAATGGTTGAAGAGATTCGATTGCAGCAAACGAAAACCAATGGGTTTGGCCCTGTAGGCGGCTGTAAACATTTTAACACAATTCACCGGATTGTTGTCATATTTGTAGTAGACCAATACTCGTTCCTCTACTATAACGGCTTTTTGTGGATCACATATGTCAATCATGGAAAATAGTTTGTAAGGCATATCCAAATTCTTTAATGGTGTAAAACTCGACTCCTCACTTTCTCTTCCTTCGCCGGTTAGCGATAAAATATTAACACCAGTTCCCAGAGTTTGCGAAATATTTAATAAATTCAAATTTATCGGACCACTTGGCACCACAAAGTTGACACCATGATTGGCTGAATTCTGAATGGTCACTGCCGAGATAGAGGGTGTTTTGTAAATGGCTTGGATAGCTGCTGACTTTTGATTGTGCAACATGCCAGCGTTTTCAATTCGAACAAATTCCAATTTGCTATGTTTATTTTTCTGCATTCCATGGGTGTGTATGTCATGGTATCGGTGTTCGTATTGGTTTTCTTCAAATTGCGAATTTGCGAAACGTATGCCACCCCAGTAGATTTCGTCTTCTGGTGTTCCTTTACAGCTGACAAAAACGAAAACATCATCCCAACGGCACTCGTGCCTGTGGCCATAAACCTGACCATTTAGTCGTTCTTCACAATCAGACATCAGAGCTTCATCTCCTCGACACTCCAGGGGTTGAACCCAAGTCCAAATGCGTGTCAGAGAATTTGTATGGAATTCAATTCTACGATCATGGGCATAATACACATTTAATGGATCATAGCCCAATTCGCGACATACCACCTGGGCATTACGCTCAGTAAATCGACTATCGCAAATCGGCACCCACTGTAAGGTTGTGTGATTGAAATACTCTAGGAAACCTTGATTAATGTCAAACATCGAGTCTGTATCAGTACTACAATTTTGAGAGTTTGTACAGAGACGTATGATATCGTATGTTTGCAATTGTGACATGTCCTCTAGAGCTCTTTTGCTTATCAATGAATATGATTCGTGGGTGGCGTTTTTGAAAGGTCTCATTACAATCGGAGATTCTTGATAACCAACAGCATTTAAAGTACCCAAAACTAACATGCCTATGCCAGGTTCAAATTCTATTTGAACACCATGATGTATGGTTAATGTGGCATCCGGCATAACTGTGATATCATTTTTGATAATATAGGGATTTTCGCGCTTTCGTAAAGTGAGATCTGCAAAAATACGACCTCCCTGCCAGATGTTCAGATCAATAGCATCTTTATTTTCCTTTACCAAGGATATGCTACCATCAAATGTATCTTCTATTAGATAAGGTTGATAAATTACATCAGCATGATCGTTCCAATTATCAAAATCAAATATTTTAGATTCTATGTAACCGATGTCGCTTGAACCCCACCAATTTTCGGTGGCGTAAAAGTAATTGTCTAAACGGGCAGATCGTAAACCAGCCACTAAATTGTATTTCAAAGAATTCGCAGCTATAAGATTACGATAAAGTTTAACATTTTGTATTCCATCAATACGTATGACTGCCGTAGGAATTGTATTATAGGTAGCTAATTTTCGGGCATTTACCAGAGCCGGCAGATGCCTCAAGTTCTCGAAATTATTATTTTTCTTAATAGTGTTGTACTCAATTAAAGCTCGTACCTCTCCAAATTTTTCACTTAAACTGTCGGCCTTGAATTCCAAAATGAATTTCGCTATATTTTGCTCTATGCGGTTATAATCGAACTTAATGTGTTTTTCCATACCAGAAACTGCTATTAAACTGCGAGGACATTGATTATTCAAAAATGCATTGGAAGTGATATTGAAATCGGCATAATGACCCGAGACATCGATGTAGAAATTACGATTACGCTGCCAAGTTGTATTACCAAAGTGAATGCTGTGTGTAAAATTTTCATTATACTGCCATACATAGGGCAGTGAAACCTGAAAGCCACCATTTTTGTTATCCTCTACTGTTGTATCTTGTATAACATAGTGGAAAAGATTATTGGAAGATCTTAAATCTTTCGACAACTGACGAATGCCGTAGCCATTTTTAGTTATAGTAGAACTGTTTAGGTGAAGCGTTACTTCAGAAAGATTACTGCTAAGTACATCCCAAAAGGGAGAGCTAAGAAGCACGGCTTCCAAATCATTGTTGCTTATTTCACAGTTAACAATTTTTATGGATTCATTAGCTTTACGTAAGTAATATTCTCCCTCATTGCCCCGGTATCGGTTGTAGTATATTGCAGATATACCTCTTAAGTTCTTTTGAATTTTAGTAGACCTTATATGAAGCGAAGGTACCGGACCGCCTACAACTCTATTGCGTATATTTTGTACAGGAGCTATTACAGTAGTCAGCATCAAAACAGCACCACCCAAGGCATTCAAACCACTTTCGTAATAAAGCACTAAGCCAAAGCTGCTGCTGGTGGTTGGAAAAATATTTAAATCACGTTTGACATCCCAGACTTGAGATCTCTGATTTTCAGTTTGTGAATTCAATATGATAAGACTTTCGGATGACTGACTATGTATAGGATTTAAAAGTTGAATGCCCAACACGTAACCAGCCGGACATCTCACAAATAATGTTTTCGATATGGATTGTCCCAAAATTTCTTCTGTCCGTATGTATTTACTTTCCCAAGTACCCAGCTCTATAGTGCCGTCATCACTTGGCAAGTTATAAGGATCATAATTTGTTTCAAATGTATTAAAATCGATGGCCATTTTAAACCAACCGCCAATCTCCAGTTGATCATTTGCCGATATAACTGGATCGTGAGATATACCACTACCTCTATTATTTCTTATAACGGATCCCTGAACTCGGAAATCCAACTGCTTCAGACTTATACCGCTACCACGATTACCAACAAATTCGGAGTTTCGTATATTATTTATAGATTTTCCACCATAAATATCAGCATATATAATACCCAAACCATCATCCAAGTTATCCACAATTCTAACATTTTCTAAATTGTGGCGGGCAAAATCCATTTGCACAGCTGGCTTAAAAGCATTGGTTGTGTAGTCAAATAATCCAGCCTTTTCGATGGTTACATACTGCAGATCAGCTCTTTCTGCCAACATACTAAATCTCATGCCAGCCCAGGCTCCTTCATAGCAACGTAGGCCCACATCATTTTCGTGAGAACAAGAATTTTCAAAATCACCTCTAGTTAAGTGTTCTGCCTTGCATTTGGTAATGTCACGATCATGTGGGGTACAGCGAATATTCGACACTATAACATCTTCAGTAAGGCCAACCGACGGCATTTGGGATCTTAAAAGTCTCCAATCTTTAGGATTTAAGGTGTATCCCAAATGATTACATACTAAGGCAGCATTCAATTCAGTCCAACCATAATCGCATACCGTACCCCATCTGCCATTTAAAAACAATTGTAGACGTCCTTCATATGATCCGGCACCACCCAGTAGTCTAACATTAAGTGTCGGTGTATCGTTGGTATTTAAAACAGTTTCGGTTTCCATATCAATGACTTCTGTATCAATCATTTCATGATCTGTGGAAGAATCATCACCCATGGGCATAATGGTATTTCGTTTGAGTGTCAGGAATATGTCATCTGGTCTTCTACCTCTAGCTTCGAGTTTTCCGGCCACCATCATGCCTACACTCGGTTCAAACTGTAAAGTAACACCGGGTTGTAAAATCAATTTTCCACCTGGGCGTATATTAATATCTCTATTGACGGTATATGTACCGGCAGGAATCATCTCTTGACCATCTACTTCTCCGCCTATATACTCAGAGCCTTCTCTATAGAATCGTGGTACAAAAGTTGATATTGAAATGACAGTGGTCGAACCTGGATTTGAACTGTGCAACAGATATGGAATATACTCAATTTTTGCTAAATTATAACGATCATTACGATGGAACAAACGAGCATAAATTTTAGTTTCATCAGTGTGACCCAACCAATTAAAGGTGGCATTTATAATCTGACTTTGATCACTTAATTGTGAACCAATTTCATACGTAGAATCTAGATTGTGTAAAATGTTGCGATAAATATCTACGTTACTTGATCCCACGACAACTGGAGCAGCTACTCGTGAACGAGGATTTATACGGCCAGCACCATCTAAACCTTCACCTCCCTCCATTGGAGGTCCAAAAAATTCAGTAATATGATTTTCTCGAACAAAGTTGCGGGTAAACAATAGATTCTGTACGTCTTTGCGACTGTAGGCCGATAAACCTAGTGAAACGACATGAACACCTCGATTTTTAATAAAATAGTTGCTTTGTATGAACAAACGAACGGGCATGAAATTGAATTCTTGGAATATGTAATCATTACGTATATAAATACAACCATAAAGACCAAATCTGAACTGATTAAATTCAATACGACCATGTAGATTAAGAGCTGGACTTAAATATATTGAATTTTGTTGGCTATTTTCGAATGAGTTATGGCCGATTTGTAGCCGCATATTGGGTTTATTGGGTTCTAGATTTCGCCAACAACTCTCTACTCGTATGTCGTTATCAAAACTACCATTGAAATAGTTCCCGGTTAAATTTACCCATATGGGTTGGCAAAAATTGCCATGTAATATGCCAATTTCCATATTAGAATTCAGATGTGAATATTCCACAGCTGTAGTTTGATTAAATGGAATATATTCCACTCTATTGAGATCATCGGTCTCGTTTAACCATACAGCTATGCCATAACCTTTATTGAAATTCACAAAACTTCTGGATACATTACGATTGCCTCCAACATACGTGATATTAACACCAGCTCCTTCGTTGTAACTTACATTGCTCTCTGTAATATTAATATCGCCAGCACCACTTGCTATATGAATACCAGCAACATGACCATTGCCAGATACCGATGACGTATGTACATGGAGACGAGAGCGTAGACTGTCTACAGCTATACCACGACCACCATTATCTTGTACTGCTGAATCGGCAACGCGCAGATCAAAAGCACTTGAATCTCCGGTAGTGATTCTGATGAAACCATTGATTTCCTCTCGCATATCAGCCTTTATTCGAATAAACAATTTATCACGAGAGCTTGTTATACTCTGAGGTCGAGTGTAGTTACGAGCTTTCCAGTAAAATAGTAGACGGTCATTGGCCGAAGCACCATCAAATATTTCCACCGATACAGTCTCATTATTTTTAAGTACAAACTGTTCGAATTGTACGGTTAACATGTAACCAGGCTTGGTGAAAAAATATTTAGCACATTCTTTGGCAGAGCCGGCATAAAATTTCTGTGTAAAGGATAAGGTTATCGGATAAGTTTGACCCGAAGTGGTAGGCAAAGTACAAAAATCATAAATGGAAGATCTATCGGGTCTTTCATCCACCCTCAAATCATGGCCCACATATTTGATGCCATCCGCAGCATTATCTTGGATATTGCAGCCTTTCAATTGCACATAACCCTGGCTGGAATTAACGAATACGCCAATGCCATTGCTTTTTCGTACGGTAACATTTTGCATTAGGAAACCACCATAAGGTCGGGTGGCATTGAAACCCGTATAGGCCGAATGAGTAATGACCACATGTTGAATTGTGGGCGGTATGCCAACAGATTCTATAGCGGATTTGACAGCTTGTCTCAAACCGTTGCCGGCTCTTATTATATCGACATATTTTAGGGTAGATTTGGACTTGGTGTAATAAACAGTATTATCTTTAGCTAGAGTCTGAGTGGTGAGAGCATTTGCAAAATACAAGCCTTGCCAGTGACTCAGCTGCATATTATGTGCGGCCTTACACTGTATACCGATATCGCTGTGATAATCACACACGCCAGAACCCAATTGTCTAGAAGACCATTGACAATCAATAAGGGAATTTTCTGCGCCATTACAATTCGGTAATTCGTATAGTAAACGGGGTCTATGATCTGGTGTACGATCAACCCAATTCCAAAAACGGCCACCTTTAAAACCCAATTGTCGACAGGCGACAGCATAATCAATCATTGTCCAGCTGCAAAACAAAATTATTTATTTATCTCGAAAAACAATGCAACATATGACGGTACTCACTTTCTTGAATTAGTACAAACAGACCGCCACGATCTCTTGTGAAAGATCTCTAACCTGCCCTCCAAGGGTGTGGGACCATCGACTAAACGTATACCGCGTTCTTCTACATCTGGTAATTCTACATTATGACCTTGTGCTGTCAATGTTATGCGTGCCGTTGGTGTGCCCTGTAATAAATAAGCAATTTAATGAAAACGCAAATATTATTATGCAAAATACACAATTACAAGAACAATCTGTTTAACCCTCTTCTGACACAAACTTTTTGAAAACTGAACAAGTAAATTGGTTCTGAAATTAGTTAATGTCTTATTTTTCAATATAATTTACGAATCAAAACTCTTTGAAGAATTTTAAATAGTTTGTGAACAAATACATCTAATCAAAGCAATTATATCCTATACCACTATATGGTCAGTGTATAATGAGTTTGTGGTGATGTTTATAACTACCAAAAATATTTGGCCTAGACTCATCTCTTATTATACCAATCGAATCATTTTTTGCGTCGATTTTCACGTAAATCTATAAAAAAAAATATTGCACAGATTTTTCTCAAATTTGGCTTTCCCTAAAATAAGTGACTTTGTCAGAATCGTCCTATATAAATATTGCATCCGATATGAACTTTTTCAGATCTGCATGCAAAAATAATAAAAAAAAAATCATGTGAGTCCGATCACAGGGGAGACGTGTAAACATCTAGTAATTAAAAATTTTATATGACACTTTTTTAAAATCACACAGAAAGCTTCATCTATGTAGCACTTATAGCAAACAACTGCAGGGGCTCTGCTAATATAAAAATATTTACTAATATTTATTATTTCAACCGGTTAATTTTTAATTTTCCGTTTTATATTTTTCATTTTTTATTTTTAATGTATTATTTTTAATTTTTTCATTTCAAATTTTTCGTTTTTCGTTTTATATTTTTCATTTTTTATTTTTAATTTTTTAATTTTTCGTTTTTTATTTCTCATTTTTCATTTTTTATTTTTCATTATTTATTTTTCATTTTCATTTTTTATTTTTCATTTTTAATTTTATATTTTTCATTTTTCGTTTTTCATTTTAAATTTTTAAATTTTTTATTTTTTATGTTTCATTTTTTATTTATAATTTTTTATTTTTCATTTTTAATTTTTTATTTTTCAGTTTTCATTTTTTAGTTTTCATTTTTCATTTAGCATTTTTCGTTTTTCATTTTTCGTTTTTCACTTTTCATTTTTTATTTATCATTTTTCATTTTTTATTTTTCATTTTTCGTTTTTTGTTTTTCATTTTTTGTTTTTCATTTTTTATTTTTCACTTTTATTTTTAGTTTTTTATTTTTAATTTTTTATTTTTCATTTTTATACATTTTTTACTTCTCATTTTTCATTTTTTATTTTTTATTTTTCAATTTTCATTTTTTATTTTTCACTTTTAATTTTATATTTTTCATTTTCCGTTTTTCTTTTTTATTTTTAATTTTTCATTTTTCATTTTTTATTTGTTATTTGTTTTTTTTTATTTTTAATTTTTAATTTTTCCATTTTTCATTTTATATTTTTTATTTTTCATTTTTATTTTTCTTTTTTAATTTTTTATTTTTAATTTTTAATTTTTTATTTCTCATTTTTCATTTTTTATATTTCATTTTATATTTTTAATTTTTAATTTTCAATTTTCATTTTTTATTTTTCAATTTTCATTTCCTATTTTTCAATTTTCATTTTTTATTTTTTATTTTTCATTTTTAATTTTATATTTTTCATTTTGCGTTTTTAATTTTTTATTTTTCATTTTTTATTTTTCATTTTTAATTTTTTTATTTTTCGTTTTTCATTTTTTATTTTTAATTTTTAATTTTTTTATTTTTCGTTTTTCATTTTTTATTTTTAATTTTTTATTTCTCATTATATATTATTCAATTTTCATTTTTTATAATTCATTTTACATTTTTTATTTTTTAGTTTTCATTTTTTATTTTTCATTTTTCATTTAGCATTTTCCGTTTTTCATTTTTAATTTTTCGTTTTTCATTTTTTATTTTTCATTTTTATTTTTCAGTTTTTATTTTTCATTTTTATTTTTCGTTTTTTGTTTTTCATTTTTTATTTTTCACTTTTATTTTTAATTTTTTATTTTTTATTTTTAATTTTTTATTTTTCGTTTTTAATTTTTCATTTTTTATTTTTCCATTTTTAATTTTTTATTTTTCATTTTTATTCATTTTTTATTTCTCATTTTTCATTTGTTTTTTTTTTCAATTTTCATTTTTTATTTTTCACTTTTAATTTTATAATTTTATATTTTTCGTTTTTCATTTTCCGTTTTTCTTTTTTATTTTTCATTTTTCATTTTTTATTCTTTTTTTAATTTTTTATTTTTAATTTTTTCATTTTTGGTTTTTCATTTTTTATTTTTAATTTTTTATTTCTCATTATATATTTTTCAATTTTCATTTTTTATTTTTCATTTTTCATTTTATATTTTTCATTTTTCGTTTTTTATTTTTCATTTTTTATAATTCATTTTAAATTTTTTATTTTTCAGTTTTCATTTTTCATTTTTTATTTTTCATTTAGCATTTTCCGTTTCTCATTTTTAATTTTTCGTTTTTCATTTTTTATTTTTCATTTTTTTTTCAGTTTTTATTTTCCATTTTTTGGTTTTCATTTTTTATTTTTCATTTTAATTTTTTTTTCTCATTTTTCATATTTTATTTTTAACTTTTAATTTTTATATATTTCATTTTCAAACAGGTTGTTACATATCATAATTTTTTCACCAATACAATCATAATTCACATCGATTTTGTCTTACATGTTACGCTGTGTCTGTATTGTGTAATAGAAATTTACCCCCCTGCGCGTATGGATGTTTACACATCAAAAACTCCACTCAAATTTGGTTTATGTCTATTTTCTATATGCAATTAGTTGGACCTAAGACAAATTCTCCAAACGCATGGTATAGGGTATCATAGAGCGGTCTAGACCAACTATAATTGTTTTACTTGTTTCTATAATAAAGTTCGTAGACCCAACTACAAAAATACATATATATATATGTTTATATCTTATCACGCGACCGGCATGAACAGGGATTCATATTTCTATAAATAATTTTTTTTTTAATTTTCTAATGCGTTCCGCATACGGCACCTTAGATTTCTGCATCTCCCATCAAAGTGTTAATCTCATTAATGTAATGTGAATGTACATTGTAGCTTTCATGAATTTGTCCACACTTAAATACAATTAACTCATAGTGACCTATTAACCTAAAGATCTGGCATTATGACTAAATTATTTCTTTCTTTTTATTCTGAATTACAAAAAATATGAATTCTTACAATAGGAAGTTACTTTTGTTTTGTTTGTTCAACATAAAAAAAATACATTCTTCAATTATGTGTCGCTTATTATTCCAATTCTTCGTATTCAAACCAAAGCTTTAGCAAAGACACACATCTCTGTATGCTTGTAGTTGGTTTGTCTTCCAATTTATTGTTGATCTAGTCAATGAAGTAAGTGAATTATAATTATGAAAATTAAATTATGCGCTGATAAGGCAAGATGTGTCATGAACGTATGAATGCCTCAACATTCATACATTGACCTCTGCTTCCGTAGAATGTTTTTTTCTTTCTGTTTTGTTTCAGAAACATGTATTTACCAGTTTCTGAATTAGTCATTTTCTGCTCATACTTATTGTTTCAATGTATAGCTGTTGACAAGAAAGAAAGATAATATGTCTGTTTGTAAGAATTTTGTAAGTGGTTCTTATGGGGAGGAAGTATTTTCTATCATTTGTATGGTTTATTTTTTTTTTTTTTTTGTTTTCAGTGAAGTAATACTAAATTACCATGAACTTAATGATAAGTAACAAAAACGGATATGGATGACATTAGACTGAAAGTTTTCCTTTTATTTATTGTTTTTAATAAATTACACACTTCCGCATGCTAGGTTATTAATGCAACATTAAAATCTCATAATAAATATGCATTACATAAAACCCGGGTTGGGAAGCTGTGAATTATATAAAATTAATTAGATATTTCACACAATGAAAATAATATTTCTATAAAACATTAATCCAAACAAGAAATAGCAAACACAAAGATAATTTTGTGACCTGAAGCTGAACAAAAAAAAAAATAATTAATTAATTTTATAAAATTTTATGGATAAGCTTTCTTTGTCTGCGAGATGGCCCGCGGGGATCTAAACTTAATAAATATAACTAGCAAATTCCAGCCCTCGAAATTCGAGTGCAAATTTTAGGAAATTTTATTTTTTCATTAAATAATGACCCTAAAGGTATGCGAATCGCTTATAGCCAATGCACAAATCAACACCAAAAAGGAAACTCATTTTTATTACGAACACATTAACAAATTTAATAAACACACACATAGCATTCTATAATTTTATGTATGTGTTAGTAGCAACTTTAAATGCAATTTACTCAAAATAAAGGAAATAAATTTAAAAATCTGTAAATCTGCAAAACGGCTAAAAAGAAATACCTTTCAAATAATATACGTTTGGCCAAAATCGGGATAAAACGGTAGAACAAAACATCGGTCACAAGAAATCGCCTAGCCTATTAATATTATAGATATATTTTGAAGGGCAAATAAAAAGGGGTTTTTCTTAGATAGAACCTACGAAAGTGTAAGCTGTCAAACGAACTGTAAGACAGCTCTCACTTTTTAACATTTATGATCAGTATACTCTGGCCAATTATCAACAAAAGATTTACGCTTGAACAATGCAACAAAATTATCGAAATTTACTCTGAAAATCAGTCATCGATTCGCGCAACTTATAGCGATGTTTTATCGCAAAATTGTGTTCAGCGATGAGTCTTATTTTTGGCTTAGCGGGTTTGTTAATAAACAAAATTATCGCATATGGAGTTAGATCAGTTTGCAACAGACCCTACAGACTGCGGTTTACATGCTGGTGGCATCATCGGTCCTTATTTCTTCAAAAATGAAGCCGCAGCTCGCGATCGTTACCGCATCATGACCAATGATTTTTTGTTTGGTTGGATTGGAACTTTGATATGCGGTTTTTTTTTTTTTGTTAGGTAGGTGGGACTTAAGCCTTTAATTTTTTCTATAAAAAGTAAATATCGACCGATAATAATAAATTTTTGGAGGGTTTAAAATACATTTTCATTTTTAGTTGAATTTTAGTATAAAAGTAGTGTTAAAAGGGTTAAAAAAAATTTTTTTTATATGTCTGATATTTTTTTTAGTTAGTTTTACAACTAACACTTTTTAAAAATTTTGTAAATTAAATTTTGTCAGAAAATGCCAAACTTTGGCCCCTTAAACTTTTTAGTCCTAATGCTCACAAGGGCCAAGGGTTGGCTTTTTTTGAAGGAGGCCGAGTTAAAATATAATTTATTAAGCAGCAAACGAAAAAGATTCCTGATATTGGTTCAAGATAGAGAAGTTTTAATGAAAAGTCGTATGTTTTTACTTTAGTTAAAAATTTTTTTATTGTCTTTTTAAATATTTCTATATAAATTTTTATTGTAAATTTATAAAATACAGAAATTTTTAGATCAAGAAAAATTGTTAACTATATAAAAAAAAGAGTATAACTTATTGTTAGTCTACTGAAAAACTACTTTTAATCAGACAACTTTAGTAAATATTTCTTCTAAATAGCCTTGATTTTCATCTTCTAGAAGTGTTTAGCTTCTTCGAATGTTGGACATATATGGATCTGAAGTGCACAACAAAATAGTGAACTGAACATTTTTCTTGTGTTTTCCTCGCGAAAAGATCTGTAGTCTTTGTTCCTTTTTTCTTGCGCTTCTTCAGATAGATCTCCTATTGGTAGCCTATTGTTTTGAATTATTTGTTCCCCATGGTACAAAATTTTATGAACTGTGGATGGCATATATCTCCAAGAGTATTTTTCGTTATAAAGTATAGCTGTTTTATTGGCGTAATCTCTAAATTTGTTTGCATTTATCTTTCTGCTGCATGCTAGAACTTGTAATATGATTTTGAATCGTCTTATTAATTCATGATCTACACCTGTGATAGATGCTGCAGTTTTTGGATCGGAAAAAAATCTCCATGCAGTATTTCCATCATTTCCTTCTCCTTGTTTTGATTTTTCTTGTATTTGTTTTTTTCTTTGCTTTGTTTTTTTTCCTCATTTTTTTTTGGTTTTTCTCACTGTTTCGCCTAACGGACCAAATTCCAAATCATAACCCAATTTAAGATTATTAATATAATTTAACAATTAAGCACATTATGTCTCAACCTTTTTTTATAAGTATATAACAACTCGTGTCAATTCTACCGTTTCCTTTTTCTGTCAGTATAAAAACAAATAAACTCACGCAAAAAAATACACCGGTACGACCAACTTTTGTATTCATAACACACAGACGAAGGGATGGACATCGCTAAGTCGACTCAGAAAGTGATTTTGAGTCGATCCGTATAATAAAAGAAGGGTATAGGTCCAATATTTTTGGTAGTTACAAACATCAGGGCAAACTCATTATACTCTAACCACTTAGTGGAAAACTTTTGTATTAATAAATTTTGCACTAAATATCTGACCTTGGGTCAGAAAAATTGTTCTGGTGCACACGGGCAAGAGTGCAATAATTTTTTTGTTTTCTTTTGATGGGCAGGAGTTACGCTCTATTAAGTAGATTTTCGGAAAATTTTGACCTTTTTAAAATCTTTTTTTTTTTAATTTCTAAACGACTTTATATTTCTAACATTAATAGCTTACAAAATTATACAAAATTTATTTGACTTTAAAATCTTTTTAAAAAAAAGTCATTTAAAAATTAAAATTTACAAAGAAATTTTTTATTTTAGCAAAATACTGAGAAAGTCCAGTTTCGAAGACCCTGTTCGCTGTGATATAGTTGAAACATAGTCGCAATTTTTTGGTTTCAAAGGTTCACTAGTATTTACTTTCAAATAAATAACTTAACTTTAAAATCTGTAACCATAAAAAAATGATTTTTTGCCGCCTTCTCAAAATATGGGCCACAGTGCGGGGGTCATATGACCGAAGTCAATTTCCAATCTTAATGCCATGCACTGGTCCTTCGATTAGAAAAAAATCTTTGATTAAAATTAAATATTTTGTGTTATTTTTTACAATTACAAGTTCTATCGGGCTTAAAAAAACCTTTATTTATATATTGGAAATACAAGTGATTTTGTGGTATTAACGCAGGATTTAAAAAAAATATATCTCCCATTTGGGAACTATTATTTGAAAACAAGAAAATATGATTTTTAGATCTCGCCCCCTTTCAATTTGATAATATTTGACGTTATTTTCTTCCTTAATGAACTTTATTTAAAATTTCTCTAGTTCTAGCAGTTTCAGAATATGGCCCGCAAAAAGTTAAAAAATTATGGGAAAAAATCACTACATAGCATAATTGTTGCTTGTTTCTTTAAAATTTGTTAACCTAGTACTTTAATCGAGATCACATTTGAATGGCATTGATCCATTATTTAGAATGACATGTGACAAAAATTTCTTTGCGACAGGTCAAAGGTTTTTATTTTTAAAAAGTGATATTTTCAAAATTATCAAAAATAATTTTTGTTGCCGATTGTCCTCTTTACTCCCCTAAATTTAGAGAATTAGTTTCAAATAAATAAATAAAACAGAATCAGAAGATATTTTTTAAATTTTAATTTTATATTTCTGCATTTGGTTTAACATTTCGTTTTGGCAACTTATAAAAGCCAAAGAATGAAAAATTAACTTAGAATAGAGCTTGATTTTGATTTTTTTTCAACTTAGAAGCCAATGCGAAATCCGTAATAAAATTTGGTACATATGTGGAAAATATTATCGACAGCAAAATATATTTTTATTGTTAATTTTCTTAAAATATCACTTTTTGAGATTTATTTTGAGAGGTAACTATTTTTTCATCCTTTTCTGTGTGCCACATTCTATGTACAATTTTTTATAACCTCCACACCACAGCGCAGAGATACATATGTATATTTATGAAATTGTCATTCCGATTGTAACGCATTGGAAAGGTAATTTGTGATCCTTATAAAAAATCGAGTCGATGTAGCGATGTCCGTCCGTCTGTCTGTTAAAATCACGCGCTTTCACAAAATAAACCATTTACCTCGATAAATAAATATATGGAGACACCTCTAAAGTATGCTACAAATTTCAGTATATAACAATTTAGTATTAAGTTTACTAAATTGTTACCTTTTTCAAATATTTTGTTTACATTTGTTATAAATAGTGCAATAAATCAAGATATTAATGTAAATGTAAAACCCAGGTGGAGGGTATCAAAGATTCAGGTATTAAATTCGGCCGAATTTAACACTGATTTTTTAAAGTTGGTATTGTTTTTATACCCTATACCACTATGTGGCGAGGGTATAATGAGTTTGCCTGATTTTTATAACTTTTTATTACACTGATTGACACAGAATCTTTTTTTCAGTCGATTTAGAGATGTTTGTACGACTCTCTGTCTGTCAGTCTGTCTATCTATCCGTCTGTCCGTCCATGTCAACCTGTAATCGAAAACGTGCATATTTTTAGATAAAATGTAGTATATAAGCTCTATTCGACCACAGGACGAACTCTGTTGAAATAGGTGAAAATTTGTGCATGTTCAGATCTAGCCCCCCCTACAAACAAACTCTCTAAGACCGAATAAAATGGTCGTAAGATCCAGATTATCGTATATATATAGATAAAATTTCATATGTGTAGGTCTATTATAGAATGGATTTTTATTTATAGTCCTTATTTAAAGTTGATTCCCGATCTTCACTTAAATCTATCAAAAAAAAATAATGTGAGTTCCAGGGGATATGTGTAAACATCTAGTAATTAAAGATTTTTTTATGGCACTTTTGTAAAATCAAACAGAAAGCGTCATCTATGTATCACTTATAGCAAACAACTGCAGGGGCTCTGCTAATACAAAAATATTTATTATTATTTATTATTTCAACTGGTTAATTTTTCATTTATTGTTTTTCATCTTTATTTTTTTATTTTTCATTTTTCGTTCTTCATTTCTTATTTTTCATTTTTCGTTTTTCATTTTTTATTTTTCATTTTCCATTCTTCATTTTTCAATTTTCATTTTTACTTTTTCGTTTTTCATTTTTAATTTTTCATTTTCAATTTTCCTTTTTTCATTTTTAATTTTTTATTTTTCATTTTTTTATTTTTCATTTCTTTTTCTTATTTTCAATTTTTCATATTTTATTTTTCATTTTCCATTTTTAATTTTTCATTTTTAATTTTTCGTTTTTCATTTTTCATATTTTATTTTTCATTTTCAATTTTCCTGTTTTTATTTTTTTATTTTTCATTTTTCATTTTCCATTTTCCATTTTTCATTTTTCATATTTTATTTTTCATTTTCAATTTTCCTTTTTTCATTTTTAATTTTTTTATTTTTCATTTCTTATTTTTCATTTTCCATTTTTCATATTTTATTTTTCATTTTCCATTTTTAATTTTTAATTTTTCGTTTTTCATTTTTCATTTTTTACTTTTAATTTTTCAATTTTCATTTTTAATTTATCGTTTTTCTTTTTTCTTTTCTTATTTTTCATTTTCAATTTAAATTTTTTTATTTTTTATATTTCATTTCTTATTTTTCATTTTCCATTTTTAATTTTTTATTTTTCATTTTTCATTTCTTATTTTTCATTTTCCATTTTTCGTTTTTCATTTTTCATTTTTTACTTTTCATTTTCCATTTTCCATTCTTCATTTTTCAATTTTCATTTTTAATTTTTCATTTTTCATTTTTAATTTTTTATTTTTCATTTTCAATTTTCCTTTTTTCATTTTTAATTTTTTATTTTTAATTTTTTTATTTTTAATTTCTTATTTTTCATTTTCAATTTTTCATTTTCCATTTTTTTTTTAATTTTTCATTTTTAATTTTTCATATTTTATTTTTCATTTTCAATTTTCCTTTTTTTATTTTTTATTTCTCATTTCTTATTTTTCATTTTCAATTTTCCTTTTTTCATTTTTAATTTTTTATTTTTCATTTCTTATTTTTAATTTTCCATTTTTCATATCTTATTTTTCATTTTCCATTTTTCATTTTTCATTTTTCGTTTTTCATTTTTCATTTTTTATTTTTCATTTTTCAATTTTCATTTTTATTTTTTCGTTTTTCTTTTCTTATTTTTCATTTTCAATTCAAATTTTTTTATTTTTCATTTCTTATTTTTCATTTTCCATTTTTCATATTTTATTTTTCATTTTCCATTTTTCATATTGTTCATTTTCCATTTTTAATTTTTTTATTTTTCATTTCTTATTTTTCATTTTCCTTTTTTCATATTTTATTTTTCATTTTTAATTTTTAATTTTTCGTTTTTCATTTTTCATTTTTTATTTTTCTTTTTCCATTTTTCATTTTGCATTTTTCGTTGTTCATTTTTAATTTTTTATTTTTTATTATAAATTTTTTATTTTTCACTTCTTATTTTTCATTTTATATTTTTTATTTTTATACCCTATACCACTGTGTGGTCTGGGTATAATGACTTTGTGCTGATGTTTGTAAATACCAGAAATTCTTGACCTAGACCCATATTTTATTATACCGATTGACAGAATCACTTTCTGAGTCGATTTAGCGATGTCCGTCTGTGCGTCTGTGTGTCCATGTAAGCCTTGTAATCAAACTACAGATCGAAAATACGAATATATTTTGATAAAATTTGGTATATAAGCTTATATCGGCCATAGCATGAACGCTATTGAAACTGGTGGAAATCGGTGTATGTTCAGACCTAGTCCCCATACAAATGACCCCTATGGAGTCGACTTAAATTGTTATAAAATCCAAATTAACTTATAGATCTCGGTCAAATTGGGTTTGTGTATGTTTATTGCTCCCAGTAATTAGTAGTTCAAAAGACAATTTAAGACAATTATTAGTCATAGCCCCCATATGAAGCTAATTCCTGATCTTCACTTAAATCGATCAAAAAACAAAAATATTGCACAGATTTTTCTCAAATTTGGTTTATAATTGTTTTTGCAAAAAATAAGTGACCTAAGCAAATATGGTGAGGATCGGTCCATTTTTCGATCCAGTCCCCATACAAATATAGCATTCGATATGAACGTTTTCATATCCGAAGGAAAAAAAATTAAAAACAATGCCATTCAAATTTGGTTTATGCTTATTTTCTATATCTAATTAGTTGGACATAAGATAGAGGGTCTCCAAACGCATGGTATAGGGTAGCGTATAGTCGGTCTAGATCGACTATAAATTTCTTACTTGTTAATTTTTCATTTTTTTTTTATTTTTAATTTTTTAGTTTTCATTTTTTATTTTTTATTTTTCATTTTCCATTTTTGGTTTTGTGATTGTATTGTGAAACAGATTTTTACTCGCCTCGCAAGTTACGATTATACTTTCTACTATACCTTATATTGTATCATTTCACTATTTTCTATTTATCTCAAGTTACATTCTTTTTATATTCTCTTGTTAATTTGCATTTCTCTGAATATTACAATAACAAAACTAATTTTAAGCGTTTATGTATGTCAATAACCAAATTATTATCATTTATGTTATTTTAGTTCTAGTAAAAGTTTGACCTTTCAATAATTTAACAACTTATAATTTAACTTCAAAGAAGTGTTAGTGCTTCAATTAAGAAGTAAAATAAGTAAAGAAATTATTTATGTCGCGTATAGATGTTTTACACATTAAAAGCAAAAATAGTTCACAGATTTTCTCAAATTTGGTTTGTATGGTCATGATCGGTCATGAATAATATAATATAAAAATAATATAAAAATAACATCCGATATCAACTTTTCGTTTCTACACGCCTCAAATTAATTAAAATAAAACTATAATTATTGTTATTGTTTCAGTAAAGTTGGGGCCTAAACCATTTCTCGAAACTCATGGTATAGGGTTATAAATATTCGATCTAGACCGCATATAATTTTCTTAGTTGTTTTTTTTTAATTTATAATGTTAAAGGTTTCTTTTGCTCCAAAAATTTTAATTCAAAAATAGAGATTTCTTTATGTCTTAGGCATTTAGTCAGTTTCTATATGAAAATTAGCAATATCTAAATTCATAAGCATTTATAAACCTAATTATTTCGTAACTTCTAAGACACATTCAATTCAATCTTATCTCCGGATTCTATACTAACATAAATAAAACTGCTCAATAGTCACTCACCCAGGGCTGCATTAACCATAATATTAAACGGAGCATAAAATTGTACGAAAATGTTATCGTTAGGCATTACTACATCAGTAAACTGATAAAAGGTTTTTGATAAGAATATAACAGAAACACTTACGTTCTACAACAACAGGTGAATTTTTCAAATAAAGAGACAAAATAAGCACAAATATAAACAGTCTTTTTTAGCGAATTATATAGAATAAAATGAATGAATCACAGCTTTTTGATACGAGTAAAAACAAAAGCTAAACCAACATGAGTAAGTGTGTCAATTGCACTTGTTAGTTCGTAACCCAAAAACATGGAAACCTAAACATTTGAAAGAATGTATTCTCTTAATTTTTATTCAATTTGAAAATTTCAAAACCCCTTAGCCAGCAATGACTCTTTACCAACATACCTCAGTAAAATGGCTATATGTGCAATGATTAATTTTCAATTTTTGTCAAGCATTTGTCTCTGTTATTTGTTTTTATTTTATATTTGTTTTATTATTAAATAGCCCTTAAGAAAATTAACAAAACTTATTTCATATATATATATTCATGACGAAAATAATATAATTTCGATTTTCTTCATAGAAAATGGTTATATGTGCCAAAACAATTTTTTTTAAAGATATATAGCTATCATGAATTTATTTAAATATTAATAAGATATTGTGTTGCCTTTTTGTTTTTCGACTAGTTCTAGTCTTCGTGGCATTGAATTCACCAAGTTTTTCAGAACGGCCAAGTCTATTTTTTCCCACTCCCTTACTATTGCTTGTTTCAGCTGCTTCAAAGTGTCATACTGCTTTGAGGCACTGAAAATTCTGGCAGAAAGTATGCCCCAAAGATCCTCAATTGGATTGAGATCTGGGCTTAGAGCCGGCCATTGCAGTAATGGAATGTTGCGCGACTCGAAAAAGTCTTTTGTAACACGTGCAACATGGATAGGCGCGTTATCTTGCTGAAATATCCAATTATCGCCATGGAAGTCCTCTGCAAACGCAATCAGCTCACTGTTCAGCAACTCTATATAAGCTTTTGCATTCATTCGGCTCGGCACAAAGCATATTGGGGACTTACCCAGAGCACTAATTGCAGCCCATAACATGAGGGATCCGCCGCCATGGTTGCGGTTGTAGCAAGTCTGCCGTGGACGACGCATATCTCGCCAATATTTGTGGTAGCCATCTGGACCATCCAAATTAAATTTTTTTTCATCACTAAATATAACTGATTGGAATGCCGAGTCCCAAAATTTGTATTTCTCGTAGAATGCAATGCGAGCATCTCTGTGACGTTTTGTTAGGCGTGGTTTAGGAACTTTTGATACATACTTGAGATGCAAGTCCCATCTCAAAACTTGTTGCACACGCTGCCTAGTAACAGTAAGTCCTAATTCGGCCTTAATTTTGTTGCAACTCATCATATCCATTGTAGCTAATTCTCGAATGCGCCGCTTAGTCCGCTCATCAGTAGATGGTTTTGGTCTTGTGCGTTTCTTAATGGCATAGTTTTCTGGACTTTTCAAAAAATTTGTGATGGTATTGCGGTGCCGATTTATAGCGACTGCAATTTGGCCCAATCTCACCTTGTCTTCATGCATTCCCTTGATCGTACCCTGCTCTTCTTTCGATAGTTTTTTTCCGCGAGCCATTTTGAGCTAAAGTATGATTTTATTGTAATATTTTTACAGTTCCTTAAATTTTTCTACTTACTTATGCAATAATAATAAAATTGTTTGCGAAGATGTTGACGCTTCACTATTCAGAAAACAATTAAATCATTTTGCACATATAGCTATTTGCTATTATTCACACATATAATGACGCTTACTTAAAGTAACGGTACCGCAAATGAATTGTAAAGATGATTGGTCTGCGGGGTAAATAAACACAAACCATGCTTTTTAAAAACTGTACGCTCAAAATTAGTGAGTTGTTGTTCCAACATGAGATATAGCGAAAACATTTTTTGCACATATAGCCATTTTACTGAGCGTATATTCGGATTCTTAAATGGTTTCAATATGAAACAGATGAGCTCATAAAGTAATTCAAAGTCAAGTGGTATAGCGTATACAAATTGTGGTCAAAAAACACAATTTTTCAGTAGAAACTCACATTTCTAATACCAGAAACTAGGGAATCCAAATCCGGATTTGGAAATTTCGGAATTCCGGAATTCCGCCTTGTTTTTTAAATTCGAAATTCCGGAATTGAAATGAATCGAATTCCGGATTATTCGGATTTAAATATTTTTTTTGCTTTTTAAGAAATTACACGGAATTCCAGCGACTGACAAAAAAATATACAAAAAAAATATATTACTTTCTATTGTAACGATTTATTTAAAAAAAATAATACAAACAGTTTGCCATGAGAAATAAAAATAATGTTATTCGTTTTGATATTTAAATTTTTTGTGTTGTGTTATATGTTATATTTAAGTGTAATAGTAAATTTAGTATAAATAAACAGTAAATCATTATCAAGTTCAATTCTTCACGGTAGCATTTGATACAGGTAGGTTTTATTAGTTTCAAAATTTCATATATTTCTTGTGTACATATTTTTAATCCCAAGGATGGCGGATAAGCAAAACGAAATTTTTTTTTGATGTCTCCTAAGAGAGTACTTCAAATTTGGTGTGGAATTATTTTTTACGAGGGACAAAAACTCAAGTGGCGAAATGTACACAATGTAAGCACGCTTTAAAGATATTGGGTGGGTGTACGACACCCATACACTCCCATTTGCGAACTAAACATAACAAGATATTAAATAAATGAAAAATTGATGATACGGATGCTGCTAGTGTGAATACCGGCGATTTAGCTACAAAATCAAAACGATTAAAGATTTTTATATTTCAAAAGTAGACGAAACGGATACCGTTTCGCATATTTTGTAGTTCAGACGATTTAAGAAAATGTTTACGAACGCGGGGATTTTGTGATATTCCGAAATCACGTATCAGTATACAAAAAGTCGTAATGGATTGCAGCAAAAAAAATCGGCTGTCGATAATTTCGGAAATTATTTCTCAAAAAAACAGAAACGTACGTTTCAGTCTGACACTTGACGAATGGACTTCTTCTCGAAACAGAGGTTTTATAAATGTTAACGTGCATGGATCAGGAGATCGGGTCTGGAATTTGGGATTGGCTCGTATTAATGGCCGATTTGCGTCTGAAGATTGTGTAAAATTGCTGGAAAAAAAGCTTGAAGCATGCCAATTAAATATTGGAAATGATATGTTGTGCATTGTTACAGATGGTGCCTCCATGATGCAAAAAGTTGGTAGATTAATACCCTGCGAACAAATTTTATGTTTTGCTCATGCAATTCAAATTGCAATTGGTAATGTACTCTATAAAAAGCAAAAGTTTGATTTAGTAGATAATGCAACAGAAAACGAAGTAGGGCAGGTCAATAATGGAAATGAACCGAACTTTGAGTCGGATGAAGAAAATCTTACTGATGATGAGGATGATGACAACGGAATGCTGGTAGATATATGGGAATTGTAACTGATGTTATGGAAACCACTGAAAAGTTTCAACTACGAGCATTAATCACAAAAGTTCTGAAAATTGTTAAAATTTTTCGTCGTTTTCCTTTGAAAAATGAAGTGCTTCAAAAATACGTGAAGCAAGATCATAAAAAAGAATTACAGCTTGTGTTAGATTCAAAAACTAAATGGAATAGCATGTTGTCCAATGATAGAGCGTTTTAATATTTTGAAAACTTCATTAAAAAAAGCACTAATTGACATTAAAAATTTTATATGAATCAGAATGGGATTCGGTATCACGAATATCAAAAAATTTTATGCCAGTAAAATTAGCCGTAGACGCCATATGCCGTGCAGATGCTGATGTGCTACAATATTTACATAATGGTGGCAAAACAAAAATTCACATTAGCATTTCCGGTCACTCGAAAACAGAAATAAATAAAATTATTCTATTACTGGCCCGGCGACTTAATGATGAAATTACTGCTGAAGTTGATTCAACGGATTCCGAGTCTGATTCTGATTTAGATTTGAACCCAACGAATTTTTTGAAAGTGAAACGCAGCCCTCCTTACAGAAATTGTTGCAGCAAAAAATCCAGCAGTCACTTTTACAGCCGACAACAAGAATTAAAAAAAAAACATCAATTCAATCTGCGATTCGAAATGAATTAAAATTTTGGGACGAACGTGGATCTTGTGTACCATTTTTGGAAATAATTTACAAAAACTTGTTGTGAATTCCCCCAACAAGCGTTGAAGCAGAGAGAGCCTTTTCCGCCGCTGGAGCATTTTCAGCAAAAATTAGGTCAATACTTAATGATACTACATTGAACTATTTGTGTATGCTGAGAAGCTTCTTCAAAAAGAAAACATAAATTTTTATTTATATAGTAATTTTAATTTTTATATTATCTTTTTTTAAATATTGAATTTGTTTTGTTTATGTTTTTTTTATTAATATTAATACAAAAATAAAAATTTTCTTTGTTTACTTTGAAATAAATTTATGCTGGTTAACCTTTTTTTTGCTCTTGACTTTTTATTTTCCAATTCCGGAATTTTTCCGGAATTCCGAATTTCATCTTACGTAAATCCGGAAATTCTGGAATTCGGTTTTCGTTAAAAAATTAATTCCCTACCAGAAACTGCTTGGACCATTTTATTTATTTATAACCTCCTAATATGAATTAATTTTTTAACATTAATATCAAATAAATATTGATTGAATTTATTATAAACCATCAGGACCAATTTTTTAACTAGCTGCAATAATGTAGCCCATATTTAACTTTCTCTCAAACTTAAAGGTATTTGTCTTTGAAATTATATGATGTGTTTAATCCCAATCTAATAATTTAATTGCAATAACTTTAATATTCGATTATCACTACAGAAATTCTATTAACAGAACATAAATTGGCCTGTGATAATCTGAATTTTTCAGTTATTGCAAGGAAATAGCATAGCAACAGATTAGGCACGAGTTCGATTGCCACAACAAATTTGTATTCTCCATGCAGATGAAAGAATAAATACATATGTAATTGATTTTGTTATAAAATTTCTACAAAAAAACTATTAATTCTTTCAAACTTTTTAAAAATACTGAATTTAAGAACAAAATCGATTAAGTAATAAAGTACTTACCACAGCATGCAAAATTCCCTTCACTGTAATGCCAACTGTTGGAGCAAACTCTATTCTTACACCAGGTTCAATTATTAGTTTGGCACTCTTTTCAATTATTAAATGCTCACGCGCCGCATAAGGACTTTCGGAAGAGCGTAATATACGCTCACTCGTTATACTACCGCCAGCTAATTCCGTATACGACGATGTGCCGCCAGAGGTGGATGACATCAGCATATTGTCATTGTTGTCGTCATGTTTGTCACCCAAAAGAGGTGGTGGAGATTTTGTTGTTGGCAAAGACGGTGCAAACTGCAATTGAGTCTGTATATTGAAATCTGGGTCGGCGTCATATTGGCTATTGGAAAACTCAGCTGACTCAAATAATTCACTTCTATGGGATTTAGTAATTAGTATGGAATTCAAAGCGATGAGCAAAACAACAAATCGATTTAATAAATGACGTCTAGGCGTCATATTGTAAGGCACTAAACGAAGTTTTGTTTATTTTATTGATTCTTCTTCTTTTTCATACGAGTTAATCTTTAAATAATATTTAATTACAAGTCCTCTTTGTAAGAACACTTTCTGAAGGCCACATGTTTAATTTTTTATTTTTTTTTTGTTTTTGTTCTTATTACCTTTTCTATAGAAATGAAACCGAAATTACACAAAACATGAAATTAAAGTAAACCAACAACACACACATTCGCCTTAAACCTTCTTTTCAACTAACGGGTTTTTCTATTGTGTCTTCATTTACCAGTTAATGAATATTTTCCCCCCTCAATAATACTTAGAAATTTTTAAAGTTGTTGGCTCAAATATAATGACAACACACACAACAACGTCGTAACCTTTACTTGTTAAGTTTTTCCCTTTCACAGCTTAACACGTCTATACGCAAACAACCGTTATAAACTACTAACTTGGTACTCGCTTGTTTACATTAAGAACTTTACTTATGCTTTTAGTTCTCTAAATTTGGGATCTCTCTCTCTAAATTTTACAATCCAACAACTACTCATGTATAAAACACAATAACAGTAACGTTACCAAATTCTTCATTTATGCGAGTACAATAAACATGAATGCCCAACAATCAAACAAATACAACATTCTTTAAGAAGTTTGTTTTTTTTTTTGCTTTGTTTACAAATTTACGTTATCCATCACAAAGAGAAAGAGTAATGTTGATGTCATACCGAAAGAGAACACAAAATAACTGTAAATTATTGAATATTAATGAGAAGTAGACAGAATGCGTATACGAGTATGTACATATGTTTGCTAACATGTAATATTTGTTGAAGCTGTTTCAATATGCGTTTGGAAAACATGCATTCCAAACATGGCTAAAAGAGTTGTGTCATAAATATTGATACTTTGACGTTATAGGTGCATAATGCTGACTTTAAATTTTTTAAATTTTTTTGTAATAAATTTTTTTTTATATTTGGAATCGGTTTATTATTCAGCAAAATTCAGTGCGGGTAAAAAAGATGTTTTATAGTTTTATATTTTTAATAAATTAAAAAAATTCATATTATTAAATCAACAATTAATTAAACTATAAATAAAAAGGCTTAGAAAAAGATTACTTCTAAATATCTCAAAAATATAAATTCAATTATGGTAATCTTCGAAGCAATTACAGTTTTTTGTGAAACAAAAATGTTTTTTTTTACAAAAGGAACGATTTTCCTTTCCATTTTTAGTACAAATAAAAAAGTAGTAATTGATTCTCTGCGATCTATATTTAAAAATTTACAACAAATACAAAACCAAAGCTACAGTTATTTATGTAAAAAATAAAAACACAACTCACTGACTTGCTTTGAGTGGAGTAAATTAGTTGCTAATATTGACCGTTGACGACCAACGGGATATGTATGGCCCATGGATTTTTTCCTTGAAGGAATTTAAAAAAAAATATTTGTTTACGACACTTTTGTTTAGAAATGTTGGGTCATTAAGTAGGAATCCACAAAAAAAAAAAAAAAACTAATAAAATTAAAAATTAACCTATTTTCTGCCACTATTTGTAGGCGTTTTAATATTTCGTTGCAACTATCAGCGTTTGATTCTTTTAGTCCATTTAAAAAAAACTTGCAGAGCCCAGCCCTCGAAATCCGAGTGCAAATTTTAGGAAATTTTAGTTTTTCATTTAATACATAATTTTATAAGAGCCTAAAGGTGTGCTAATCAATTCACAATTCAACACTTTTTAAATAAAATTTATTAAATTTCATTATAAATATTTGTTGAACACACAGAAGATATATAAATGGGTTTGTTAATAAATTATTTTAAAGGAGCCTGAATGTACGGTAATCAATTATACCCAATTTACAATTCAACAAAGGGCTTTTGACATTTATAATAAACAGTATGTGTTTTATGTATGTGTTAGTAGCAATTTTAAATGAGCATTACTCAAAAAAAAAAATATGTTCCAGACAGTGCAAATCTGTAAATCTGGTGGACAACTAAAAAGAAATACCTTTCAAATAAGGTATTTTTGATCAAATTCGGTTATTAACTACAATTTTTATATCGGTCACAAGAAATCGCCTTGCCTGTTAATGTTATAGATATAAAAATTTTTAGAATTTTCTGATTTTTCGATGACTAATTGTAGTCATAAACTAGAACAAATCTATGAATAGTATTGATTTTAAAATTGTATAAATTGTTGATGTTTATTGCTGTTTTGACAAATAAATACGACATTTAGTCGATTTTTCGAGCATTTAGTTTTATCTTAATTTTTTTAATATTGGAAATTTTTTTGAAATTGGTCCAAAAATTGGTCCTAAAAAGGCTTATTAAATTTATATTGCCACTAAGGCTTCCTGTGAAAACTGATTTTAAAATTTTTTTTTGTATTCTTTCCGTTTGTTTCGTATTTTAAATATATTTTAAAACAGTAGATTCATTTGTTAATCAATGATAACATAATGGAGATCGAAATTTATTATTTTAATAACAAAAATTAATATTTAGAATTTCTTACAATTGATCTTTCACCACAGACTTTAATTGCCAAATTTTCCTTATATTTTGAAGATATTGAGTTACAAAATTCCGATCCGCGGTCTTCTTTTTTTTATTGAGATAGTGCTAATTTTCGCTTAACTTTTGGGAGCTAAATAAGTATTTTTATGTTATAAACTAGCATATTCCAGCCCTCGAAATTGGGATGCAAATTCTTGGAAATTTTATTTTTTCATTAAATAAAGACCCTAAAGGTATGCTAATGAATTATAGCCAATTCACAAATCAATACAAAAAACAAACTCATTTTTATTACAAACACATTATGTATGTGTTAGTAGCAACTTCAAAATAAAGAAAAAAAATTAAAAATCTGTAAATCTGGTGGACAGCGAAAAAGAAATACCTTTCAAATAATATGCGTTTGGTCAAAATCGGGATAAAACGGTAGAACAAAACATCGGTCACAAAAATCTCCTAGCCTATTAATATTGCAGACAAGCAACCGTCTCCACTTAGTTCGCTCAAAACGAGTACACTAACAATTTTAAAATAATTAACTGAGAATTTTTGAACAATTGGTTTTCTTGTTCTAACGAAACCAGTCAAAATGACTACAAGTTAAAAAAAAAAACTGCCAAAAATCAATTTATTGTATAATGTTAATGATTTTTATATGTTGAGTGCTATATGGCTGCATTAAAATAATCAAAATTAACTGTTTTCACGACATAGGCTGCAGAAAAACTTTTAAATTTTGATTGCAAGAGCTTCAAAGTTATATTAAAAATTTAGTAACAAATTTACTATTTAGGACAATTCTTACTACATAATATTTACATATTTTTTGCCTAAATGCATTTTCTGCACAAATATTTTTTAGAACCTTAGCTACAAACTTGTATACTGTCTAATTCGGTTTTAAACAATACGATATTTAACACACACATATTAGCTTGGCTTACGAAATTGTGAAAGTTTTATACCAGATTCAATCTCCGTCAGTAAATATCTTCTTAACTTGGTTCCATTATGTTTTTAAGAAGAATAAAGCAGTTAAAATTTAAATCTTTGGTAGTTCGTAATTTAATTCCAAAAAATTTCATTTCGATTATGGTGTTTTATTTAAAATGTCGGACAAATGAAGAGCTCTCAATTGAACGGCTGTATAAGCTTCATATTATTAGATCCCTAGCGTATTGTTTTGTATATATATTCTTGATCCTTTTCACAGCTCGAGTCGATACAATGATCTCTGTCTGTCCGTCTGTTTGTTGAAATCACGTTCATTCATAAAATATATAATTCACCAGGATAAGGTTACAACAATATTGTTTGCCATTATTCCCACCAGTTTAGTGTTTAAAATGGACCGAATTGAGCGGCACTATGCTGAGATATGAGCAGAAGTTTGTAGACAGCTCTAAACAAACAAAAAAACCCAGTGTGTTTGTTGTAATATTTTAGTGGTTTAACATAAATGTTGTACAACAACATTCACAGTTCAAAAAATCCACATAAAATGATCGTACTAACAAACATAACTACCATGAGCTATGTTAGTAGAATTGCCACATATTTTTTATCGTTATCACGATATAATAAAAAAAAATCGCCAATATAAAAAATATATTTGAAACACGACTTAAAATATAACTGAACTCGAACCTGTTTATTGTACATGTTCTGTTTTTTCTTACTACACGAGCCACAACACGACTTAAGATATAACTGAACTCGAACCTGTTTATTGTGCATGGTCTGTTTTTTTTTTTTTTCAGTACACGTACCAGAACATGAACTTCAAATAAAGCAACACTCAAAAATGTGTGCTTTATGTGTGATTGAAACAAAAAGTACGTGATACAAAAATGTTCGTGTAAATAACGAAATATTAAAACGAACACAGTCATGGTTGTGTTGGGCACCGAAGAAAATTTAAAAACAAACATAATTGATATGAAAATAAAGATATGTGTTGGCTGCTTTTGAACAGAACATTGTGTGTTTCATGTGTGTATTTTCTGAACCTTGGTTGAAATATTGAGTTTAAGATGCAGGTGGAGGGTATCAAAGATTCGGCACAGCCGAATTTAGCACTCTTGTTTTTTTAGTTCGCTATAACTATAATAAATAATATTTAATAAACGAACTTAAAAATTCTTTTTCATATATGATGTTCCAAAATTCACGCAAGATTTGAATTAAGCAGAAAACACAGTTTTTATTCTGTATATTGTTATATTTTTTGTTGAATAATAAAGATCGCAGGAAAGGGTTATGTACGCAACAACACAAAGAACAAATGGCCACCATGGCTTTGCTGGCACATATGTATGTACTCTTTTGTTGAAAATTTCCATGACCATTTCGTTAATGCAGCGTTGAATTTCCTCCTTCAATGCACGAGTGGTTGTGGGCTTGATGGCACAGACCTTTCATATCATATAACCCCATCAAAAAGAAATTCAATAGTGTAATATCTCACGATTTAGGATGCTAATTCTGATCATCGAAACGAGAGAGTAAACGAGCAGGAAATATCTGGTGCAGCAATTAAATCTTTTCAGGGGCTGTATGGCATCTGGCAGCGTCTGAAACCACATGCCGTTAACATCAATATCATCAAATTTACACAGAAAGGAATCTGTTATCATTTCGCGATATCGAGCTAGGCTCATTTTCGAAGAATTATAGCCCAATGGTACCTTCACCACAAAAGCCGCAGTGGATGTACCTGTTTTTCGACAAACACGTGGCTTCTCTAAAGCCCAATTGCAGCAATTATGACGATTAATGAAGCCATTAAGATGAAAATGTGTTTCATCGCTTAAAATGATTTTGTTCGAAAAAGGAGGATTCAATTCTTAATATTCAATAATCCATTCAACGAAGTCTCTTCGTTGTGCATAGTCAGTTAATGTTTCAATTGCACTTTATAAACATGGAGGCTCAAATCTTCAGTTAATATACGCTTAAGTGTACAACCTGAAATTATCAATTGTTACCGACGACGCACTGCTTCGATATTGACATTTAAACGGATTCTTTTTTGATGACCAGTGAGTTTAGCATCACCAATGGATCCAGTCTGCCGGAATTTTTCAAATCGATATTCCGACTACTATTTGTAGGAAATTTTTATTATTTATTAAAGGTGCTATTACACGAAGTGTTTTTTACATATGTACTGTCACTTTTTTTATCCATATGAAATTCCGCATGTCTGTCAAAATTGTCTTTTACATACGATTCATAATTTTTGCTATCACACGTGCATATGTATTTCCGTATGACATAACCTCTAAATGTAAACAACAGCAGATTTAATTTGTGAATTTACAAAAATTTATTGTTAAAAAAAAGTTATACATTTTTTAATTGTTAATTAATACTCAACAATTTATTTTTCTTTCAATATTAATCTTTATAATTTACTCAGTTTTTTTTTCGCCACTAGCAGTGTTGTATTTTCATATGTTTGTCAGGCAAAAATAGAACCTGTTCTAATTGAAAAATGTACATGTGACTTTGCTCATGTATTGTACATAAACAATGTTTCATATGTATCACACGATGTGTACAACTTTTGTTGTGGAAAAATTTGACAGTACATATGTAAAAAACACATCATGTAATAGCACCTTAAATATTGTTCAACGATTAATACGTGTGTTTTATCATGCAATGCTGCATATTTACTAACCCGTCAAACTAATTTTTTCTTTTGGTTGCCAACACTTGCTTCCACAAATTCAAATATTGCGTGGATTTTGGGATACCATTTATAGTTATAACCGGGTTTTTTTCAATGCAGTATTAAAATCCTTTAGATATATTTAGATAATAATGATCTAAAATTCGTGAACATCAGACACTGAATTTTTATAAATGACGAATAATTTTGTCTGGTTTCTGTGTTACTGAGTTCGAAATTTTTCTCACAAACTTAATAAAGCACAAAAAAATATTATTTGAAATGAATTGTCAAATCCATCAAAATGACTGATATATAAATTCTCATCAGTTTCATTGATGTCAACTTGGAAAGGTTGCAGTTTCTAGAAAAAATTTTTTATATCTCCTAACAAATTCAAATTTCCGTTCAAGAGCTCATCTCTGCGTTCAAACGTCTGCATATTTGTTTTACCAGAAGTACTCGAACCAGTATAAACATTAATTTTATTAAATTAAAAAAATGCTGCTTCTTCTTTTTAATTGAATTATTGAATCGACTACTAGTTTTATTTATATTTGTAAATACTTTATTTAACCTCACAGATTTAAACAACATAGCCATGTTTGAATAAAACTGTCAAGGTTAATTGATAATTGCACTTAAAAAATAAAAAAACAATTTAAAATTTATAAATGACTTTTTAGAGAAATGTGCTCCACTATAATTAAAAGCCAAGCAAGCACCTAAGCATTACTTAGTCACTTAAGTGACGACAACAATACAAAGGTTGTAAATGGAACCTCTCTCTCTCTCTTATTCATTCAGAACAGTCAACAACACATTACTAATGTTGAAATAATATTTAAACAGCATCACATATTGTTTTTAAAACATAAAAAAATCAAATAAAATAAAAACAATATGTTTTTTGAGTGTACTCAACTCACGAACTCTTTTCTTTAGCTTAGTAATATTCAGAGCTTTGAAAGATTGAATAATGTAATGAATAAATTCCTTATATAATAAATAAATGAATTAAATTTTATTATGGAATTTAAAAATATTTATTTTAAATTATCATTTTTGGGAGTATGATATGATACCAAATTGCGTTCATAAAGATGAACAGTGTCATAGAAAAAAAATCATGTGAGTCCGATCACAGGGGAGATGTGTAAACATCTAGTAATTAGATTTTTTATGGCACTTTTTTAAAATCAAACAAAAGGCGTCATCTATATATCACTTATAGCAAATAACAGCAGGGGCTCTGCTAAATAAAAATATTTATTATTATTTATTATTTCAACTACATAGTTAATTTTTAATTTTTCGCTTTTCATTCTTCATTTTCCATTTTTCGTTTTTCATTTTTTATTTTGCATTTTTATTTTTCATTTTTAATTTTATTTATTTCATTTTTTATTTTTTTTTTTTTATTTTCCATTTTTAATTTTTTAAATTCATTTTTCGTTTTTTCATTTTGCATTTTTCACTCTTGATTTTTCATTTTTCATTTTTAATTTTTCATTTTTTATTTTTCATTTTTCGGTTTTTATTTTTTATTTTTCATTTTTTATTTAACATTTTTAATTTTTAATTTTTTATTTTTCATTTTTTAAATTCATTTTTCGTTTTTCGTTTTTCATTTTTTATTTTTCACTTTTTTTACTTTTCATTTTTTATTTTTCATTTTTCATTTTTTATTTTTCATTTTTCATTTTGTATTTTTAATTTTTTACTTTGTATTTTTCGTTTTAATTTTTCATTTTTCGTTTTAATTTTTCATTCTTCGTTTTTAATTTTTTTTTTCTTTTTTTATTTTTAATTTCTTATTTTTTATTTTTCATTTTGCATTTTTAATTTTTTAAATTCGTTTTCCATTTTTCGTTTTTCAGTTTTCAATTTTCATTTTTCGTTTTTCATTTTTCATTTTCATTATTCCTTTTTCCTTTTTTCATTTTTCATTTTTTATTTTTCATTTTCCATTTTTCATTTTTTATTTAGCATTTTTCATTTTTAATTTTTCATTTATAATTTTTTATACCCTATACCACTATGTGGTTTGGGTATAATGACTTTGTGCTGCTGTTTGTAACAACCAAAAATATTTGACCTAGACCCATCTTTAATTATACCGATCGACTCAGAATCACTTTCTGAGTTGATTTAACAATGTCCGTCCGTCCGTCCGTCCGTCCGTCCGTCCGTCCGTCCGTCTGTGTGTCCATGTAAAGCTTGTAATCAAACTGCAGGTCGCAAATATGAATATATTTTGATGAAATTTGGTACATAAGCTTTTACCGGCCATGGGATGAACGCTATTGAAATTGGTGAGAATCGGTCCATGTTCAGACCTAGCCCCCATACAAATTACCCATATGAAATCGACATAAACTTCCATAAGATCCAAATTGTCATATAGATCTTACTCAAATTGGGTTTGTATGCGTTCATTACATCCACTAATGAGTAGTCCAAAAATGATCCTTTGACCCCATATAGAGCTGCTTCCCGATCTTCACTTAAATCTATTAATAAACAAAAATATTGCACTGATTCTTCTCAAATTTTGTTTGTATATATTTTTGCAAAATACAAGAGACTTTACCAAACATGATCAGGATCGGTCCATTTTTGGACCTAGTCCCTTTATAGATATAGCATCCGATATGAACTTTTTCATATCTGCAGCCAAAAAAATTAATAAAAATCCCACTCAAATTTGGTTTTTGCTTATTTTCAATGTCCAGTTAGTTGGACCTAAGAGATAGGGTTTCTAAACGCATGGTATAGGGTATCGTATAGTCGGTCTAGACCGACTATAATTTTCTTACTTGTTATATTTCATTTTTTTTTCCATTTTTAATTTTAAAATTCATTTTTAATTTTTCGTTTTTTCGTTTTTTACTTTTTCAATTTTGATTTTTCATTTTTTATTTTTCATTTTTTATTTTTCATTTTTCGTTTTTTCACTATCTGATTCGATTTAACGATGTCCGTCCGTCCGTCCGTCAGTCCGTCCGTCCGTCTGTGTGTCCATGTAAAGTTTGTAATCAAACTGCAGGTCGCAAATATGAATATATTTTGCTGAAATTTGGTATATAAGCTTCTATCGGCCATGGGATAAACGCTATTGAAATTGGTGAGAATCGGTCCATGTTCAGACCTAGCCCCCATACAAATGACCCCTATGAAATCAACATATATTGCCATAAGATCCAAATTATCATACCAATCTTAGTCAAATTGGGTTTGTATGTACATATTACATCCATTAAATAGTAGTCCAAAAATGATCCCTATTGGACAACTCTTAGTCATAGGCCCCATATAGAGCTGCTTCCCGATCTTCACTTAAATCTATCAAAAAACAAAAATATTGCACTGATTCTTCTCAAATTTTGTTTGTATATATTTTTGCAAAATACAAGAGACTTTACCAAACATGGTCAGGATCGGTCCATTTTTGGGCCTAGTCCCCATATAGATATAGCATCCGATATGAACTTTTTCATCTCTGCAGCCGAAAAAATTAATAAAAATCCCACTCAAATTTGGTTTATGCTTATTTTCTATATCCAGTTAGTTGGGTCTATGAGTTAGGGTCTCTAAACGCATGGTATAGGGTATCGTATAGTCGGTCTAGACCGACTATAATTTTCTTACTTGTTTATATTGTATTTTTAAATTTTTTATTTTGAATTTTTCGTTTTAATTTTTCATTTTCCTTTTTCGTTTTTCGTTTTTAATTTTTCTTTTTTTTATTTTTAATTTCTTATTTTTTATTTTTCATTTTCCATTTTCCATTTTCCATTTTTAATTTTTTAAATTCATTTTTAATTTTTCTTTTTTCAGTTTTTATTTTTCATTTTTCATATTTCATTTCTCATTTTTCCTTTTTTTATTTTTCATTTTTTATTTTTCATTTTTATGTTTCTTATTTTATTGGTCACTTTTTTTTTGTACTTTTCATTATATATATTTTTAATTTTTCATTTGTTATTTTTAATTTTTCGTTTTTTATTTTTGATTTTTCGTTTTCATTTTTTATTTTTCATTTTTCATTTTTTATTTTTCATTTCTTTTTTTTTTTTCATTTTCCATTTTTAATTTTTTAAATTCATTTTTCATTTTTCATTTTTTTATTTTTCACTTTTCGTTTTTCATTTTTTATTTTTCTTTTTTTATATTTCACTGTTTTTTTGTACTTTTAATTTTTTATTTTTCATTTCTCATTTTTTATTTTTCATTTTGCAACAGCGACAAAAAGTTTATTACATATCATAATTTTTTAACCAATACAATCACAAGTCACACCGATTTTGTCTTACGTCTTATATCTTACGCTGTTTTTGTGATTGCATTGTGAAATAGATTTTTTTCTGGTAAATCGACTCAAAACCTATGTATGTATATACTCGGATCACAATTGGTAGAGATAATGTAGATAGAATTAATTCTTTTTAGCTCTGCTAGGGTTATTGGCCATCAGTATGTAATTGAAACAGTTAAAACGAGCAACTAACGTAATTCAACCAAGCAAGCAACCAACTAACTAACAAAACTTTACTTTTTACAAATATCCACATGTACATACGTACGAATATTTATTGATGTAGCTATGCAACCCGCTAATGCAGTTACAATCCATAAACTGCAATTTTAAAAAACGCAATGTTCTTTTTGTGCATCTAAGCGTTCCGAAAATAATTATGAGTAGTTTTCTGTTTTCGGTTAGAAAACTTTAATTGATATGATTTTTTCTTGTTTTGGTATGATTAACACAATCTTTCAAGCAAGTGTAGGTGGTGGTAGTGGCGTTTGCTGTTTTATTTATTATGGTTTTGGCTTTTGTTTTTCAAGTGTAAAGTAATGGGTTGCCAACAGGTTTCTTTATGATTGCAATACAAGAAAGCGAAATACATATACATACATATATGTATATATTGTTTTTTTTTTTTGTAAATAATTTGTTTTGGTAATTCTTTTTGTAATCTTTTAAACCATTTTCTTGTTTGTTTGCTTATTACAAGTATTAATTAATATTATTTATATTTTCTTTCTTAATTTTTTAGTTAACATCATCAATAATCCAACAACCGTCCAACGAAAAGGTAATTTAATTAATAAATTATTGGCATTAACACACTCATACACTCAAAATCTTTTTTATTACCACTACAGAAACATTTTTATGAATTATAATTTTTTCACAATTTTGAAAATGACTATTTTCTTTAAAACTTTATGATTTTCTTTAAAACTTTGATCGATTTATATAAATTTCTATGTAGATTTTACGATTTTATAAAAATTCTTTAAGATATTTTGGTATTTTTTATTAAATAATTGAATTTTTTTGTAAACTTAGGCGCGGTCAGCTTTGTCATTTTATGACTTAAACACACGGACGCACACATACATTTAAAACGATCGTGCCCGCAGCACCACTTTTAACAAAAATTGTAGTCAACAAGTTAATAGAAGAACACACGGTGTTAACGAATTTCTAACCGAAAAAAAATATACCAACCACTCAAGCTTACAGCCGTTTAACTTCTGAGAAAAGCTACTTGAATGCCTGTATAATAACCAAACTACGAATAAACTAAACACACGCACACACACACACACATCTTCTCTCCTGCAATGCGAGAGAGCTTTTTCTGTGTGCGAGTTTGTGGTTGGTTGTTGGTTGAAATTGTTAACTTTAGTTTAACAAAATAACGTCTATTTTGTTTTGTTTACGTTTAACGTTTTTGTTGTGCTTTAGATTGTGCTAGGCTGATATTAACTTGGCTTTTTTGACATATTGTTAAGTTTGACAGTTGGTTGTGGTTTGTAAAGAAGCTGTGTTCTGTTAACACTTTCAAGTAAATCGTTACTTTTAGTGGCGAGTTTTTATACACTTCACTCTTTTGTAGTACAGGGTACGTACATGCTGCTATTTATAATTAACAAAAATCCACCGACTGACTCCACTATGCATATTCGACTTCGAACCACAACGTTATATATTTCTGTCTTTTATTAGTTTTGTAAATTACCATTCTACCCAGAAACCGTTTACATAAATATTATCTGAATCAGTCTACTTATTAACAACCCTACCGACTTGCTCTTAAATCTCTCTTTAAACATATAAATATGAAATCACGTTCTTTTAATTTGTTTATGGATAAATTTATTTACTTAAATAACCTCACCAATATTAATTGTAACAAGATTATTTTTGACCTGGTTCCTCAAATATAAACCTCATTCTATTAAATATGTTCAAATTATCTCCAGGAAAAAAAATTCTAAAAATTATGCTAAATAATGATAAATGTTGTTGTAACGTTAGGAACAAATAAATTACAAGCAGCATATCTTCCCTCCCATCTTTATTACACAGACCTTTCAAACAATTAGCTAAACTTTAAACGATGTAATAAAGAAAGTAAACAGCAAAATAATAAAAACAAGTGTTTTATTAAGAATTTGTATATATGGTGCAACAGCCTAAGTAAATAAATGTATGTGTATAAACTTGTTGCTCACGAAAATATCATATTCACCATTGAATTGTGTCTAGGATAAGTATATCATCAGCTGAAATGTAAAAAGCCGTAACAACACAAATATTGTAAATTGATTTTTTTTATTCAGTGTGATGAACAAACCCATATATTCAACAAGTACAACAGTTTTCGTTTTTCGTGTAAAGAAGCTAAAAATTTTGTATAGAACTTTTTCATTCACGACAAATTGTAATTTCCCTTTGGAACATTGTGAAGTAAATAAATTTTAGTAAGCAAATTATATGTAGGCAGTCTAGACCATCTATACTCTACTATATATTTAAAAACCCTTTCTCTTGGGTCCAACTAATTGGATATCAAAAATAAGCATAAATCAAATTTTAGTGGCATTGTTATTAATTTTTTTTTACTTTGGATATGAAAAAGTTTGCAGGAACATATACACACTATCTGTGCAATGCTTTTGTTTTTTTTTTTTGTAGATTTTAGTGAAGCTCGGGAAGCTGCTTTGTTTTTTTGGTAGATTTTAGTGAAGATCGGGAAGCTGCTTTATATGGGGGCTATGACTAACAATTGTCCTACATGCTTTATATTTGGCCTACTGAATAACAGATGTAATAAACATACACAAACAAATTTTGAATGAGATCTATATGATAATTTGGATCTTATGGCAAATTAAGTCGATCACATAGGGGAAATTTGCAAGGGGATTAGGCCTGAACATGTACCTATTTTCACCAATTTCAATAGCACTCGTCGATAAAAGCTTACGTACCAAATTTCGCCAATATATCTGTGGTAACAAGCATTAACCGCCTAAGTCGAAAATCATGCATTCGAGAAAAATAACTTTTTTTTATAAATGTAATGGGGCTTCATTACGCTTAGGTCAGTATATTTTTATTAGAAAATAGTATAAGAAATATAAAGTTTTTTTAGTAGAATACGATATCATACAGAAAGTCCTTGTTAGCCACACGTAACCATAACCAAACGTATCAGCTGTTTTTTTCTGTTATATGAAAAACATTTAAAGCAGTTACCGAATTCAACTGCCACGTAATCGGAACGTCCCAATCTGTTGAAAATACGAGTAGATTTTTGCTACGTTTTTACATTTGTGAACAGCTGAAAATTTTATACAGCATATTGCTGTTCGTTTTTACGTTCTATAATTGCACTTAATACCAACGTTACATTTACGGTACGGACACATTTCAACAACGTGTGGCTAACTAGACCTTAACTCAAATTGTTCTTATGTCGACTTAGGCGGTTATCGCTTGTGACCACAGATATATTCATATTTGCGACTTGTAGTTTGATTACATGGACACACAGACGGACGAACATACGGGCGGACATCGCTAAATCGATTCAATATTATACCTATCGACTCGATCGGTATAACAAAAGATGGGTCCAGGTAACCTGGTATCGGGTATAGAAATTGAATTTGTTATCAATTACCTAAAATTTTAGTTCAGTTTATTTTCAAATTTAAACTCTTTACATAAATTTCGAAAATTCAACAACTCAAAACACTGAAGCTTAGCGAAAACAATTCAAAGTGTGCAAACAAAGTAATGTAAACACGGACATAATTCGCTTACTTTAAATAATATATCGCAACAACCTGTAGCACAGGTCAGTCATAGCGTTGCCATTCGCTGAGAGTAAAAATAATTTTGAATATTTACAATGGAAATAAAATATAAAATTCAAAAATAATTTGCTTGTTATTCTAAACAGCTGTTTTCATAAGACTTGAGTGGGATGGTGTAAATGGCCTAAGTATGCAGAAATATTCGGTACGACTTTATGACAGTCCGATGCTTTTCTCCGGATTTTTATTTCGAAAAATCATACGGCTGAGTGGTATCGTGTAAATCGACTTTATTAGTAATTTTTTTTCAAATTTGATGTAGTTACTCGTATACCCCTTAAAATATGCGTAAAGACCAGCTGAAAACGAGAAAAATAAAATTTATATTTTACTAATTTGGATATGAGATTTTTCAATATCAACGTTAGATTCAAAAAAGAGCCATATTGCCGCTTTTGATTTTCGTTTTTACTGCTTTTAGCACAAAATTGTACATATTTGAACAAATTTAAACTTTTTAATCAGAGAGAAATTATTTTGTTCTTTTATTCATTAGTAAGACAAAAATTATATATAACAAAAATTATAAGTTGATTAACAAAGATTCCGATATGAAAAGATAAATTCCAAGAATAGCACCAACCAGATGGCTTTCTATAGAAGGAGCCATATATGGCTTGAAAATGAAAAATGAAAAAAATCGTTTTAGACGACACTGTTAGTTGGCTCAATTTTATCAGAAGCAGAAAAATTGAATCTGGCATTCGTAGCCCAAAATACGGACCATACAAAACTTTTTGATGAGATGTATCGATTATTATAAAATAGGATAATTGCACCCAGCCGTAAATTTGATTATAAATTTAATTAATAAACGACAGTTAATTGAGTTCACAACATTTTTTATACCCTATACCACTATGTGGTTTGGGTATAATGACTTTGTGCTGCTGTTTGTAACAACCAAAAATATTTGACCTAGACCCATCTTTAATTATACCGATCGAATCAGAATCACTTTCTGAGTTGATTTAACAATGTCCGTCCGTCCGTCCGTCTATGTGTCCATGTAAACTTTTAATCAAACTGCAGGTCGCAAATATGAATATATTTTGATGAAATTTGGTATGTGAGCTTTTATCAGCCATGGGATGAACGCTATTGAAATTGGTGAGAATCGGTCCATGTTCAGACCTAGCCCCCATACAAATTACCCCTATGAAATCGACATAAATTGCCATAAGATCCAAATTTTCATATAGATCTTAATCAAATTGGGTTTGTATGCGTTCATTACATCCATTAATGAGTAGTCCAAAAATGATCCCTTTGGCCCCATATAGAGCTGCTTCCCGATCTTCACTTAAATCTATTGAAAAACAAAAATATTGCACTGATTCTTCTCAAATTTTGTTTGTATATATTTTTGCAAAATACAAGAGACTTTACCAAACATGATCAGGATCGGTCCATTTTTGGACCTAGTCCCCATATAGATATATTATCCGATATGAACTTTTTCATATCTGCAGCCAAACAAATTAATAAAAATCCCACTCAAATTTGGTTTTTGCTTATTTTCTATATCCAGTTAGTTGGGCCTAAGAGATAGAGTTTCTAAACGCATGGTATAGGGTATCGTATAGTCGGTCTAGACCGACTATAATTTTCTTACTTGTTTTTAAATTGTGAAAATGTTATATATTTTATTACAGAATTTGTAAAATATACAAAAAGAAATTTAAAATGCGAAAATGTTCTCAGCAATTTAAAATTACGTAAATGGCAAAATGGAGACAGAACAGAGGGCTAATCGTCGCTTTCGAAATCGAGTAAAATCAATCGAAATTTCATACTTTGGTTTATTATTAAAAGACTTCGTTTCATTTTTTTTCTCAGCTAGGGGCCATAATTCGTTAACTGTGACAGAGTAAAGTTATTCTTAGGGCCATTATTACAACTTGCCGTTAGTTAAAGGCAGGATTTTGTCGGACCGATAAATGGCTTTACATTATAAAACCTTTATTTATTACTTTTTTATCCATTAAGTATTATTATTATTAATAGTAATAACAATAAAAAATTAAAGTTGTAATAATACAAAGCTATTTATCGGGCAGACAAAATCCTGCCTTTAACTAACGGCAAGTTGTAATAATGGCTCTTAGTATTTTATTTCGGACAATAGAAGAATAACTTCGGTCGAAAAATTAATTAATATACATTAATAAACTTAATTAGTAAAAACGCTTTTCAATTGAATTTATATGTAATTTTTAAGATGATTTTTGATTTATTAATCAATGAATTGCCTGATAAGAGGGTTACCTTGATAGGGTAAATTATGTAATTATATAATTATTAAAATTTGGTACTATCTGTAGAAAAAAAAACGCTTTTCAATTGAATTTATATGTAATTTTTAAGATTATTTCGAGTACATAACTCAGTCGTTTTTAAATTATAAAGTTTCGTTGGAGAAAAAACTCTTATTAATTTAAAAAAATCATGCGAGTCCGATCACAGGGGACATCTAGTAATTAAAGATTTTATTATGGCACTTTTTTAAAATCAAACAGAAAGCGTCATCTATGCATCACTTATAGCAAACAATAGCAGGGGCTCTGCTAACATAAAAATATTTATTATTATTTATTATTTCAACCAGTTAATTTTTCGGTTTTTATTTTTCATTTTTCGTTTTTCGTTTTTTATTTTTTATTTTTTTATTTAAAATTTTTTATTTTTCATTTTTCCAAGTTTAATTTTTCGTTTTTAGGTTTTCGTTTTTCATTCTTTGTTTTTCATTTTTATTTTTCATTTTTTATTTTTCATTTTTTATTTTTTATTATTCTTTTTTCTTTTTCGTTTTATATTTTTTATTTTTAATTTTTATTTTTATCCTTCATATTTTATTTTTTTTTTTCATTTTTATTTTTAATTTTTCATTTTTCATTTTCCATTTTTTATTTGTCATTTTTATTTTTCATTTTTAATTTTTAATTTTTATTTTTATTTTTAATTCGAAATTTTTAAATTTTCATTTTTCATTTTTTATTTTTCATTTTTTGTTTTTCATCTTTCATTTTTATTTTTAGTTTTTCATTTTTAATTTTTAAATTTTCATTTTTCATTTATAATTCATTTTTCATTTTCCATTTTTTATATTTCATTTTTCATTTTTAATTTTTCATTTTTATTTTTCATTTTTTATTTGTCATTTTTATTTTTCATTTTTCATTTTTCATTTTTAATTTTCCATTTTTTAATTTTCATATTTCATTTTTAATTTTTTATTTTTAATTTTTAATTTTTAATTTTTAATTTTTAATTTTTAATTTTTAATTTTTAATTTTTAATTTTTAATTTTTAATTTTTAATTTTTAATTTTTAATTTTTAATTTTTAATTTTTAATTTTTAATTTTTAATTTTTAATTTTTAATTTTTAATTTTTAATTTTTAATTTTTAATTTTTAATTTTTAATTTTTAATTTTTAATTTTTAATTTTTAATTTTTAATTTTTAATTTTTAATTTTTAATTTTTAATTTTTAATTTTTAATTTTTAATTTTTAATTTTTAATTTTTAATTTTTAATTTTTAATTTTTAATTTTTAATTTTTAATTTTTAATTTTTAATTTTTAATTTTTAATTTTTAATTTTTAATTTTTAATTTTTAATTTTTAATTTTTAATTTTTAATTTTTAATTTTTAATTTTTAATTTTTAATTTTTAATTTTTAATTTTTAATTTTTAATTTTTAATTTTTAATTTTTAATTTTTAATTTTTAATTTTTAATTTTTAATTTTTAATTTTTAATTTTTAATTTTTAATTTTTAATTTTTAATTTTTAATTTTTAATTTTTAATTTTTAATTTTTAATTTTTAATTTTTAATTTTTAATTTTTAATTTTTAATTTTTAATTTTTAATTTTTAATTTTTAATTTTTAATTTTTAATTTTTAATTTTTAATTTTTAATTTTTAATTTTTAATTTTTAATTTTTAATTTTTAATTTTTAATTTTTAATTTTTAATTTTTAATTTTTAATTTTTAATTTTTAATTTTAAATTTTAAATTTTTAATTTTTAATTTTTAATTTTTAATTTTTAATTTTTAATTTTTAATTTTTAATTTTTAATTTTTAATTTTTAATTTTTAATTTTTAATTTTTAATTTTTAATTTTTAATTTTTAATTTTTAATTTTTAATTTTTAATTTTTAATTTTTAATTTTTAATTTTTAATTTTTAATTTTTAATTTTTAATTTTTAATTTTTAATTTTTAATTTTTAATTTTTAATTTTTAATTTTTAATTTTTAATTTTTAATTTTTAATTTTTAATTTTTAATTTTTAATTTTTAATTTTTAATTTTTAATTTTTAATTTTTAATTTTTAATTTTTAATTTTTAATTTTTAATTTTTAATTTTTAATTTTTAATTTTTAATTTTTAATTTTTAATTTTTAATTATTAATTTTTAATTTTTAATTTTTAATTTTTAATTTTTAATTTTTAATTTTTAATTTTTAATTTTTAATTTTTAATTTTTAATTTTTAATTTTTAATTTTTAATTTTTAATTTTTAATTTTTAATTTTTAATTTTTAATTTTTAATTTTTAATTTTTAATTTTTAATTTTTAATTTTTAATTTTTAATTTTTAATTTTTAAATTTTAATTTTTAATTTTTATTTTTTAATTTTTAATTTTTAATTTTTAATTTTTAATTTTTATTTTTCAATTTTTAATATTTAATTTTTAATTTTTAATTTTTATTTTTTTATTTTTCATTTTTCATTCTCCATTTTTTATATTTCATTTTTCATTCTTTATTTTTAATTTTTCGTTTGTTGTTTTTTATTTTTTATTTTTATTTTATTTTTATTTTTATTTTTAATTTTTATTTTTTAATTTTCATTTTTCATTTTCCATTTTCCATTTTTCATTTTTCATTTTCAAACAGGTTATTACGTATCATAACTTTTTCAAACAGGTTATTACATATCATAATTTTTCACCAATACAATCATAAGTCACACCGATTTTGTCTTACGTCTTACATGACAAGCTGTTTTTGTGGTTGTATTGTGAAATAGAAATTTACCCCCCTGCGCGTATAGATGTCCACACATTAAAATTTGTATCTTCTATTTACAAAAAAAATATAAATAAATAAACATAAAATAGCTCAACTTCCATTACTTCATTAAGAATTTGCCTGTATCAAATTCAGTTAGAGCATCTTTTTCTACATGAATTGGACCCATTCCTTGCGTCGAAAAGCAAACCTATACCATAATATTGCCACTGCCAAACTTAACCGTTTAATTTGTATGTCTTGGGCCTTGTCTTTTTTCCCTTTGGTCGCTGCACGAACGTTCTTCTATCATGGCCTCTTAAATTAAATCTGGACTAATCTGAAAAGAGAATAGTATTCAAATTCCGTCTTGACCAGTTTATATGTTTTCTTTAGCAAAATTTATGCGAGCTAGACAAAATTTTTTTATATCAATGGTTTTTTCACAAGATAATAATGACCAAGATCAACGTCAATTGCTCTTTGGGAAATAGTTCGAGCACATATTTTTGAATTCAGATTTTTTGTTACCTTTTTAGGTAGCATTTTTGGACTTTTTTTAATTCTCTGGGTATTAAATTATCCCTGTTTTTTACTCATTTTAGGGCGCCTTCCACCTAAATGTTGAGTCGTCTTAATATTTTTTGAAGTTGTGGATTTACACATAGAATATTTATCACAATTTTTCTTTTGCTTAAGAGCAGCAGTAAAGTCATCTATTACATTGGTTTTTAACTCTTCACAAAACTTTGTTGTTTTCATTTTTTTTTTTTTTTTTTAATTAATCAACACTCAGGGGATGCCCCTACAGATGCAGTGCATTGTGTTGATCTTAGGAAAATAGGTTAAGGAAAATAGGAAGGAGTAGTGTTTTTTTTTTTTTTTTTTTTTTTGCAGCGACAGACCAAAGCCTCTGGTGGGAATCGAACCCAGACCCCTCGGATGATAGGCGAGCACGCTACCTACTATTATTCTATAATAATTAATTATAAGTTTAAAACATTGAAAAATACAATTGTATTTAAAAAATAGTTAAAAGAAAACAATGGAAACTATAAATATTTAAATAACGGTTAAGATTTTATAAATGTCTGTTGTTTTAATCAACTCATGTAATGAAGTTTAAAAGTTTCCATTGTTTTGGCATATCAAAAAAAATTTTTTTCTATTACTTTTATTATAATTGTACTTTTTTTTTAACAAATTTGGTATCTTTCGATGGAGAACGCACCAACGATTGATTTTGCCAAAATATATGTACGTGCATAAGTTTAGAACTTAACGGGAAATTATTAAAAAACAATATTAGGAAATAAAGAATTTTGTAAAAGTTTCCAATGTATTGTCACCTGCGGTATTGCATAAAATATTAATATAGTTTTTAAAGATATTTTTAATTAAAGAATTTTTTTAATACATTTCTCCCTTAATAATCTCCACTACATTACAAATCTTTTGAGCCCAATTTTGCAAAAAAAAAAAAAAAAAGAAAAAAAAACTATGATTCGATTACCATATCATACATACACATAATCCCCTTAAAATTTTTGAAATCTAACACAGTATAATCAATTCTCTAAAACATTTATTCGTATGCATACAGAGTATTTTAATTAATATTGGGATTCCTGATAAAATTTCATTTATTTCTTTGAATAATATTCTCCCACTATAGATATCAATCATATTTAATAGTTTTTTTTTTTTTTTTTTTGTGAAGTGAAAATAATTTATTTAGCATTTCAAATTCAAATATTTAGCTAAAAACCTAAAAAAAAAAAAATCAAACCCACTATAGAGATAAGTCACAAGCAACATCTTCATTCGATATGCAATGCACGTACATAATATTAAAATGAAAAAATAATAATAAAAAAAAAAACTTGATGGAATGATAAACATTGTGTGGTTTTACATACGAGCACTATTTTCTTAATAATTGTACTCGTATGTTAGAGGTTAGCGGTTTTGTCAGTTTCAACGGAAAAGCACACATGATAATTATTCCTATGAAAATGATGAATAAAAATTACGTGCAATTGAAGCCCAATGAAGCAAACGAATCATCAATGTGAACGTGATCTATCAAATAAAATTTGTCAAAAAAAAAGGGAATTTAAAATTTAGTAATTGAGTATATTTTTGTTTGACAATGTACCGCAACTGTTAACCCTGGGAGTTGTGGGTTAAGTCCAAACCCTATCGTAGCCATGAATTTAGAAATGAAGCAAAAATCTATTAGTTTCTAAAGTTCGAGTCATTCCAAATAATTAATAATGCTCACCACTGGTACTTTTATGAAAAAAGAGTATCGAATTGAAAAAACAAAACACAATTTGAAATATTTTTTTATAAATGTAAATATACGTATTTGAAATAGTTTATTATAATTTTAAGTATTTATTTTGCTTATGTTGTTGAAACAGAGGAAGACATAATAGGATAATGTAGGTAATATTTTATATAATTAAAAATAATAATTAGAATTTATAACTTACACTCTAATTTAGACATCATTATAGTAATAACTACTTAATATTTTGCAATTAAATATTTACTTATTTCTAGTTTCTGAATAAGCAGAGTTGTATTTCGTATATTTTCTTTTTTTTATACAATGTTGCACAAAGTTATAAAACTAATCTTCAAAATACTATTTTAAAAAAAAAACTTATAAATTTATTGCAAAAAGTGTTTCTATGAACACTAAGTGTTCAGGCAAGTGCACTTAACGATAAACTTCTAACAATTATAAAAATATGTTCAACATTTTTGTTTTGCTTTTATTAAATATACAATATTTACTTATTGCTAAATGAAAAAAAAAACATGTGCAAACATGAAATTTTTACTTAGAATGAGAATTACCAAACTGATACACATCAATTGAATAAATTGAATTGTAGATTTTACAAAGAATTTATGGTTGTAACAACCGTTAAAATTATTTTGAATGTTTTGAAATGCTCATTGGAATGCGTTGGACGATTTTCAACTGCTTAAGGGAGAAATTCGGTTAGAGTTCTCTTTAAGCTCACTTGTTATTGATTACATAATAATAAGATCCCACTTGGGGAATGAAATCATAAAATACATTTAACGACTAACGTTAAAAAAAAAAATCTTTAAAAACTAATTTAAGAATAACGTTTAATTGTTTGTGCATCGTCTGAGATGGAAAACAATCAAATCTAATGAAGTAGTTAACATAATTTAATTAAATTTTTAGCGTCTCATTATATCTTCAATGCTGAAGCCTGTACGTTTAACAGCTGGTGGGTTAGGTGGTTGAATATGGCTTTGGCCCGATGAGGACGAGGTTGAAGACTGCGGCTGTATTGGAGCTGGCGAAGATGAAGTTCCTGATGGTGGAGTTGGTGCTGGCGTAGATTCAAGATGAGAATTTCGATTGGGATGATGTAAATACGACTCTGTTAGCATTGTAGCTGTAGAACCGGGTGCGGTTTTATCTGGCGATGGCTGATTTATGTGGTAGTTTGTAGGCAAATAGGGGCCAGGCTTATTAGGCATACTGGGTGGAGGAGGGCCCAAATGTGAAGGAGGAACGGTTGGAGTGGCAACAGTTGCGCCCAGTTTGAGGACTGTAGCAGCTGCAGCTGATTGTAAAGCATGTAAGTGGGGACGTGACATATTTAAAGCATACATATTTGGATTGGCGCCAAATGTTGGTGGTCTCTGACTTAAGGCATGCATGTGTTCAAAGTCAACACCCAACGAACGTTTGCGTATTGGTATAGAGCCCAAAAAACTGGGCACGGGCTCATGAGGCGAATGTAGTGGTGCGGGAGGTGGAGGAGCTTGAGATTTAGAAGCATCAATTATGACCGGTAGTGGTCCTCCTTGTTGAGTTTGAACTTTTAAATCCGTAGCACCTTGTATCATATTTTTAGAATGGAGATCTCTTCGTACATGTAGCAAGGGTATATAATGTTCATTGGATTCATTAGAGTTATGAACATTTGCAGTGCCCATATAACTGGCTATACCCGAACTCGTGCTAGGCATTAAATAATCTGGAGGAATGGCTAGAGTAGGGCCTGTTCCATTTAAGATGCCTGCATTTAACATGGCTAGTTCTTCAGCGGCCCGCTGTTGATCTGGCGTGGGTCTCATGGTGTATTGCTCACCGCCTTCATGATGACAATGGGTAACACCCTGATTCTGCACTGGACCATCCACAACATCGACATCTATTTTGCGATAACTTTTTTCTAATACTTCCTCTTTTAAAATGGTATTTTCATCTGTTTCTGGAATATCATCTTCATCCTCTTCATTTTCATCAGCTAATTCTTCGTCGGATTCATCTTCTAGCATTTCGCGATCAAACTGAGCTTTTCGTTTTAAAGTCAATCGTTCTGCCATGGAGATTCGTTGATCTCCCTCCAATTCCTCTTCTGGCTCATGATCGCCATCCAGATCATGTGTTTGTACCGGAGAATGTCGTGGTGAATCCACCTCGAGCAGAGAATCCTCTTCCTCACCACTTAGATTCCGTGAATCATCCTCTTCTTCGACCACATCCACATATTCACCGGGCACATCACCTACAGCATGAGTCAGAGTATGGCGGCGCAGATCGCAATTACGACGAAATACTTTGCCACAAGAATTACATTCATAAGGCTTATGATCGGTATGGGTTAAGAGATGAGTCTTTAAATTTGAACGTTGATTAAAACTACGACTACACACTGGACACTTGTGAGGTGATTCTTCCATATGCAAAATCTTATGAACGGCCAAAGTACGCGACTGACAAAAACCTTTGCCACACTCGGTACACTTGAAGGGCTTCTCTTTAGAGTGAATGTATCTGAAAACAAAGTAAACTAAGATTAATAAACATGTTTACGTTAATCGGTAGTTTAACAATATACCTATGATCTCTCAAATGATCTTGTCTTCGGAATGCTTTACCGCAAATATCACACGAATACGGCCGTTCATCGGTGTGAGTTCTTTCGTGAATAAGTAAATTGTACGATTTTGTAAATTGACGATTACAAAACTTGCAAATAAATTGCTTTTTCGGTCTAGAAGCTCTGCCAGGAGCACGTAACAGTCGTCTGTCTAGGCCCGCATGCATGTTAGGTGGTAAACCGGGAGGAAACAAGCCAGCCGCCGAAGCTGAGGGAAATGTAAAACTACCAGCTCCCGTTGGTGAAGGTCCTGGACCACCCAAGTAAGGAGATCCATACATGCCAGGCACACCCGGTGGCGGTACTTGACCGGGACGAGGCATTAACATGGCTGCCGCAACGGCTGCCTCTCTTAAGGCCAACTCTTTGCGCTTGTCAGCCATCATGGCCATAATTTCAAAATTTGATCCACGTTTTGGTTCTTTTCCGCCCTCTGATTCCATCATGCCACCATAAAGTGAACCAGGCCCCCTCAAAGGATTACGATGTGATGGCAGGACGGGGACAAAGGCCGAATTTGATGGATTATTATTAGACATTATATTTGGAGGACTTCTCAAATGTTGATGATAACCGAACGAAGCTCTATCCAAACTGGCTGTTGACTGTCTGCTGCTACGTTCTGTTGTATTTACACTGGTTCGAGATGATTTCAGATACAGATCCAAACGAGATTCATGTGTTGAGCTGCCCAAATGTTCTGCTAGTATGTTATTCTCAGTTGGCATATTTTACATACTACAATTCACATAATGAACCAGTTCTGCAAAGAAATAAAAAGAAAAAAGTTTCATTTATGATTTTCTACATTCTCTTCAAATGCACCGTACAAAAATTTTCCCGCTAAATATTCTATTCGTTGTATGTTAATTTAGTTTATTTTTTATCTTACTTTTTCTTTAATTCGAGCTATTTTTTTTCTATTCTTTCATACAAATTCCAGAATTTTTGTTGTGTATAAATAAAGTGCACAAGATAAGGGTTTCTTTTCAATTATATAAGGCATAAGAGGCTCAACCCAGTGAGAACTTCTATTACTTTCTTTTCGATAATAATTACATATCGCATTACATGCTCATGTTTAATAATGGGCAGGCTTACGAGGATCTTAAAAATAAGTACTAATAAAAATTGCTTTTAAAAACAATAATAATAAAATGTTGAGCGGAATTTTGAACCAGGGATCTTTGTTGATAGCTAAAAGTTCCGTTTTCAATCCAATGTAATTTTTTATATACATACATACATACATTATTTCAATGAAATTTAGAAGATAAAGCGTAACCTTTTCTGTAGGTTGTAGGTATGTATATGTTTTTGCTGGGAATGTCTGATAACAAACGTACCCACTAACTGTGTGAGGTAACTCGGCGGCGGTATCGAACGGTAAACAGTAGTTAAAGGCAAACTGGCGGGAACAACAGAGGCTAGATACATACAAGTATACAGACTTGATATCGTATTAGTTGCGCACGTTTATCACACAACGATAGTAAATATTAGCAAGATGTTACAACAAACATGAAATTACTCTACGACTTCGATTTTGAAAAACTATTTAATTTCGAATACTTGGTTTTGATTAATTCCGAAAACTGGGTTAAGAAGTCGAATTTGCAATGTACGATTCTCTTAGAAACTCTTTGATATATTTAAAGGGTGATTTTTTAGCTATTATCTTTTTGGCAACACTGGTTTAAACAGCTGACGCACGTCTCGTGTTTTGTTTCATTGTCAAACATCTTCAGTTTGGTCTATAATTTAACCATGAATCGTCTTACAAACGAACAACGCTTGCAAGTTATTGAATTTTATTATCAAAATGCGTGCTCTATTAAGAAAGTTCATCGCGCGCTTCTTCCATTTTATGGTCAGTTTAATCGACCCACTGAAGCGGCTATTCGGGCTATTGTGACTAAATTTCGCACCAAATTTATATTGTTGGACATTAAACCACCAACACGCTTACGTAGAGTGCGAACTGAAGAAAATATCGCAGCTGTATCGGCCAGTGTTAATGATGACCATCAATTATCGATTCGTCGCCGTTCGCAGCAATTGGGCCTCTATTACTCAACAACGTGGAAAATTTTGCGGAAGGATTTAGGTGTGACGCCTTTCAAAATACAACTGGTGCAAGAATTGAAGCCGAACGACCTACCGCAACGTAGAATTTTTGGTGAATGGGTTCTTGGAAAGTTGGCCGAAGATCCACTTTTTTACCGAAAAATTGTGTTCAGCGACGAAGCTCATTTTTGGTTCAATGGGTACGTAGATAAGCAGAATTGTCGATTTTGGAGTGAATATCAGCCAGAAGCATTGGAAGAGCTACCAATGCATCCAGAAAAAGTCACAGTTTGGTGCGGTTTATGGGCGGGTGGCAGCATTGGACCGCACTTCTTCAAAGATAATGCGAATCGTAACGTAACTGTGAATGGTGAGCGCTACCGAGAGATGATATCCAACTTTTTTTTGCCCAAAATGCAAGAGCTTGACTTGCATGACATGTGGATTCAACAAGACGGTGCCACATGTCACACAGCACGCGCAACAATGGACTTATTGAGAGGCGAGTTCGGTGAACATTTTATTTCACGTTCGGGACCGGTCAATTGGCCGCCTAGATTGTGCGATTTAACGCCTTTAGACTATTTTTTGTGGGGCTATGTTTGACGCATTGGAAGGCAACATTGAAGCATTTATTCGTGAGATACCGGCCGAAATGTTGGAAAGAGTATGCCAAAATTGGACTAAGCGGATGGACCGTTTGAGGCGCAGTCACGGTCAACATTTGCATGAAATAATCTTCAAACATTAAATTATATTGACCGTACTATCGATTCAGATAAAGATTTCATGCATTTTTCTGAATTTTATGCGTTTTTTTTGGAAAACTTTCCTATAGCTCTTAAAAAATCACCCTTCAGTAAAGTTCAAGTTTATTTTTTTATTAAATTATGTTTAATAATCAATTGTGATCCTGCATGGCACTTTTATAGATATCTATAATATTAATAGGCTAGGCGATTTCTTGTGACCGATGTTTTGTTCTACCGTTTTATCCCGATTTTGACCAAACGTATATTATTTGAAAGGTATTTCTTTTTAGCCGTTTTGCAGATTTACAGATTTTTAAATTTTTTCCTTTATTTTGAGAAAATTGCATTTAAAGTTGCTACTAACACATACATTAAATTATACAATGCTATGTGTGTGTGCTTATTAAATTTGTTAATGTCTTTGTAACAAAAATAACTTTGTTTTTTGTGTTGATTTTTGAATTGGCTAATCAATTAGCATACCTTTACGGTCTTTATTTAATGAAAAAATAAAATTTCCTAGAACTTGCACTCAAATTTTGAAGGGCTGGAATCTGCTAGTTTTTTATAAAAATAATACAAATTTGTAAAAGAGAAAGGAGTGGAATAGTACAGGGAAGAAATTAATTTAAAATAATTATGAAGTACTCAATTCCGTCACAGATTTTGGTTTATATAATTTTATCAATAGATCTTTGATGATTTTAAATTTCAGAAACACTTTGTAACAGGTTTTCCAAGCCAAATTGTAATATAATAATTCCCAAGAATCCCTGCAAGCACTCAATTGCGGTCTACAAGCTTTTTGCTTTTTTTTTTTTTATTTTAATGCGTTTTACATCATTAGACAAAATTCAATAAAAAGATATAAAGGGTTTCTCAGGCTTGGTTGCTGCTGATGTTGATCATGAAGACAACAAAGTCAGTGTCTTAAAAATGTGTGCTCATTACTCAAAAATTGTTGAATCGGCACTTTGTGAAAAATATAAATGAAACCAGAAAAAAAAACAAACAATAATAAGAAAAAACAACGATGACGTTGAACAAAGCTGGCATCAGCAGCCAGAGTCAGCCTTAAATAAATAATGGTCATCATTATGAGATGCTGTAGCTGATGTTGATCGTTAAGTTAGTTGGTCGCTTCGATAATATGGTCGAAACGACGGAGGGTCACTGCGGCTTACTTACGTTTATTTATTTTTCATTATTGTTTTTGTTCCTGTTGTTGTTGCAGTTGCTGTAGCTGCTGCTATTGTAATGGTTCATTAGTTAAATCGTTCGTTGTTTTTAGTCTGATGTTGTTGCAAGAACTGTTTGTGTGTTCGTAAATATGCATATATGTTTGTTTAGACCATTTAAGCCGTTGGATCAGAACAGACTTAAAACAACAAACATTAAACACTCTCGATTATGGGTTTAATAATTTTATTAGCTAAGAAACTTATTCATAGTAATTTTTTCTTCTATAATCATACGGAATAATTAAAGCAAATTCAAATTAAGTCTTCGTTTAAACTATCTTTTTAATTATGAAATGCAAACTTTTTGTAAGTGCCAAAAATATCGACTAAGAATCACTTTCTGAGTCGATTTAGCGATGTTCGTCCGTCCGTCCGTCTGCCTTTCCGCCTGTCTGTCCGCCTGTCTGTCCGTCTGTCACAAATATGAATATATTTTGATGAAATTTGATATATAAGCTTCTATCGGCTATGTGATAAATAGTATTGAAATTGGTGAAAATCGGTGCATGTTCAGACCTAATCCCCATGCAAATGATTCCTATGAGATCGACTTGAATTGCCACAAGATCCAAATTAATATATAGATCTCGTTCAAATTGGGTTTCTGTTTGTTTAGTACATCCATTAATCAGAAATCCAAAAATAAACTATTGAATCGTATATCACGTTTATAAGAGTTACATCTGGCGTTCCCCAAGGCAGTTATTTAGGCCCGTTATTGTTTTTACTATTCAAGAATGATCTTCCGACTGTAATTTCAAATTGCAACGTCCTCATGTATGCAGATGATGTTAAGTTATTTCACAGTTTCAATGACATAAATGGTCATATTACTCTTTAGCGTGAGCTTGATCTATTAGTTGAATGGTGTAATGTGAACTTGATGGAACTGAATCTTAAGACGTGTAAACATATGGTGTTTCACAGAAAAGGAATAATTTCTAACAAATATTGCATTAATGGAATTGTATTGATACCGTTCAAACATTTCTGGATCTTGGTGTAGTTATGTAGTTATAGGAAACTTGACTTCATTGGTCATATTAGTATGATTGTTAATAAGGCAAGATCTACTCTTGGTTTCGTTAAAAGATGGGCTGAGGAGTTTTCAGATCCATATGTTACTAAACAGCTTTATATAGCACCTGTAAGACCAATTTTGGAATATGCATCATAATTAAAATCCATATTATCACGTTCATGCCAATGCAATTGAGTCTGTGCAGAGAAAGTTTTTGCTATTCTGTCTACTAATAGGCTAAAGCTTATCAGACTTCCAACTCTTGAGAGTAGGAGAACTATGTTGGGTGTCACCTTTGTTTTCAACCTTGCAAATGGTGACATTGACTCCGAGTTTCTTTTCTCAAATTTGAATTTTAGCATACCTTGTAGATTCGCAAGACATTTTAATCCGCTTTATTTGGACCATTTTAGGACTAATTATGCTGATTCTAATCCTTTCCGCAGAATTTATCATGATTTTGTGTTACACAATTTCATTGATTATAATTGTAATGCATTGAAAGTAAAGCGCGATATAATTGAATACCTCAATTAACTAATTTTTTGGTCTTTATGTTTTTTAAGTTTTTCTATTCCTAATATCAGCTGATGACATAGTCTGTAGCTGATTTACGACCACACAATCTACTTTCCAGATCTTGGAATCCACCATGGTTCGGACCATGGTATGCACGCTTGTAAATAGGACAATTCTTAGTCATAGCCCCCATATAAAGCTGCTTCCCGATCTTCACTTAAACCTATCAAAAACAAAAATATTTTACAGATTTTTCTCAAGTTTTTTTCTCAGATTTTACCAAATATGGTCGGGATCGGTCCATTTTTCGACCTAGTCCCCATATAAATATAACATCCAAAATTAACTTTTTCAAATTTGTAGGCAAAAAATAAAATAAAAATTCCAATCAGATTTGGATTACGTTTATTTTTTATACCCAATTAGTTGGACCTAAGCCCAATTGGATTTCAATTCCTTATATCCGCAATGCACATATAGAAATAGATATTAAGTGCTTAACTTTCTTATGTTGAATTACAGTAAAAATTTTATATTTTAACATGTAGGAGACCACACACCTATAATAATAAATTTAAGCTCATGTATAGAAATTTTTCCAAAAAATTATAAAATAATAACACCAAAAACTGATCTGCGTTCGTTTGGGTATTGGATTGATAGAAATATTGATCTGCGAATTCGTATCAAGTCTGGAGAAGAATTAGATGACACGGTGGAAATGTTCACAAATGTTGTACATAAAGCTGCTTTTCTTTCTACCCCAACATCAACGCCCTCAAATGGAAATAATCTGTATATATCAGCAGATATAAGAGAACTCATCAGGAACAAGAGAAAACTCGGAAGGATCTGGCAACAAAGTAGACATCCAGCTGATAAAACAAATTTGAATTTAGCCACCAAGCTTCTCAAAGAACGTATTTCAAAATACAAAAACAAGGAAATTGGAGAATAACTTCGTAATCTTAATGTAAATGCACCGAAAAAACCAATACAGTCTGTGGAAAGCAAGAAAATATTTGAAAAGACCTGCTAAGAGAAATATTCCAATAAAAGATTCTAATGACTCTTGATGTAGATCAGAAAGCAACTGCATTTGCAAATCATTTGAGTGAACCATTCAAACCTTTTTCTTTGAATTCAAATGAATCGCATATAATAAATTTTCTGGACTCTGCATGCCAAATAGATCTTACAATTGCTCATATTACTCCAACTGAGGATGGTTCTGAAATAAATATTCTTAATAAATCTAAAGCACCTTGCTATGACAAAATGAATGCTTTAGTTACAAAATCTTTACCGAAAAAAGGAGTAATTTTCCTGACATTAATCTTTAACTCAATCCTCAGAGTACAGCATTTCGCTGTTCAATGGAAGTGTGCCGAAATTACAATGATCGCTAAACCGAACAAACCAGAAAACAAAGTTAGCTCTTATAGGCCAATAAGTTTACTGGTTATATTTTAAAAAATTTTCGAAAGGATTTTTCTTCGGAGATTGCTTCCAATTCTAGACAACAAAAACATAATCCCAGAGTATCAGTTTGGCTTCCGTTATAAACAGGTAATGCCATAGTCAATAGTCATAGTCATAGTCAATAGTCAATATTATTACTAATGCAAAACATACTACTCAGCTGTATTTTTGGATATACAGCAGGCTTTTGATCGTTTTTGGCACGCGGAATTGCTGTACAAACTGAAAAATTATCTTCCAGCTCCACTTTACCTTGTTCTTAAGTCATACTTAAAGGAACGATCTTTTTATGTTAAGGTGAACAATGAAATGTCTGCTCTGCGAAAATGCATCAAATTTAATTCAACATGAAATAGATAACTTACAAATATGGTTGACTACTTGGAATATCAAAGTAAATGAACAAAAATCTACACATGTAACGTTTACTCTAAGACGAGGCGATTGTCCAAAAATAAATTTTAATGGTACACAAATTCCACAAAAAAGTAGTGTCAAATATTTGGGCATGTGTTTAGACAGAAGGTTAACATGGAAGGATCATGTGAAAGCCAAAATAACTCAAGTTGACAACAAATTGAAAAAAATGTACTGGCTTCTTGGTCGAAAATCAAAATTGAGTTTGGAAAATAAAATTGTGCTTTACAAAACAATTTTGAAGCCCGTTTGGACTTATGGGATTGAGCTCTGGGGAACTACAAGTAATTCCAATATTGAAATTATTCAAAGATTTCAATCAAAAACTTTAAGAATGATTATGAACGCTCCTTGGTTTGTTTCTAACAATACTATACACAATGACCTTGATATCCCGAAAGTAAAAACTGAAATAGGAAATTGTAGCCAACGATATTTACAAAGATTAAGCGATCATGTTAATCCTTTAGCCATATCGCTGTTAGATGAAAGCGAAGAAGTCAGAAGACATCATGTACTTGATCTGCCATTCAGAACTTAAATTTTAATTTCAAAAAATGTAATTTATTACATATATATTTATGTACATATTTTAAAAATAATAAATATATATACTATTGTAAAAATATTAATCTATAATATTAATAGGCAAAGCAATTTCTTGTGACCGATGTAAGTTTCACGGTTTTACCCCGATTTTGACAAAAAATTTATCATTTGAAAGGTATTTCTTTTTAACTGTTACCCAGATTTACAGATTTTCATCGTCTGGAATATTTTTTTTGAGTTATGATCGTTCATATTTGCTACTAACACATAAATAAAATTATAAAATCCTATGTGTGTGTTTATTAAATTTGTTAATGTGTTTGTGTTAATGTGTTCTTCATTTAAAATGACTTGAATTGTGAAGCATACATTTTGGGTCTTTATGAAATAAAAAAATAAAATTTCCTAGAATTTGCACTCGAATTTCGAGCGCTGGAATCCGCTAGTTAGAAATAAATGAACTATGATCTCTCGTATGTACTTATAGTGTTATTGATCTTAATGAAGATCAATAACTAATGTTAGTTTATTTTTATTTTATCAAATTTGCTTAATATTGTAAAATACTTAGATTGTAAATAAAGAGTGAAGAAAAAAAAAACAAGTAGGAGTGTTAAATTCAACCGAATATCTAAGTCGACATCAATTTACGTATCCATTTTCAAATTTTGGTTCACAAAAATTTTTAAGGCAACTTTCACCTATATGAAAAATTATTTTTTACATCCTTTGACACTAAGAAATTATCCTCCAATAAATGAGCCCTTTTCTAGATTTTTGGAAAATATGGAATCAATGCTTAATAAAATATACAAAAACTCAATATTTTTGAAATCGAAATCTTACAATTTAGTCTGGACTTTTAACAGCCTTCTGAAAAAATGTGCCACATTTTTCAATAATTAATATTTATTCCATTTTAGTCTAAACTTTTTCTAAATACTTTCTTAAAAAATTTAAATACGTTTATGTCATCGGTAGTGTTTTGTCTGTCATTTCCTTCAAACGGAGAGTATTTCTTAATCTCGATATAGAGTTAAATACTCAAATATGTACGATCAAAGAAACCCAAAAAAATGTGAGCATGATATTGCAGATGCACAACAACAAACGCAGATAAAAATAGATAAATTATTGTTCACTTTAAGAGTCAAATGCAGAGAACAAAATACCAATACAAAGAGAGGCAGATAAAGAAATTAACAAACTAAGCCAAGTATTCGATACTGCTGCTTTGTTCAGCTTTATGTAAACATGAAAAGGAATTAAAAGAAATAAATAACTTTAACTTAAAAAGAAAGGGATGAATTCCTTTAGGACACACTTTGAGATATTTCGAAAAGCGCGAATCTTTTTTGGTCTAGAATGCAATGGAATTTACAGAAGTTATTTTTGTTTTTTCAAAGCCTTTTAATTCACATATAATTTAATTCATATAGAAAATAATTAGCACTATAAGGATGTGTCGTTTGAATAAAGAACTGCTCTTCTGCTTGCTCTTTAGCGTATGCCAACGAATTTTTGTTATTTGTTTCGATACTAAAGTCTAATGTTCAATTACAATACTTGGCGTAATTCTACTTTCACTTTGCCTTAGATTTTCCTTTTTATATGCCCAACCAACTACAATAGTATGATTTTGTTCTTCTTATTATTATTTCCAAATTCTAGTGAAAACTGTATTATATGTCAAACCGAATTGTTCTAAAGTGGAAAAACTCTATTTTAAATTGTATCAACATAAATTTAATATCAACGAGTGAGATCGAAAATTTCTTAACATACATGAAATGTAATTGAAATTATATTAGAGATCACAAAAGAAGATAATTTTTATAGTTCTAATCACTACTTATGAATTTATTGGAGATTTATTTATTTATTTGGAGATTTTATAGTGGTTTCTGTCACTTTTTTGGAACAGGTAGTCATTTCCGTTTAAAATCTTCCACATTTTTTGATTCCTCTTTCAAGTGCCCAATATCTATCCACTGGCCTTAGCTACGGAGATTTTGGAAGATTTGCCTCCCTTGGTAAAAAAAATTCGTTACTGTTCTTATACCACTCAAGAGTTTTTTACCGTAAAGAAATCCGGCCAAAAATATATGGACGCATTGTGTTGGCCCCAGAAAGGAGGGAGCCTTTTTTCAAGCACTACTTAATATAAATTTCGGTATTAAGAGAGCCCATTTTACAAATGACTTCCTTCTTTTGCAGCAACTGCATATTGCTTGTCATACCAGGAACTTTATTTGGAAATTTCGTCTGCCTTTGGGTCCTAAACTTATCTTCGGCATTTCTTCGATCATTAGCAACAAAATTTTGACCGGAATTTTGAAACATGATTTCATTTTTCGTACTCTATTTTTCGTCTCAAGATTTTTTGAAGTGTTCCTGTGTGCAACTTTTAGACTTTGTGTGTTTTTAAACGTGCATTGGCTTTCGAACCAAATAGTCCGAGCACTGAGCTAACCGGACTACTTTTCTATATGCTCTCTATTTTCTTGGCCTTAAAGAAATCATGTAGATCTTTCTTTCTTCCGGAACCAATTGGATTCTTTGCACAACTTTTTGTAAGCCCAAGTTAGATTTTTAATTTCGTCACTCATTAAAATCAAACTAACAACAAATTAATAGGACTGTCATTAAACATATTAAAGATAACTTGTTCAAAAAAAAAGCAAGTAAGAAAATTATAGATGGTCTAGACCGATTATGGTTATCCAATAATTACACCATGCTTTTAGAGAATTTGTCTTAGGTCCAACTAATTGGGTAAAAAAAAGTAAGCATAACGCAAATCTGAGTGGAATCTATGGAATCTATAGGCTAGACAATTTCTTGTGACCGATGTTTTGTTCTACCGTTTTATCCCGATTTTGACCAAACGTATATAATTTGAAAGGTATTTCTTTTTAGCCATTTTACAGATTTACAGTTTTTTCTTTATTTTGAGTAAATTGCATTTAAAGTTGCTACTAACACATACATAAAATTATACAATAATATGTATGTGTTTATTAAATTTATTAATGTGTTTGTAATAAAAATGAATTTGTTTTTTTGTCTTGATTTGCGAATTGGCTATAATTGATTAGCATACCTTAATGGGTTTATTTAATGAAAAAAAAAATTCCTAGAATTTGCACTCGAATTTCGAGGGCTGGAATCTGTAGTTTAATTAATGGTTTGTCTGTAGATGTGAAAAAATTCATATCGGATGGATGCTATATTTGTATGGGGACTAGGTCGAAATCGATTCTGAGTCAATCGGTATAATAAAAGATGGGTGAAGATAGAATATTTTTGTTAGTTACAAACATCAGCGGCCTAATTTTCGCAGTCGTGATAGAAATAATTCCGTATCGAAATTTATTTCGATAGTCTAAATATTTCTAGCATCCTTACTCTTTACCAAATGAAATGATTTATTGTTTCAGTATTGTAAAGGACGGATATAAATATGTTTTACAACACTGCATAAATGTAGCGGGTTAGACAGAAAATGTAGACAAAAAACATATGTTTATTATAAAATTGAAAAAAGTGACATTAAAAAGAAGTATAATTTTAACAAATTGATTTAACTTTTCATTCACCATCTTCTGATTCGGTCGTAAAGGAGAGATTCTTATCTCGGATGGTGATGGCAACTTTATAGTATGTGGTCATAAAATTTGGTGGGATAGTTCGTTGTGTTTTTAAGCAAAATATGACAGCCGAAGATGGTGAAATTATACGCATGACTTCGAAAAATATCCAGCAGATTTTCTTTGGCATCGATTTGGTTAATATCTGACAAATGGCTAAAGCCGTATGATCAATGTTTTTCGGGGTATTATTCTTATATATTAAAAGAATTTATGAATAAACTTTGCATTCAATATTTTTTTCAATATTTTTCTTCTCTCAAACCTCTATAACTAGAGTTTTAATTAACGTAGGCTGTTGACATAGGTCTAAGAACACTCAGTGGATCAAGCTCCTTCTTTTGAGCTATTAACTGCTTAAATTCGTTGGGTTTGAGGAAAGTTATGCATGGAGAATCAACTTTACTTTTACTGTACGTTCACTTATCTTGGCATATTTTGGCATTACTGTACGTTAACTTCTCTTGGCAAATTTTGGTATTATATTATAAAAATTAATATAATATAATATAATGCTGCGGAGCAGCAGGAGTCCTCTAGTTTCAAAAAAATATTGAAAAACGTGGCCAATTTGCTGAAAAAACCTTTTTTCGTTAGAACACATACATAATCGTACAACAAAATTTGGAAATTTTACGTAAGAAAATTGACAAAATGTTGCGGTTTCTACGCGTATGTACTTCTTTGACTCTGATTACAAATTTGTATAAATTTAAAAATTGTATTATTTATTTTTCACCTAAAATTACTAAAATAAATATTTCTTCAAATACATTATCTATAATATTAATAAGCTAGGCGATTTCTTTTGAGCGATGTTTTGTTCTACCGTTTTATCCTGATTTTGATCAAACGTATATTATTTGAAAGGTATTTCTTTTTAGCCGTTTTGCAGATTTACAGATTTTAAATTTTTTCCCTTTATTTTGAGTAAATTGCATTTAAAATTGCTACTAACGCATACATAAAATTATACAATGCTGTGTGTTTATTAAATTTGTTAATGTGTTTGTAATAAAAATGAGTTTGTTTTTTTAAATTGCATTTAAAGTTGCTACTAATACATACATAAAATTATACATATGCTATGTGTGTGTTTATTAAATTTGTTAATGTGTTTGTAATAAAAATGAGTTTGTTTTTTGTGTTGATTTGTGAAATGGCTATAATTGATTAGCATACCTTTAGGGTCTTTATTTAATGAAAAAATTAAATTTCCTAGAAAATGCGCCCGAATTTCGAGGGCTGGAATCTGCTAGTTATATATATTATGCACCAACATTTTATTTGTTTTTCTCTTTATTGATGAAAAATGTCTTTTCGCATGCTATTTCGTTAACGAGTGCAATTTCGCAAGGTTGTATTCGAATGAATACTAGGGTAATAACTACCGGCAATTTTTGCAAATATCAAATTCTTAATCGCATAACCGTATAGACCATGAAAAAATACAAAGAAATGATGTACTACTTTTTCGCGATTGTTAAAAAAGTTCACGCTTCAAATGCGATGAAGTTTTCAATTTTAGTCTTTCTTTTAAGTATAAAAAATAAAATTTAATTGTAAAACTTTTAGTATTTTCTTATAATTTCAATAATATAAAAAAAATCGCACCATTTGGATGAAGGGGGCACAAACTCGCTATCTAGTGATAGGTGACCTTAAGGAAGTGATAATTTTCATTGATTTACGATTATGAGGGGCTTTTAGAAATTGCATTCGGTGCGTATATTTTTTTCACCAAAATTACCTCAAGAAATTATTTTTATTATCAGTGCAACATTGCCCATAGCATGGTGCGATGAAGAAATTTTGTAAAAAAAAAGTTATTACCCTAATGAACACTCGTTATCGAGTCAGCAATTTCGTTACATTTTATTCGTTGTCATATGAGAAAATCCCAAAAGCACAAAAATTCGCACGTTCAAATAAAATTATGTTCGCTTGCGACTGCAAAAATTAGACCCCAGCACAAAGTCATTATACTTTGACCACATAGTGGTATAGGGTATAAAATTCAGATAAGGCCTGCGAATAAATTGAAGAGGAAAAAGTGTAAAATTTTTTCGATCTCATTCCTTTCCTTATCTAACATATTTCTATTATGATAAATTATTTACTGTTAAGACAACAGCATTATAATCTTAATTTTTTTATTTAATTCAGCTACAAAAAAGCAACAGCTGAGCAATATTTACAAAAATATTTCACAAAAATAATACAGACTTTAAATACAGTTATAAACATAATCATTAGAGTTCAAATATGTCGTTAATCTTCTTTTAATAAATCAATTAAAGGATCGAAATTAATGAAATTTGATCTGTGGAAATTCAGGTAAACAGGTTCATAAGATCGAAGTTGTCTGTAAGGGACATACATATTTTTGAAGAAGGTATTCAGAATCAATTTTTCCAAGAACCAGATTGAGGAAGATCCTTCTACTCTTCAAAGTTGGAAGCTTTATTAGAGCCAAACGACTGCGATACGGTGGGAGACTCAATTCCGCAATCCACTGAAGATATCGGAAACAAAATAGTAAGAATTGTTTCTGAACTGACTCAAGTTTTTTGCTATAAATCTGTAAACAAATGGTACCCTTGTTAAGACCTCGCATACTCACGTAGTGGAACCCATTTCCAAAATGTTGGAAGCATCTCTCATGACGAAGCATTCATCTTCATTAGACGATCATAGAACCATAATTCCATGTTAATAAATAATTAATTTTTTTTTTCATTAATAAATTTGTAAGCAAACAATGTTTATTTATAGTGCCAGCTGATAAATATGTACTATTGTGAATAATCCAATTGAGAGAAATTCACAATAGCGCTATTCTATCGAATGTGCGCCATAATACCAAATGAAAATTCGTTCGATCAGTTAATTCGACCACAACCGAAAATCGAAAGTTGCTCATAATAGGCACCTTAGAATAAAATTATTTATGATTAAAATGGACCAGGATAGTAATAATCTAACCCATAAAAACAAAGTTTTTATTAAAACCCTTTCTTTCCTTATGCATATGAATTTTGAATATCTTCGTGACTGTGCGTGACTATTAAAAAACTAATCTTTGGCCACAACAAGTCTATGAACAAAGTTTCAGATCGATCGGATGAGGGGAAATGGCGTTTAAATCACTCCGTGACTGTGCGTGACTATCTTAAAATTAATCTTTGGCCGCAACAAGTATATGGACAATGTTTCAGATCCATCGGATGAGGGCAAGTGGGGTTTTAATCTATCCGTGACTGTGCGTGACTATGTGTGACTGTGCGTGATATGTCACAGTTAATCTTTTTTCACAGCAAGTCTATCGACCAAGTTTTAGATCGATCGGATAAGGGAAAATGGGTTTTAAATCACTCCGTGACTGTGCGTGACTATGCGTGACTGCGCGTGACTATGTCGAAGTTGACAGCAAGTATATCGACCAAGTTTCAGACCGGTCGGATGAGGGTAAATGACATGTAGATCACTCCGTTACTGTGCGTGACTATGCGTGACTGTGCGTGACTAAGTCAAAGTTAATCTTCTTTTCACAGCAAGTGTATAAACCAAGTTTGAGATCGATCGGATGAGGGGAAATGACATTTAGATCACTCCGTGATTGTGCGTGACCATGCGTGACTGTGCGTGACTAATTCAAAGTTCGTCTTTTTTTTCACATCAAGTGTATGGACCAAGTTTGGGATCGATCGGATGAGGGGAAATGACATTTAGATCACTCCGTGACTGTGCGTGACCACGCGCGACTACCCCAAAATTAATCTGTAGTCACGACAAGACTATGGGCCAAGTTTCAGATCAATTAGATATGGGGGAATGGGGTCCACCCATGGCAGACAGACAGACAGACAGAGAGTATGAGTTAAAAGAAAGAGTTTAAAAATAGTTTAGCGACGCATAATATTAATTAGGATATCGCAAGTAACGTAGACTATTCCGATTTAATATTTCATATGCACTTCTAATAAATTTTATTAAATATTGAATTTTGGTTTGGAATTTTTGTATTTTGAACTAGATTTCTTTTACTTTTGCATTATTAATTATTTTATCACCAAAAATATAATTTTTCTATTATATAGGGGCCGCAAATATGTTTGGACTGGATCTCCTAGTAGACCTAGAAGAGATCCTGGTAGCAGTAGATACGCTCGTAGTTACGTTCCTTGGTCGTATGTGAATAAAATATTGAAGGGAATATGGCTTTTCAGGAAATTCGTCAAAAATAATTAATCAAAAATTTTGGTTTTGCATTTCAGTTGACGATATCTATAATATTAATAGGCTTGGCGATTTCTTGTGACCGATGTTTTGTTCTACTGTTTTATACCGATTTTGATCAAACGTATATTATTTGAAAGGTATTTCTTTTTAACCGTTTTGCAGATTTACAGATTTTTAAATTTTTTCCTTTATTTTGACTAAATTGCATTTGAAGTTGCTACTAACACATACATAAAATTATACATATGCTACGTGTTTGCTTATTAAATTTCTTAATGTGTTTGTTAATAAGTTTGTTATCTTCATTCACAATAACAATAAACCATAAAAGTGTTGGTTTGTGAATTGGCTAAGTTGAAAAATAAAGCTGCCTAGAAATTGCACTCGAATTTCGAGCGCTGGAATATGCTAGTAATCATTAACACGCAACTTTAAAAATTCATTTTGCAATAAATAATATTTGCTAATCTTGCCGCAAGAAAAGCCAATATGCTTTCAAGAAATAGTAACTAAATTAACTAAAAATCTCGTCGGTCTAAGCTAGAGATGCAAAACGGCATTCGGAATAACTTAAGCCCAAAAAAATCCCGATAAACCGATAAAAAAATAAAATTAATTTCTTTTTAGTTTGTTACGTTTTTTTTTTTAATAATTAAATTTAACTTTTTAATACATATTTCTTTTGCTTTTTAAGTTTGCAACAAGAGATACTTCCCTTGTAGAAGAAAATAAAAACTGTAGCCTAATGAAGTAAATGTTTTGTATGGCTTAGAAAAGTTATAAGAAATCTGGATTAAAAACACACACAAATGAAAAATATCGCTCGTTTAAATTTTTTTTAATGCAAGACTCTAAATGTAGATGGTTTCAAAGATATGGTGAATTCATTTCATTTGACTAGAAGTAACATAAAATAGTTAAACCTGTAGTAAAAATACAAGTAAAAACACACGCTTAGAGACAGACGGACGGAATTTGTTGGTCAACGTAGATAAGCGCATCAGTAATGAATAACAAATAAATAAAAACATATACAGTGCAACTTGGATGCAACGCATGCACTTTATGTAGTTAATAATTTAATCGGTTACTGAAGTTATATTACAATTTTCATTATCGAAATATTGACTTGATTAAGTAACTTAAAAATTAAAGAGTACGCATCTTGATAATTGGTACTAATTTTTGCTTTCTGCTGACACTTTACAGCACTCAAATACTTAAACTTTTGTTAATTATTTATCAAACATACATAAAATCTCATATTAAGTTTCAACTTCCATACTAAGTTACAGAACTAAACCAACAAACTACGCTCGAATTTTTTTTTCCTCTTTTGGGTTTCTCAAAGTTCGCCTTAAGACAGTTTTACTGTATGAATGCTTCTACATTGTAGCACAGGTAACATGTTTTTGTAATATTACAACACAGCACACATTCATTCGACCGGTACATACAAACAAAACCAACATAAATACTAAACACGAAAAGGGTTTTTTCTCATTTTCTACTTAATGTTTTTATTGTTGCTGTGATATTGTCTTGTAAGTAATTATCAAGTAATTATGGAAATCTATCAATAGAGCAGCTTCAGACTCGTCAGTCAAGTCATAAAAAAGTGGTCTGATGCTTTGATGAGATTTTTTCTTTTCTTACATACGTCCTGTTTTTGTTGTAATTTTAGAAATTAATGATTTTATTCAGGATGAAATTTAAAGAAACACTATGACTACTTTTCATTTTAAAATTGGCTTAAGATAGTCTCCTTACTGTAATTTGCTTACAAGAAAAATATCCAAAAATGCTACCTAAAGAGGTCATTAACAATCTGAAACTAAAAAAAAATATGTACTCGAAATTATTCCCGACGAGTAGTTGAGGTCGATCTTGGTTGTTATCGTTCTGTGGAGAAACCACTGATATCAGAGAAAAATTGTCGGGCTCGCATAAATTTTCCTCAGGAATTGGAATACTGTGAGGCAAAGTTTAATTTAAGCGGCATTGATGACCAAAGGGAAAAGGACCAGACCTAAATATATAAATAAAGCTGTTAAGTTTGGCGGTTTCAATATTATCGTATGTGATTGCTTTTTGGGCCAAGGATTGGATCAAATATATGTAGTATAAGATACTCTAACTGTAATTGAATACAGTCAAATTCTAACTGACGTCATGGAAGTTCCAACATGACAATATCCCAAAACAACAGTGGGCAAAAAGAACAGATCTGAAGTCAACTCAAATGGAGTTAAGTAGTATACAAAGAGTAACGGGTGCAATGAGGACGTGCCCAACAGCAATAGAAGTACTCTTGGACCAAAGCTCACTACATATAGTGGTGTAGCAATCAGGATCAAGGGGGATAAACCTATAATCAGGCTTTATGAAGGGCAATGGAACCGAATAAGTCAAGTTAATGCTTACTCCTACCAAGATTGTCCTATGGACAGGACTGAAGAGAAATATGATCTCAAGTTAAACTTTGTTACAAAACTTAGTAATAAGAAAAAATGGAGCGGTTAAGGTACAGCATATTCTCTAAGAGAAGATACAATCAAATGTTACACAGATGGGTCAAAAACCGAAAGTGGTACAGGGGCGGGAACCAAATACTTGGAGGCAGTGGGAATACACATAAGTATTTTCCATGCAGAAATTTATGCCATCGATAGATGTGCACAAGCCAACTTGAATAGGAAGTACAAAAGACGGGACATAACAATATTATCAGATAGTCAAGCTGCTATTCGAGTACTCCTATGAAGTAGACTAAATGAGCTAGGCAAACACAATAAAGTTAGCCTTTGTTGGGGCCGTCCCGGGGCATATTGGGATTCAAGGTAATGAGCAAGCTGATGAGCTTGCCAGTAGAGGAGCTTACACAAAATTTATAGGTCCACAACCGTTTTGTGGAATAGGAAAAGGACTATGGGAAGGCGTACTCAGAGAACACGAGAATCATGTTAGGCAGAAACTTTTCTCGATCTATTTGGGCTTAAGGCAATCTAAACTCTTGTTAGGTAATTACAACAGTAAGAGATTCGAGTCAAATATTGGGTTGTCAAAGAACGGACCAAGAATACTAACCGGGATTTTACCTGGTCACTGCAGGCTCAGGGAACATCTGATCAAGTTAGGAATTGTAGCAAACAACATGTGCAGATTCCGTGACGAGGAAGCCGAATCACCAGAGCACATACTTAGGGACTGTGAAGCGTTACTGATTAAGAGAAAAAAGCACCTAGGTTCTTTCCAAATACTAGGGAGCGAGATAAAATTACTAGAACCAACCAACATCCTCGAATTTCTGAGGGATTCGGGGTTGGATGAAAATTTATAGGGACAACCTATTAGCAGAGGGCAGTATAATAGATCATTCGCTCGCAGTACTTCAAACACCACCTTTATAAAATACAATACAATGCCCAACAAGTAAGAAGATTATGGTCGGTCTCGACCGACTATACGATACCTTTACCATGGCTTAGAGACCCCAACTAAGTGGATATAAAAAATAAGCATAAACCAAATTTGAGTGCCATTGTTATTAATTTTTTTGGCTGCAGATATGAAAAAGTACATAGCGGAAGCTACATTTTAAGGGGACTAGGTAGACAAATGGACCCATCCTGACCATATTTGTTAAAGTCACTTATATTTTGAAAAAATTTATACAAAACAAATTTGAGAAAAAACTGTGAAATATTTTTGATATATTTAACTGAAAATCAGGAAGCAGCTTTATATGGGGGCTATGACAAAGAATTGCCATATGGGGTTTATTTTTGGACAAAAATGAATAAATTAATGTAATAAACCCACACACGAACCCAATTTGACCGAGACCTATATGATAATTTGGATCTTATGGCAATTTAAGTCGATTTCATAGGGGTTATTTGTATGGGGACTACGTCTGAACAAACACCGAATTTCACCAACTACAATAGCGTTCATCCTATGGCCGATAAAAGCTTATATACCAAATTTCGAAATTCGAGTGCAAATTCTAGGAGATTTTATTTTTTCATTAAATAAAGACCCTAAAAGTATGCTAATCAATTATAGCCAATTCACAAGTGAATACAAAAAACAAACTCATTTTTATTCCAAACACATTAATAAATTTAATAAATATACACAGCATTGTATACTTTAATTATGTGTTAGTAGCAACTTTAAATGCAATTTAATCAAAATAAAGGAAAAAATTTAAAAATCTGTAAATCTGCAAAACGTCTAAAAAGAAATACCTTTCAAATAATATACGTTTGATCAAAATCAGGATAAAACGGTAGAACAAAACATCAGTCACAATAAATCGCGTAGCCCAATAATATTTTAGATTTGCGATTCGGTCTAGACCGACTATACGATACCCTATACCATGCGTTTAGGTCCAACTAATTAGATATAGAAAATAAGCATAAACCAAATTTGAGTGGCATTGTTATTAATTTATTTGGCTGCAGATATGAAAAAGTTCATATCGGGTGTCATATATATATGCGGATTATGTCGAAAAATGGACTCATCCTGACCATATTTGGTAAAGTCACTTATATTTTGAAAAAATTTATACAAAACAAATTTGAGAAAAAACTGTGAAATATTTTTGTTTTTTGATAGATTTTAGTGAATATCAGGAAGCAGCTCTATATGGGGCCTATGAATAAGAATTGGCCTATAGGAATTATTTTTGGACTACTGATTAATGGATATAATAAACACATAAAAACCCAAATTGACTGAGATATATGTGATAATTTGGATCTTATGCCAATTTATGTCGATTTTATAGGAATCATTTGTATGGGGACTAAGTCTGAACATGGACCGAATTTCACCAATTTCAATAGCGTTCATTATATGGCTGAAAATATATTTATATTTGCGACCTGTAGTTTGATTACAAGGTTTACATGAACACACAGACGGACGGACGGACGGACGGACGGACGGACGGACGGGCGGACGGACGGACATCGCTAAATCGACTCAGAAAGTGATTCTGAGTCGATATGAGTGGTATAGGTCAAATATTTTTGGTAGTTACAAACAGCAGCACAAAGTCATTATACCCAACCACATAGTGGTATAGGGTATAAAAAACAGTGGATACCCAACAAAAGTTTGAAACAAAACATAGATGGAAAGTTTTCAATTATTGTATAGTAAAGGTTTCCAATGCTTTGTCAACAGCATAAAAATGTTATTTTTTTGTTTTCTAAATAAGTAAAACATCAAAATTTTTAAATTAATAAAAGAGTTTTTAATTTTATCACCCAATTTTTTGGTAATGACTGTTCTAGTTGTCAAAAATATATTTTTTTACAAAAGTCGCTCACTGTATATTTGGGTAAAATATCTAAAAGGTCTTCACTCTAAAAAATATATATTCTAATGACATACAAAAAAGATATGTATATTATTTCCAAAACTGTGATTTTATGTGATTTTAGAACCATTCAAAATATGATCATGATGGAATAATAACAGCCGATGTGAAGTTTACCATTAAAATGAAGCGACATAGCAATTGCTCACTTTGGCTCTAAACGGGATCTTTGCCGATTAGATTGTCACATTTTGTGAAATTTTAAAAAGTAACTTTTTTTGTATGCATTCCTGTTTATATCATCAGGCAGAGGATTCCTGGAATTTGCATTAAAATTTGAAGTGGCTGATTGATTTGACATGAAATGACCTTCAAAAAGAGGAAATTAAATAAATTAAAATTAATAATAATAGAGGATCCCTGCTGCTCCGCAGCATTATATTATATTATATTAATTTTTATAATATAATACCAAAATTTGCCAAGAGAAGTTAACGTACAGTAATGCCAAAATATGCCAAGAGAAGTTAACGTACAGTAAAAGTAAAGTTAATTGTCCACGCATAACTTTCCTCAAACCCAACGAATTTGTCAAGAGAAGTTAACGTACAGTAATGCCAAAATATGCCAAGATAAGTTAACGTACAGTAAAAGTAAAGTTGATTCTCCACGCATAACTTTGCTCAAACCCATCGAATTTAAGCAGTTAACAGCTCAAAAAAAGAGCTTGATCCACTGAGTGTTCTTAAACTTATGTCAACAGCCTAGAACTCTAGTTATAGAGGTTTGAGTGAAGGAAAATATTGAAAAAATCTTGAAAAAAAATATAACTTGAGTAAGGTGGGAGTTGAGTAAATTCCAATGCTTGATGACATATCTGTGTTTAAATACCTTTCATTAAAAAAAAATGAAGGAAATCGGCCGGATAGAACGGCCAGACGGATTGACTTTAGTTTTCATAAATTCTTTTAATATATAAGATAAAGAATTTTATTTTCTTAAACAAATTTATTCATGTAAAAGTATTTACATATTTACTAAAATAGGTTTTCTCACAACAAAGTTGTATTTATTATTCTTTGATTTTAAAAACAAAAAAATGATATCGACCAAAAAAGTTTTAGATTTCAATTTAAAATTATACGAATTTAAAATTTTTTTTACGCCCATTATTTTATCCTGTCTTCTCTTTAATTCTATTTTTATTTTATCTTATCTTTTATGTGTATTTATTCATTTTTATTGGTGGTGGCAACCGAGCTCAGATATCAGATTAGAATATTTGTAAGTTCTACGCATTAGCCAGCCTTTTAGCCATTAGCAACAAGAAATGTTTCTTAAAATAACTTTTATTCAAATTATTTTACAATTCCAATTACTTAGCTTTGTAGTTGAATCGTCCTCTAATTTTATACAAGTAAAAATCGTAGAATTAGTTTAATAGTTTGAAATCATGTTGAGTTCAAAACTTTTACAAAAATGTTTTAAATGAATTTAGACTAGAGCTCCCCATTATTCGAACTGCTCGAGTAGTAACGAGCTACTCAAGCTCGACGAGTAGCTCGAGTAGTAAAAATTTAAATTTTTCGTGTTTGAAAGCATGTAAAAAGATAAATGTAAGTAGTAAGTCTAACATATGTATACTTTTTGGAATCGTACAAGTACCAAGAATATCATCCTTAAATTTCACTTGAATTGGGCTGTCCTACTGGCGTGGGCAAACTACTACTCGAAAAAGCTCGACGCCTTTCCATACATATGTTGGAAATATTCACTTCATAGATGTCTGACTTCATTAAAAAAAAAAAATTCCCAAAATACATGGTATGATTTTATATATTTTGAAGTTAGTTATACTGATAGATTACCCTCCTGAAATATTAAATTATTCTGATAAAAACTATGGGGTGGGCTAATTACTACTCGAAAAAGATCATCCACTTTCCACTCAAATGTATGAAAATATGATCCTCGTGCATGTTTGATGCCCATTTACAAAAATTTTTTCAAGAACACTCGGAAAAAGCTCTAAGTATTTTAGTCTGAATATATGTAGAGAATAGGTTCCCACAATTTCAAACCATATCGAGAAAAATGTTGGCGTGTGGAAACAACTACTCGAAAAAGATCGGAAATTTTGCAAAAAGTCTAAAAAAATATAAATTTTTTTTTTTAATTTTTTCACTGTTCATAGATTACTCTTAAAAAATTTTAAATCATTCCGACCAAAATTGTGGCGTCGGTATAGCACTACTCGACTGATATTGGCCACTTTCTATACAAATGTGTGAAAATTTGCTCTTATTTCAAGTTTGATGTAACTTTAAAAAAAAATTCCATTAGGACTTGCTAAAATTTTTTACTATTTGTAGTTGCAAAATTCAAAGTATTCCAACAATAATTGTGCTGTTGGCGAACTACTGCTCGAAAAAGCTCGACCACTTTCCATGCAAATGCTCGAAAATGTGCACTTCATAGATGTTTGACATCATTTTATAAAAAAAAAATTCCAAAGATACATGTCCTACATTTATATATTTTCGGGTCAGTTATATTAATATCCTAAAACTTGGAAGCATTCTGATGAAAACTGTGAAAAGGACTAACTACAATTCGAAAAAGATCACTTCCACTTTGATGTCTAAAAAATTTAAAAATTTTCTGCTCGACTGATATTGATCACTTGAGAGGTCCTACGTTATATGGACATTTTTCAAGTTGCGATTTTAAGGGATAAATAGTTTTTATACATAAAATAATTTTATAACAAAATTGGTTCAAAGTTGTTTTCATTTATATTCACGAGCAACAATGGATTATTTTCATCCCAGGAGCACTGAAGGGTTAAATAAATAAAAAAACCGAATTATTTTTCTTAAATTGTAAATAGTCGTTTCATTGAGTTTAATATAAAAACTCGTTTTAGGTTTATTTAAAAATGGGTTAATGGGTTAACGTTCTCGGATTTATCCCAAATTTTAGGTATGGAAGTTCTACGCCTTCGATTATTATATTTTAGACGTAGCATTTAAAAATTCAGCAGCACTTACAAAATATTTGAATTTTTTGAATAAATTGTCTTTTATTAGTTTGAGGTCATATGTGACCCCAATTCCCTAGGCTATTAAGATAAAATATAACATTTAAAAGTAGAAAAGTGATGAATTTTTAATATAAAGTATTCAGAAAGAGTACATTTACAGAATATTTTACAAAAATCCCATTTTTCTCGGAATCCGCACAAATAAAATCCTTGTCAAAAAAAATTCGGCCATAGGAATTTACTTAAAAATTCACACAGTTAATCTGTAACATGTATTTAACAAAACCTTAATGTGCCAGATTCATTTTTTTTAAATTTTGTTTAAGAAAATTATTTAAAACTTGAAAAAGGAGTTTTCAAAATTTTATCAAAAAAATTTCCCATTTTCGGTCTCAATGCGCAACAGGTTAACAACGTGGTAATAAAACAATACTTCATATCTGATTACTTATAAGTATAGAGACAAAAAAAAAATTATGGCTTTAACCAATTTCTCAACGTTAAAAAAATTCTATCAAATTTCATGGCCTAGTTTTTTTTTTTGCACAGAAGCGGTCTGGGGCTTTAACTATTTCTTGGCGAATTTTCATTCGATTTTGAATTTTTATAACTTTTTGAAAATACAATTTCATACTGATCCCGACTTTTACAACAACTTGTCGAAAAAATTAGACTATAGAACGAAATTTTCGTAAAATCTCAAAAAAAGTCATATTTTTTCCATATAAACGCACTTGAAATTTTCTTTATCCGATTGTCCCCAAACTTCACATTTATTAGTTTTATATTGAAAGGTAACAAATTGGAACCCACCTATCTCCAAAATCGCATTTTCATTTTTAAGGAGCACTCTATTGATCACTTTCTATAGAAATGTGAAAAAATATGTTCCTACTTGAAATTTATTGGCATTTTCCAGAAAATTTTCCACCATTATATTTCTTAGAGATATGTACATAAAGAATATATTTTCTTCAAGATTCTAAGCATTATGCTAAAAATTAAAGCATGGAGGAATTAATACTCCACAAAAAACGAAAATAAAATTAAAATTTTTCGAGCTACTCGAGTTTGAATGTAGGCTCAAATCTAAATGCTCAGGGAGCAATTATTTGTTTTCTTTTTTTTTTAATTGTTGCTTAGCTATATATCTGAAATTTAAATGAAACAATTATCGTTTCACGATAAATTCAAGATACTTAAAAATCTCATATATTTTCGAAATCGATAGAATATATAAGTTCGAGAAATTTATAAATGGGATTCGACTTAGTTTTTAAAGAACTTTTGACATTAGGGCTTCCCCAATTTAATTTCGATTAATTAATATTAAAATGAAAAAGTTCGTTCACGCAAAATTAAATAAAAATTTAATCTAAAATATGGTTTCACTAATTTTTTTTTTTATCATTTAACTATTATTTCACAAAAAATATTAAGAAAAAAATTGTATAAGAAAAAAAATCATTTATTAAACTTAATGCTTGTATGCCAAACTTAAAAAAACCGTGTGAGTCCCATCACTGGGGAGATGTGTAAACATCTGGAAATTTAAGTTTTTTTTATGGCACTTTTTTAAAATCAAAGAGAAAGCGTCATCTATATATCACTTATAGCAAACAACTGCAGGGGCTCTGCTAATATAAAAATATTTATTACTATTTACTATTTCAACTGGTTAATTTTTAATTTTTCATTTTTTATTTTTCATTTTTCTTTTATTTTTCATTTTCCATTTTTTATTTTTAATTTTTTTTTTTAATTTTTAATTTTTTAGTTTTCATTTTTCGTTTTTAATTTTTTATTTTTAATTTTTCATTTTTAGTGTTTCATTTTTTATTTTTAATTTTTTTTTTTAATTTTTAATTTTTTATTTTTCATTTTTCGTTTTTAATTTTTAATTTTCCATTTTTAGATTTTCATTTTTTATTATTCATTTTTCAGTTTTCATTTTTGTTTTTTCTTTTTATTTTTTTATTTTTCATTTTTAGTTTTTTATTTTTCATTTTTCATTTTTTATTTTTTTAATTTTTATTTTTTATTTGTCATTTTTCAATTTTTGTTTTTCATTTTTCATTTTCTATATTTTATTTTTAATTTCTTATTTTTCTTTTTCCATTTTTTATTTTTAATTTTTAAACAGCGACAAAATGGTTTTTACATATCATAATTTTTTCTCCAATACAATCATAAGTCACACCGATTTTGCCTTACCTCTTACGCTGTTTTTGTGAAATAGGTTTGTAACACCTCCCCCCCCCCCCCACGCGTATAGATGTTTACACATCAAAAACAAAAAGATGCCTATCTTAAAAAAATCATGTGAGTTCGATCACAGGCGAGATGTGTAAACATCTTTTAATTAAAGATTTTATTATGGCACTTTTTTAAAATCAAACAGAAAGCGTCATCTATGTATCACTTATAGCGAACAACTGCAGGGGCTCTGCTAATATAAAAATACTTATTATTATTTATTATTTCAACTGGTTAATTTTTAATTTTTTATTTTTAATTTTTCATTTTTCGTTTTTCATTTTCCATTTTTTATTTTTTATTTTTTATTTTTAATTTTTTAATTTTAATTTTTTATTTTTTTCATTTTTTATTTTTCATTTTTCATTCTTTATTTTTCATTTTTCATTTGTCATTCTCATTTTCATTTTCATTTTTTATTTTTAATTATTCATTTTTCGTCTTTTATTTTTCATTTGTTTTTTCATTTTTTATTTTTAATTTTGTTTTTCATTTTTCATTTTTTTTTTTCGTATTTTATTTTTCATTTTTTAATTTTTAATTTTTTATTTTCCATTTTTTATTTTTCATTTTTAATTTTTTATTTTTCATTTTTTATTTTTCATTTTTCATTTTTTATTTCTCATTTTTCATTTTCCATATTCGATTTTTAATTTTTTATATTTCAACAGCGACAAAAAGGTTATTACATATAATAATTTTTTCACCAATACAATGATAAGTCAGACCGATTTTGCCTTACGTCTTACAACTAACGCTGTTTTTGTGAAATAGATTTTTATACCACCCGCCCCCCGCGCGTATAGATGTTAACACATCAAAAACAAAAACATTTCCCATCTTTAGATCAACTCTCAAAATAATATTTCATATTTGAATGTGTCTCAAGTAAATGCAAATTGGGAACAAAAATATATATTCTGGCAATTTTCTAAAGGTTTGGACCAACATCTTGTTGAGTTTTCTATAAAAACTAAATTTCAACATTGAAACGTTGACGTTATGTCAAAAAGTCCTAATATTTTTCCCGTGTATTATTTGAAAGGTATTTCACTTTTGCTGTTCACCAGATTTACAAATTTTTAAATTTGTTCCTCTATTGTGAGTAAATTGCATTTAAAGTTGCTACTATTATTAAATTATTCATATGCTATGTTTGTTTTATTAAATTTGTTAATGTTTTTGTTAATGAGTTTGTTATCTTCATTCACAATAATAATAAACCAAAAAGTGTTGGTTTGTGAATTGGCTAAGTTGTGAAATAAAGTTGCACTCCAACTTCGAGCGCTGGAATCTGCTAGTATCAATTAACATAAGAAAATATTGAAATCACTTTACTTAAATCTTTATTTCTGAAAGTGATTTTTACCGGATTCTTTTACAAATCTATTTTATGTTGTTGTTTGCTGAGACTTCAATATAAACAATGTACGTATCGACTGAAGTAATTTTTAATAGAAATTTATAAAGATGATAAGCAACTTATTTGGTTTGTTTAGTGTTCACCCGAAAGTACCTGTTACAGTGATAGGAAAATGTTAATTGAAAATGCTACTGAAACTGAGAACAAATTTGAAAATTTCACTAATTATAATTTTGCTTCATGTTGTATATGAAACTTACCATGGCCAAGAAAAAGCCGTCCTAACAAAAACTCATCTATTGGCCGATTACTTTTCAAATCGAGAATAATTACAAAAGTTATCGAGCAAAAAAAACTGGAAACACAAGAAAAAAACTCTAAAAACCACCTTAAGGGGGATTTCAGAAAAAATTACTGCTTTTCTTTACTTTACATACGAGTATTTAATAAAAGCAACATGACTTGCAACAAAGAAAAAAGAACCAACAAAAACATTGAATTTAAGATAGTCATCCAAAATAAATAAGTAAAACATTTTTAGGAAAAATATCACTAAACTGGGCAAAAGATAAAAATGAAAAAGTATGAAAAAAAAACAAACACTAAAAATGTGATGCTAAAGGGAGTTTATGTTGAACAGAGGGGATTTGGGGGAGTCAAAATGATGAAGAAAAAGAAGCTGAAATGGTGACGTAGAGTCGGTCACTGTGTGTTTGTGGTTGATGTTTATTTAAAGAAACAAAAACAAAATAAAAAACTGGATTTAATTAGGCTTGGACTTAGACTCAAAGATAAATATTCAGAGATGTGGAGATGAAATTAAGAAGAAAAAACACACACACAAAAAAAAGAGTTGAAACAATTTGGGAGATGATGCTCAAGAGAAGAAGAGGTTGTTACTTTTTTTTTTTTTTTGAAAGGTGTTTTTTTCGGTTGGTATAGAGAGTATGTTGTACTTATTGTACTCGTTTAGAGGTTTGTCAGGTTTTTATTGTTGCTATATTGTGGTAGTATTTTTTTCCTTTTATTGAAGCTGTATAGTTCGGCTTTAACTATAGTTATGTTTTTTGTTGTTGTTGTTGTTGTTTTTGCTTACTGGTTACGGCACCACACTGTGTTCGGTGGCAATGACAGTGGCAGCTACAGTTGTATGGTAAACGTGTGTGCGGTTGCTCTATAAGCCGCCAACGTAGAGAATAGTTTTATGAAACATTCACGCACGCACACCACAACAACAGCTTAACACATACTATGACAAACACGTCAGTACTATAGTGTATAAACACATGTATTCAGGGGATTTAAAATATTTTTTACCCAGTGGTGTTAACAATGAAATTTAGACAAAAAAAAACGTACAATTTTTACTTAAAATATAAATAAATATTAAGTTCGCCGCCTCCACAATTTTCCCTGGAATAGTTTGAAATTTTAAAGATATAATGTCCTGAAATCTATAACTTCAAAATATAAAAATTTTTAAAAATTCGTAAAGGAAAATTTTCAGTAAAATTACATCAAACTTAAAATAAGAGCAAATTTGCACACATTTGTATAGAAAGTGGCTGATCTTTTTCATGTAGTAGTTCGCCAAAAGCTCAATTGTTGTCGGAATGCTTTAAAATTTTAAGGACGTAATGTCCTCATATTTAAAATTTTAGAATGTATAAATATATACCATGTGTTCCTTGAATATTTTTTGTAAATCGATGTCAAACTTGTTTGGAGTACATTTTTTTCGTGTAATTGTATGGAAACTGACTGATGTTTTTCGAATAGTAGGATGCCAATAGCACAATATTAGTCTGAATGGCTTAAATATTTAAATGAGTCATCTAGGATATAGTCAGTTACAATTGTTGAAAAAAACATAAATTTTTTTTTTTTAATTTTTGTTTTTTACTGATCTTTTACGAGTAGAAGTAGTTCGCCCACTACACACCTTTCATCCGAGTGAACCAATATTTTAGGAAAATAATCTGTTGATATAAGGGACTACAAAATGTATTAATTTTTACAATGTATTTGTGGAAAATATCTTTTAAAATGATGTCAAACTTCCATGGTGTGAACGTTTTCATACAGTTGTATGGAAAGTGGTAGAGCTTTATCGGAAACGTTTGAAATTTAAACGAAATACTCTCCTTACATTTTCAATTATAAAAAATAAAACTTTTGGCTAAGTCATTATAAAAAATTTTCTGTAAAATTATCTCAGACATGAAATAAAAGCAAATTTTCACACTTTTATATGGGAAGAGTCTGATCTTTTTCGAGTAGTAGTTCGTCCGAGCCACAATTTTGGCCTGATTATTTTGAAATTTGGTGTACGTAATGTGCTCATATTTCCAACTTTAAAACGCATAAATTTGTACCATGTTCGCCTTAAATATTTTTTGTAAATCGATGTCAAACTTCCATTGAGTGAATGTTTTCATACATTTGTATGGAAAGTGGTCGAGCTTTTGCGAGTAGTACTTCGTCCAAATTTAAAAGATATAGTCTCCCCACATTTTCAACATAAAAAATATAACTTTTGGTTAAGTCGTTATGGAATATTTTCAGCAAAATTATCTCAAACAAGAAATAAGAGCAAATTTTCACACTTTTGTATGGGAAGAGTCTGATCTTTTTTGAGTGATAGTTCGTCAGAGCCACAATTTTCGCCAGATTACTTTGAAATTTGGTGTACGTAATGTAGTTACATATATTTCGAACTTTAAAATGCATAAATCTGTACCATGTTTGCCTTAAATATTTTTTATAAATCGATATCAAACTTGCATGAAGTGAAATTTTTCTTATATTTGTATAGAAAGTGGTCGAGCTTTTAGAGTAGTAGTTCGTCAACAATACAATTATTGTCGGAATACTTTGAAACTTTAAGAAGAGTATCTCGAAATATTTGCAGCTACGAATAGTAAAAAATTATAGCAAGTCATGATGGAAATTTTTTACAAATAGTAAAACATTTTAGCAAGTCATGATGGAAATTTTTTGATGTGTAAACATCTATACGCGCGGGGGGTAAATTTATATTTCACAATACAATCACAAAAACAGCGTACATGTGAGAGTCACATCTTACGCGTAAGATGTGACCATTAAGACAAATCGGTATGACTTATGATTGTTTGGTGAAAAAATTATTATATGAAATATCCTTTTTGTCGCTGTTTTCTGCATTTTTTTTTATTACCAGATGTTTACACCCCATGTTTGTCTCCCCTGTGATCGGACTCACATGATTTCTTTTTAAGTTAATGAATGAATGAATGAATGAATGAAATCCGGGCGGTGAAAAAAAAAATTTTTTTTTGGAAATATTTTTTTTTTTTTAGTTTTTGGTTTTCGTCGAGTAGTAGTTCCTCCAAGCTTCAACTTTTGCTGGAATACTTTGAAACTTGAAGGAAGTGTTCTCTTTATACACACAGCTCTAACGAACATAATTTTTTGTTACATCATTGTGGAAAATTTTCTGGAAAATATCATCAAACTTCAAATAGGAGCATATTTTCACACATTTCTATACAAAGTGGCCAATATTAGTCGAGTAGTGCTATACCGACGCCACAATTTTTGTCGGAATGATTTAAATTTTTTTACGAGTAATCTATGAATATAGTAAATTACATATAGTCGGTCTAGACCGACTATACGATACCCTATACCATGTGTTAAGAGACCCTATCTCTCAGCCCCAACTAACTGTATATAGAAAATAAGCATAAACCAAATTTGAGTCAGATTTTTATTAACTTTTTTGGCTGCAGATATGAAAAAGTTCATATCGGGTGCTATATCTATATGGAGACTAGGCCCCAAAATGGACCGATCCTGACCATGTTTGGTAAAGTCTCTTGTATATTGCAAAAATATATACGAACAAAATTTGAGAAGAATCAGTGCAATATTTTTTGTTTTTTGATGGATTTAAGTGAAGATCGGGAAGCAGCTCTATATGGGGCCTATGACTAAGAGTTGTCCAATAGGGATCGTTTTTGGACTACTGAATAATGGATGTAATAAATACATACAAACCCAATTTCACTAAGATTTATATGATAATTTGGATCTTATGGCAATTTATGTTGATTTCATAGGGTCATTTGTATGGGGGCTAGGTCTGAACATTGACCGATTCTCACCAATTTCTATAGCGTTCATACTATGGCCGATAGAAGCTTATATGTCAAATTTCATCGAAATATATATGCATATTTGCGACCTGCAGTTTGATTACAAGCTTTACATGGACACACAGACGGACGGACGGACGGACATCGTTAAATCAAATCAGATAGTGATTCTAATTCGATCGGTATAATTAAAGATGGGTCTAGGTCAAATATTTTTGGTAGTTAGAAACAGGAGCACAAATTATATATAATATATAAAATATATAAAATCTTACCATGTATTTTGGGAAAATTTTTTTTAAATGAAGTCAAACATGTATGAAGTGAATATTACTACTCGTTGAGCTCGAGTAGCTCCAAGCTCTAGTAATGGGGAGCTCTGCATGAAACCCAAATAAAAATTACTCCTGTAAATATGTAGAGCTTCGAAAAAATTTGTTTCAAAGAAAATGTGTTTTAGTTTAATTATTATTTAGTTTGGTCTCTCAAAATTTCGTTTGAAAATTTTAGACTTTTACTTTAGATTAAATTTAAAAAAATTTTTTTTCGAAAGTTCTAAAATTCTAAGGGCACCACTCATTAAATAAAATTTGTTTATTATTCGAGTTGGAAATGCACCTTTTTCAAGAAATTTTCATTGATTTCAAGATCTACGTAAATCTACGTACTGGTCAAATTTTTAATGCCAAAGTATGACATTAAAAGTTTAAACTAGCAGTAAAATAAAGAACTAATTAAACACAAATATTTTCTGAATATTTTAGTATTATACTTTTAGAAATTTTTATTTTTTATAATATTTTCATTATGAATATTGCTTTCTCGTTGGCAATTTGTATATCCGAATATGTGCTCTCAAATTCAATTAGATTTGGTGAAGATTTGAAACTTAAGTTTTTTCTTAATAACAAATTTTTGAAGTTGTTTAAAACAAAACTTTACAAGAACTGATACATTGGGAGCAATGCAAAAGTGATTCGTATTTTTGCTAGGATTTTAAAGTTTCTGCCGTATGGATTTCATTCTTACAAGGCCTAAATGTGCAAAATCTTTATTCTTATACCATAATAATTTATTTAATAAATAAAATTATTATTGAATTAAACTCTGTCTAGCTGAAATCTATAATATTAATAGGCAAGGCAATTTCTTGTGATCGATGTAAGTTTCACAGTTTTAACCCGATTTTGATAAAAAATTTATCATTTGAAAAGTTTTTCTTTTTAGCTGTTACCCAGATTTACAGATTTTCATTGTCTGGAATATTTTTTTGGAGTTATGATCGTTTAAAGTTGCTACTAACACATGCATAAAATTATACAATGCTATGTGAGTGTTTATAAAATTTGTTGATGTGTTTGTATTAATGTGTTGAGTTTGTTTTCTTCATTTAAAATGAGTTGAATTGTGCAGCATACCTTTACGGTCTCTATTAAATGAAAAAATAAAATTTCCTAGAATTTGCACTTGAATTTCGAGGGCTGGAATCTGCTAGCTAATATTAATTCATGTACAAAACAGCTTAGCTAAAAAAAACTTATATAAAATACGACGTCAATAAAAGTAATTTAATAAAATCACTTCTTCCATTTTGACAACCCTTAAAACTTTTAGAATTACCTAAGTTTTTGTTTTGTAACTTACCTTGTTCAACATAAACTAGCTACTAGAATTGAACTAAATATTAACTTGTGCGTGCAGGATGAGCGATGAGCAAATTCTTATATTTTCTGTTTTTGTTACAAAATATTAAAATATAACTTATCTGAGTTATAACAAATTTGTTACAAAAAAAAAAATAATTTAAAAAAAAGTAGATAAACAAAATAAAAAGTAGATTTTTATTGATGAAAAAACATTGGAGTCTTTTAAGCTTCTGTGCCAGAGTTGTTTAAAACAATAAAAATAAAAGACGTTATGAAAGAAAATGCATAAAATTTTAACCGTTATTTAAATATTTAAAGTTTCTGATGTTTTCTTTCAACTGTTTTTTAAATACAATTGTATTTTTCAATGTTTTATTAATCTAATAGTTAATTGTTATAAAATAATGGCAGGAATAAAATTTTGTGAATATTTAAAAATCATAATAATAAATGATTTTACTGCTGGTCTTAAGCAAAAGTAAAATATACGAAATATTCTATCAAAAAATCCATGATTTCAAATATTATCAAGAAATATCGTGAGTTACGGTAATGACTCAACATTTTAACGGCAGGCCCCGTATAAAGATTCAAAGACGGGATAATTTAAAAATTTAAATTTTCAAAAAATGCTACCTAAAGATGTCATTACCAATCTGAAACTAAAACTATGAGTCAAACTTCGTGCCGAAGAAAAATTGAGGCTAATCCTGGTAGTTATCGTAATGCGAAGAAAACACTGATATTAGAGAAAAATCGTCTGGCTCGCATAAATTTTGCTAAAGTACACATGTACTGGTCAAGACTAAATTGAAATACTGTTCTCTTTTCAGATGAGTCAAAATTGTATTTAAGATGGAGGAACGTTTTTTGTACGATGACCAGAAGGAAAAATACTAGACTTCAAATATATAAATAAAACTGTGAAGTTTCGCGGTGGATATTGTGGTAAGGGGTTGCTTTTCGGACCAAGGATTGAGTCCAATTTATGTGTAAAAGATACTCTAGCTGGAATTGGCAAATTCTAAATGACGTAATGTATCCAAACGCGGAAGAAAATATGCCAATGACGAAAAACCAAAAACACACTTCAAAAACTACAACTGAAAATTTTTAGATCGAAAAATATGGACACGAAATTACACAAACTAGACAGATCTCACAGATTCATTTAATACTCCATGCTTCGGCATTGTGAAGCAGTACTAAGAAATAATGGATACCCAAAAAAATCTTGAAACCATAGTAAAGGTTTCCATTTTTTTGTAAGCAGGATAAAAATGAATTCTTTTAAGATTTGTTACTATTTTCTGTAGTTGAGCTATTATTTTATGTTATTATTTTTTATATATTTAAATGTAGTAGCAGATTCCAGCCCTCGAAATACTAGTGCAAATTCTAGCAAATTTTATTTTTTCATTAAATAAAGACCATAAAGGTATGCTAACCAACTATAGCCAATTCACAAATCAACATAAAAAACAAACTAATTTTTATTACAAACACATCAACAAATTTAATAAACACACACATACATTGAATGATTTTAGGTATGTGGTAGTAGCAACTTTAAATGCAATTTACGCAAAATAAAGGAAAAAAATTAAAAATCTGTAAATCTGCAAGACCGCTAAAAAGAAATACCTTCCAAATAATATACGTTTGGTCATAATCGGGATAAATCGGTGGAACAAAACATCGGTAACAAGAAATCGCCTAGCCTATTAATATTATAGATTTTGTAAAAAGTTTCCATTGTATTGTCACTCACTGCGTATTGTAATCAAATGAAGCTCCTCTATAAACCTTTTACGTTAACGGTCCGGCAAATTCATATTTTCTTGATTTTTCACATAAACAATCAAGTTAAAAGCACTGAGTTGGCATCACTGTTGCTACATACGTACTACATACGTATTTGCTGTAATATTTTTTTGTCGAGACTTATTCTGTTGATGGTTAAAGATATTATGGATTATAATTAAAAAAAAAAAAATTGTTAACTTGTGCAAAATTTTACTTAAAAATTTAAAAGATATTTGTTTATAAAACTTTCACCACTCCAAGAGTATTTAAAATTATCCAATTAAAAAACATCTTTTATTTAAATACAAAATCCTTTAAAATTTTCTTTTTAAATATTTGCCTGAATTTTCTATAATCTTTAATTTTCTGTTCTTTTTTTTAAATTTGAAAGCATATTCATACATATATTTTTTAAAATTTCTTTATATTAAATAATTTAAAACCTGTTCATTTATTTACACGTTTGGAATTTTTTTTTTTATTTTTTTTTTTTTTTTTTGATGCATCGTTGTCTTTCTTTTCGTTCTTCGTTAACGAAAAAGTAGAAGATGAAAACAAATCATATAAAAAAAATCTAAAAAAACAAGAAAAGATCTTAACAATCTTAGCATACGCGACGACGGCGACAATAAACTATGGTAAAAAAACGTAAATGTTTGAACAACATTAATGATTTCAGCCCAGCAACTAAGCAACCAACCGACCAAACGACATATAAACGAACCAACTGACAGAACAACTGATCAATCGTCTGCCAATTCGAACAAACGTGTTATTAACGTTTTTTCATGCCAGGCCTGGAGAACAACGAACCTTCGCGTTCACAACCAGACTGTAAAGCAACCATCGAACGAACACACGAACGAACTAACGAACCTACCAAACGATCAGGCATAGGCATCCATCTAACCACCTTTTATATCATTTTTAATACCAACACAATATACGGCAGTTAAAATGTGTTTTTCTACATTTTGTTTTGAAATAGGAGCTGAAGCCAGTGCAGCTACCAAAACGCTCCTCAAGTAGTCCCAATGTCTTCCCACACGACACAATATAAAAATTGTAGTCTACGTTATTTTTTTAACGTTTACATGCACAAGCACTCATACATCCATACACTCTTAAACACACAACACACACACACACACACTCAGGTATCAAACACAAACTTACTTTTTTTCTATTCACCATTCGTTAACTTTTCCGATATCATAGATAATTTTTTCAATTATTTTTATTTTTTTTTTTGTATTCTATTAGATGTTGTTTGTTTTGTTTTTGCTTTCTTGTTGTTTTTAAAATTTTCTCATTAATTTATTTTTTATTAAAAATTTTTATTTTTGCTAATTTAGAAGAAAAAATGTTATATTTTATTTAATTAAACACTGTCACTCATACTGATACATTTCTACCATTTTGCTCTTCGATGTGGTGGTGTTTACAACAACAATTAAATTGTTAAAAAATTAACATCAGGTATCCGTTAATATTCCGTTTTTTTAAATTTACAGGTGCGTTACCTACGATCAACTCTTTAAAACTAATCCGAGAGTATCTCTGTTGGGGGGCAATGAGCCTCAGTTTCGTTCACCAAAACCTTTTATCTAGATAATGATTTATTCTCATTTTTTGGCTACTATCGCTGCAATTGTTCCCTCTCTCTCTCTCTCTCTCTCTCTCTTTCTCTCTCTCTTCATTTCTCTCTTTCTATGGCGATCTTTTTATCTCCAATAAGTTTTTTTTTTTTTGAATTTTTCTGTTCTGTTCATATATTTTACCTGTTTTGTTAGCCGTAAGGTATTTTACTTGCTATGAACTGGTTTATTTCACGAGTATCTGTATGGATCTGTGTGCATGTGTGTGTTTGTTTGTTTTTTATCTTTTGCAGTAACTACTCACTACAATCAGTTGAATTTCTCAGTGATGATGATTGCCTTCTATATTAACTAACTGCTAACTGTTAGCTGGATGTTGGTCTGAATATATTTCTTTTAGTTTCTTCAGTGGTCTCTCCATAGCGTTTATTTGTTTATAAGTGTACATTGTATGTGCCCAGAAAAATTGGAAAAATACAAATAAACAAAAAAAAAATGTTATATGAAAACAGTAGGCAATAAACGATCTCTCGATAACGCTACTATTGCTAAGAGCTATATCGGTCTGATACCGCGGCATATTCGACTTACATTTTTCCGGTATGGATTTTTAATGGTAAAATTTATAACAGATTTACCGTTTACGCGTTTACACAACGACATTTTTTATTTAAATCTAATTGATTTCTAGAATACACACTTAAATTTTTTTTTTTAAATACCACAAAAAATCAGAAATCAGCCTCTTAAAATTTGCCACGGATCTTATTAAACTAAGAAATAAAGCATTTAAGCGAAAAAATTTATACATAAATGTATATTTCTTTATAAATTAAAAACATATAAACTTAAAAATTATAGTAACTTCGTTCAAGAGATATTTAAACATTTGAACATCTCTTCTCCCAAATTTTTTTACAGTATTAGTTAAATTTATTAATTTTTAGTCATTCTAGTATTGGCCTCGATTAATGAACCTATGCCAAATCTAGCCAGAATATTAGCAGAATTTATATAGTTTCTGAATATATATATATATATTCCGAAAAGTAATAATTTTGTGAATCGCCCACAACTAGAAGTTCCTTCTTAAACTAAATACATTGGCAAATTTATTCCCTTTTTATATCCCATACCACTATGTTGTTTGACTTTGTGCAGCTGTTTGTAACTACCAAAAATATTTAACCTAGAACCATCTTTTATTATACCGATCGACTCAGAATCACTTTCTGAGTCGATTTAGCGATGTTCGTCCGTCCGTCCGTCTGTGTGTCCATGTAATCAAACTACAGGTCGTAAAGGTATGTAAGCTTTTATCGGCCATGGAATGAACACTATTAAAATCGGTGAAAATCGGTCCATGTTGAGACCTAGTCCCCATACAAATGACCCCTATGAAATCATATAGATTTCAGTCAAAGTGGATTTGTATATGTTTATTATATCCACTAATCAGTAGTCCAAAAATAAGCCCTATAGGACAATTCTTAGTCATAGGCCCTATATAGAACTGCTTCCCGATCTTCACTTAAAAAAAATTTATTAAACCTATTTTACAGGAAATTGTCCAACGATTTCAACTATGCTACTCTTATTACAATCAGATTTTTGCTTCAGAAGATTTAGCTCTTCAAATTTGACTGATTTTCAGTGTTCAAAAAACCATACCAGTTTTAGGTAATTTGCTCCGCTTTGAGATATAGTATCTCGAAAACTAGGATAAAAAAAATTTACTGTTTTCTTAGTGTTTGTCCAGGTAAATCGATATTTACCAATTATCCATTTTTCAATTTTTCCCAACTTTGATGGAAAATAAAAAAAAAATATAAATTTCTATATTTTCAAAATAAGTTCCTTGATTATACCTTTACCTGATGTACAAATTTCTAGCTACCCCTCCTTGCCCCATTTTATGCAAGAGGTAAAATTTTGCATGCATTATTGCGCAATTTATGAAATACGACCGTGAAAACCCATTCCTATTGTTATTGTTTCATTCATTATTCTTAAGATATACATATTTTTGTTTTTCATTCTGTAATGAGAAACTGACATTGATCTGTAAATGGGGCTGCCATGGATCATTCGCACAAAGCGTTTATAAGTAAAAGATATCTTCCGATGACGCTACAATATCGGACGGAAATATGTTTATGGCATCTGTTGTTCCTCAATACATTATTGTCGACCAATAATGTTTCAGTCAGCAAGGGAATCGCTGGAACTCATAACGATCACAGTGAAGGACATTCAAGAACAAAAAGACTAGATTTAACCAACAAAATTCGAAATCAGTGAAGGAAAATACATTGAATGTAGTTACGAGTTCACCTGACCATGGTTGACAGAAAAGTCGTTAACGAACTGACAAAAATAACCTCAACATCGTCATGCCCAATTTGCAAAAAGACGCAAAAAAATTTCGACAATTTAAACGATTCTACAAACAAAGAGAATTATGAATATAGAATCTCACCATTGCACGCAAGAATAAGTTGTATCGAGTTCTTGTTAAAATTAGCGTACACGCTTCCACAACAGGGAGAACACTTTGATGAAAATACATGAAATAAAGATAAGGAAAGGATCAGAAAGAATCGAATACAGGATGCATTTTTGAAACAAGTTGGACTAAAAGTAGACTTTCCCAAGTACGGATACGGAAACTCAAACGATGGAAACACTTCGAGAAGATTTTTTTAAATGATGAGGCTGTAACTCGAATTACTGGAATAAACAATCAAATCATTAAGAGATTGGGAACGATCTTGAATGTTTTAAACTGCAAGGAAAAAGTTGATTCTGAAAAATATGGAGAATATGCTTCGAAAACTGCATCACTTTTAGCAGAATTATATCCATAGAGAAAGTTGACCCCGACAGTTCATAAAATATCAGACTTTGCCAAATGGAGAGCTTCTGAAGAAGCACAGGAGTCCCTAAACAAATGTTATAAAAAATATAGATTGCTGAACACTTTCAAATCATCAAGGGTGAGACAAAATGAGGACCTCTTCATCATCTTAGCAACATCCTCCGATCCACTTATTTCATCACTGCGGCATGTAAAGTCACGAAAAGAGTTATAGTTCAGAAATAATTATATTCAGAAATTATTAGTCTTTTAGATATAGCTTCTTTTACGGATAGTGCGCAATATTAAAAAAAAAATAAATTTAAAAAAAAATCTAAAAAATATGAAAAAAAAATTTTCAAAATTTAAAAAAAAATTATTTTTAAATCTTTTCTGAAATAATTTTAAAATATAAAAGCCTTTGAAAAGAAACATAAAAAATCAAAAATTTTAAACAAATTTTACTTCGCATAAAATTGATTTTTCCACAAACACGGTGCGCCTTAACTAAAATTAAATAACAAGGTCAAGAAAATTAGTAGAGATTCTGAATTTACAATGTTCATAGATGAGAAAAATCAAAAAACTAAAATAATCTGTGGAGAGATTTTTAAATAAATCCACTTTGAACATTTTTCGTACAAAGTACGATATTTTGGAAAATATGGCATTGTTTTATATGAATAGAAAGGAAAAAAATGATATAATAATAATTTGTAAGTTTTAATTCTATCAAACTTTTATTATTTCAACATTTTAGTACTAATAAAATATAAAAATTTAACATAATTTTATTATATTTACATCAATTTAAACATCTGAAGCATTATATCTACAAACAGCACTCAAAAGGTGTTTAGGATAATCCGGGTGATTCGCAGCAACCTTATTCATTTCGCCTGCTCTCCGAAAAATGCTAATCCTTCACCGTTGTTTCACAGAACTGTTCTATGTGCAAAAAAACTGCATGAACCTTTGGTGTAACGCTGACACCGAAGTCCATGTAGCTCTTTTTGAAAGCTTCTATACATGCCTTGTAATTTTGGTCAAGATTATTTCCGAAGCATCCAGAAACTACTTTTTTAAAGTCGTCAAATACTTTAACATACTTAGGTATGGCTAGATTTTCACACTGGCGCAGAAGGTCTACTTTATCCAATAGTGTTTTGCATGTATTTCCTTTAAACCCAGAACATCCTCATCTGATTTCACGCTGAACGTGACAAACTTTTGCCCATGACAGCGACTCATTTTCACACTCTTTCAACATATGCGTGAAAACAGTGTTAACAACACCAAGCGTAAGGTGTATTTCTGGCGGTGGAATGTCTAGGAATCTTTTGCCTCCAACAGTTGCAATTAGCGGTGGATGAATGCAGTTGAAACAATCTTTCGCTTTGTTTTTTGAACCTTTTCCTTCAGTCAGCCATTTTGTATAATACGATGAAACATTTTCGGGGGATCTTAATTCGTTACAGCTGCTTAGCTCATCTTTCTTGACATAACAATAAGTGCACGGGTATGCACTATTGTGCTACATAATACCAACCAAGATATTTGCTAGCTTCAAATCGGTCGCAATTGTGCCGTGGAAAGGACTTATATTCAACGTTGAAAAGAGTTGATCTACATCCTTATAATTTTCTTGTGCACTTGGAACGGCTGCTAGAATAAATAGTCGTTTAACAATTCTAAGACACGTTTTAACAGTTTTTAGATACCAAACAATTGATAGATAATTCGCTCTGCGACACAATGTTAAACGTGTTTTAATAACAGTTAACAACAGTTTTCAATTTTTCAAATTCTACGGGTTTTTTGTAATTTATCTGAAGTTTGTTAGATTTTTATTGTGATAATTTGTTCTGAGCTTTGTTAGATTTTTTCGATATTTTACTCGCGCACATTTTTTTAACTAATTGCGATAATTTCGAGTAGTTCTTTTCGATGCCTGGTGGATAAAATTTACGTTCTTCTCTATCGGTTTCTGATTGCAATGCGCAAAGGGGATTTATTTAAAAATCTCTCCACAGATCATTTTAGTTTTTCGATTTTTCTCATCTATGAATATTGTAAACTCAGAATCTCTACTAATTTTCTAGGTGCAAGACCTTTTTATTTAATTTTAGTTAAGGCGCACCGTGCAAATTTCAAGTTTGCTAACCCATGAGTAGGCACCTTAAAGGCGTAGAACACTTTTCGAACACTCATTTCATAGGTTGATCAATTATCTATCATATCCCTTTTAAAGTTTTTGATTATCTTATTTAGTTCAAAAGTTATGATTTTTGCAACGAAAAAACTCAAAAGACGCCACTGTGCGTCGTCCATTATGATCCACCCTTTAGATTTGTTCAGCCGTTTCATCCATTTTATACTTTTTCTCTTGAAACTTTTATAACTGCATATGGTCTCAGCTTATAATTTTTCATAATTTTTTTTTATTTTTTCATCAGTTTTATTTATTTCTTACACTTTTTTTCAAATCGTTTAAGGAAGTATTTAGGTTTTCATATCAAGTCTCTCTTTATAATTTAAGTTAATTTACGATCAATAAATCCAGAACATCGTTCAAATCTAAGTTTTTTCGTTGGTTTGGGTATTCCGAAATCGGATGAACACATTTCTGTGGCTTACCAGACAGTCATGTTATGGTGTCTGAAGTAGCGATTAGTTGACAGCAATTTCTTTTTTACTATTTTGATCACTTCGAACTTTAAGCCTGCATGATTTCATGGTTTCATGGCTTCTTGAGAAATCGTGCAATTTAAAAAGTCACAAAGGTCTCTCAATCAATTTGTTTACTGAGACTGCGTTATTTACACGTGAATTTTGTGTAAAAGTTTGGACCTCTGGCTTCTGAAATATGGGTCTTCTGTATGTCATATATAAAAAGCAAACATATTAAAATCAGGCCCAATTTGTGAGTTTTAAATGATCTTTTCTCATATTGAGTTTCCATGAGTTCCGGGAAACTCATGAGCCAGAGGTCCAAATTAGTATTTCACAGTTTGAATAAACTTCCGAAAAGCGCATACCTCCGATCGGTCTGAAATTTGGTATACTAACGTATTTTGACCGGTTAATCACTATGCGACCGTAGCAACAAATACACACACACACACACGCACAAAGAGTGCTTATAGACTTTACTTCCACGTGGTGCATTCTGGGGAAAGCTAAAATTGTCCAAATGGGTCAGGATAGTGCGGCAATGCACAGCGATAAAACAAGTTTTTTCCAATTTTTATGCTGAAAACGGCATTAGCGGCAATTTTCACTATGATATTCGTGATTAGCAGGTCAAAATACGTTAGTATACCAAATTTCAGACCGATCGGAGGTATGTGCTTTTCGCAGGTAAACCCCCAAGTTTAGTTAGGTAAAACATTTGAGCGAAGTTTTAAAATTCTTAAAACTATTAAAAGCTTGTTTGCCCAATGCCTATAACACCAATTGTAGGGTGCATAAAATTGAACCACCTTACTTATAATTATCTTTTGACAGAAACACTAGCAGCTCTTTTGTTTTTGCCTTTTAACAATTTTTTTCGTCTTGTATCAGAAATCGTTTTTTTTTTTTTTGCTTTTTGTTTTGCGTTATTTTTTTTTTTTTTGCTGTGCTGTGCTCTGCTCTGCTGTATTGTATGATTTACCAGTCGGTAGGCACATCAAACTGTAATCTGCTACCATTTTACTGCAACTGTTGAAAACGTATCTTTATTATAATGTGTAGTGTATGTAAGTAGATATGACCAACAACAGCAAAAGGAAAAAAAAACATGATACAATATTCCATGTGTACGAGTATGTCTAAATGACGGGTTGCTTGGCTCTCTGCATATTTGTCCAAGTCTATGCATACAAACACACACGTGCATATATCTCGAAAGGTATATGCATGTGATAACAACAACAACAACAACAACAACAACAACTATTTCAATATGTATGTATGTATGTAGGAGATAGTTAGTGTCGTGTAGTGAGTAGTAGTAGTAAAATTGTAGATTCACATTGTACATTTATTATTGCTTTTGATGTGATGCGATGCGATGCTTTTGCTACTCGTCATACTACTTATTGCTGCTGCTTGCTGCCAACTGCTTACTAACTACTACATATTGCTACTACTTTTTGTTAATATTTTTACAATATGCACAAACCGAAACGACAGACCAACCCAACCATCCAGTTAGTAATCCAACAAATCGACCAACTAACTGACTTATTCTTTTATTGTATGTGTGTACGGTTGGCAGTATTCAAAAGTGCATGACAAGATTGCTTATTAATATTTAATATCCACATTTGGTTGGTTAAGTTTTCGTTTGATACCCTACACACCTGTCCATGTTATTGGATACGAGTACTAAGAGTGACTGTTGATGTTTGTTACAACTAAAATTTACATACAATGACTGTGATTTGTTTCAAACACTTACTAAACAAACGGCTAAGTGAACAGGGTCCTTTAATTATCAAAATAAGATATATTACAATCTATTTAGGTTGTGATTTTAAAAGTTCGTTAAATAAACTCAGCAAATTTGCAACTTTTAATTTTATCTAATCTCCAGAAACATTAAAATCTCACTCAGGATATTTATTTCTTACTAGCAGATTCCAGCCCTCGAAATTCGAGCGCAAATTCTAGGAAATTTTATTTTTTCATTAAATAAAGACCCTAAAAGTATGCTAATCAATTATAGCCAATTCACAAATCAACACAAAAAATAAACTCATTTTTATTACAAACACATTAACAAATTTAATAAACACAATAATTTTATGTATGTGTTAGTAGCAACTTTAAATGCAATTTACTCAAAATAAAGGAAAAAATTTAAAAATCTGTAAATCTGCAAAACGGCTAAAAAGAAATACCTTTCAAATAATATGCGTTTGGTCGAAATCGGGATAAAACGGTAGAACAAAACATCAGTCACAGGAAATCGCCTAGCCTATTATTATTATAGATCATATTAAGGTTGTGATTTTAAAAGTTCGTTAAATAAACTCAACAAATTTGCAACTTTTTTTTATCTTATCTCCCTGTCTGTGGGTGACAAAAACATTTAAATCTCGCTCAGGATATTTATTTCTTATGTCTAGTATGGACCTAACGGCAATCATGGTGTAGAGTATCATATAGTCAAGGCTGACCATAACTTTTTAACTTGTTTAATTGAAATAGATTTTTTTTTTTGTCATTTTGAAATGATTTTTATGTGAATATTATGTTATTTATACGAACGTTTAAATGCCACAAACGTTTTAATTAATACACTACTGTTCAATATGTTACCGTTGTTGGTGTAAAGCAACCTGTATTTCGATTATGTTAATTTAATCAATAAAATGACGAAAAATATATAAGAGAAGGGGTGATTAGGCCGTACAGTATTGTGATCTGGTCTGTAGAAAATTGCCAAAATACGAGTAAGATAGAATAAAGTAATTATTGAAATAGAAACACACTCTCTTGTTCTAAATATTTACGCTAGCAAAACCATGTTAGATTCCAAAAATGTGTCTATAGATTCTGTGTCTAAGATTCTGACAATATTTGTATCGCAAAATAGTCTAAGATTCTGAAAAGTTTTTTATAAAAAAAAAAACAATCACAAATTCTGAGAAATTTTATACATTACAACAATCTCAGATTCTGAAAAATTTTCAATTGAAAAACAGTCTCAGATTCTGAGTATTATTCCTTAGTAATATTATGTCAGATACTTGAATTTTTTTTTATAAAAAATTATCTCAGATTCTGGAAATTTTTCTATAGGAGAACAGTGTCATATATGGTTAGGATCAGCTGATTTGTGGATATTGTCCCCCAATAATAATCATATCTGATATCTGACATATCTTTAGTTAAGCACACATCTCAAGGCAACAAATGCCTGCAAATTGGTTGAATGATTACTAGGGTGGCCCTTAATAAAAAAAAGTGTTCAAACTCTCGGTCGCACCCCCTAGAAATATGCGAATAGCAAAAAAACTTACGAAATACAAAGTTTTGGGCCAACCAAAAAACATTGAGTCGTATCTCAATGCGATTGAATATTTCAAGTGTGTTTATTTGCGGAAAATATGACTTTTTTTCAGATTTTACGAAAATTTCGTTTTGTAGTTTAATTTTTCCAACAATTTATATAATTCGGGATCAATATTAAATTATCTTTCCAAAAAGCTATAAAACTCCAAAATCGAATATCACTTTTGTGCTAAAAAAAAACTAATAATAAGGAGTATAGTTTTATTACCACGGTGCTAACCTATTGCGCATTGAGACCGAAAATGGGAAATTTTTTGATAAAATTTTGAAAACTCCTTTTTCAAGTTTTCAAAAATTTTCTTAATCAAAATTTAAAGAAATGGATCTGGCACTTTAAGGTTTTATTAAACACATGTTAGAGATTAACTGTTGAATTTTTAAGTTAATCCCTATGCCAGAATTTTTTTGACAAGGATTTTATTTTTACGGATTTCGAGAAAAATGGGATTTTTGTGAAATATTCTGTATATGTAATCTTTCTTAATTCTTTATATCAAAAATTTATCAGTTCTCTACTTTTAAATGCTATATGTGTTATCTTAATAGCCTAGGGTTTTGGAAAGAAATTATATGACCCCATTAACCCTTTTGGACTTGGGTCGCATATGACCCCAAACAAATAAAAGACAATTTATTCAATATGATAACCAAATGTGTATAACTTACATTCATAAAATTTGGGATAAATCCGAGAGCGTTAACCCATTATATATATATTCATATCATGTTTAATCGCGTTAAGGCACGACTAAATGTTTTTTGATTGGCCCAAAACTTTGTATTTCTCAGTTTTTTTGTTATTCGCATATTTTTAGGGGATGAGACCTAGAGTTTGAACACTTTTTTTCCCTCCATATAATGAAGGGCCACCCTAATGATTACTCTCCATTAATAATAGTATCAAAATCTTCTGGTTTAGGGTATCGTATAGCTTTCTTTTTTAATACTTTATACCTATAAAAAAATGTTCTCATAGTTTGCTTAGTTTCGCGCCTTTACTCTCAAATTGGTATCAGTTTGCCAAGATATGACCTAAAATACGGAGACACCTCGAAGAAAGTAGCTCGAGATACTCGAGCTGTTCGAGTAGTTAAAAATTAACATTTTTCATGATTGAAAGCATGTAAAAAGATAAACATAAGTATTTAGTATAACAAAGGTATACTTTTTGGAATCGTACAAGTACCAAGTATCGTTAAATTTCACTTGAATCGGACTGTCCTACTGGCGTGGGCAAACTACTACCCGAAAAAGCTGGACGTCTTTCCATACAAATGTATGAAAATATTCACTTCATAGATGTATGACTTCATCAAAAAAAAAAAAAAAAAATTCCCAAAATACATGGTATTTATATATTTTGAAGTAAGTTATACTGATAGATTACCCTCCTGAAATATTAAAACATTCTGATAAAAACTATGGAGTGGGCTAACTACTACTCGTAAAAGATCATTTTTTGTTAACACATTAACAAATTTAATAAACACACACATAGCATTGTATTATTTTATGTATGTGTTAGTAGCAACCTTAAATACAATTTACTCAAAACAAAGGCGAAAATTTAAAAATCTGTAAGTCTGGCGAGCAACTAAAAAGAAATACCTTTCAAAAAATATACAGCTGGTCAAAATCGGGATAAAACGGTAGAACAAAGCATCGGTCACAAGAAATCGCTTAGCCTATTTATATTATAGATATTTGGTAGACAAGAAACAAATTCTATTGATGTCATCTCAAGCGAATATCTGTAGTGATAGTCGAATATTTCAGTTTTAACAATAACTAAGAGTGTGAAATTAATATCTGGACTTATTGCAATACATATTTATAACAAATGTCAACAAAATAATTGAATAAGTAAACAATTTCATAAAGTTAATACCAGAGCCTACGTCAAGCTCCAGTACTCGAGCTACTCGAAACTCGCCTCTGCGGAAAATTTTCCAATAACAATTTCCCGAAAACAATTTCCCAAATACAATTGCCCGAAAACAATTGTCCGAAAAAGCAATTCCCCGAAAAAACAATTCCCCGAAAAATACTTCCCGAAATTACAATTTCCAGAAAACAATTTCCCGAACACAATATCCCGAAATTGCAATTTCCCGAAAACAATTTCCCGAAAACAATTTCCCGAAATTAAAATTTCCCGAAATAACAATTTCCCTATTTTTAGTTAACAACTTCCCATATATTCTTGATTTCCCCCATAAAAAAAACCATTTCCCAAGTATACGACTTCTCGAAAAAACAATTCCCCCACCCCGCACCGCGCCCTTCCTCTTCCACACTCCCTCGTCGTCCGGACCTATTTATTGGAGTGTCATACGTATTTTTTCATTGTGACTATGAACACTTCGGTATTCAGACCTCCCGACGGATAACGCTCACTCCATCACATCCTGCCCATGCAGTGGCTGCTACGGAATCGTTACCATCTTGCATAGTGAAGTTTTTTAGTTATTTGGGTTGTAATACTCAGTTACTATGCCACTCGAATTCCTGGATAGCGAAAAAGGTAAACCGAGGTTGCTTTTGAATGGTTTCTTGCGTCATGACGACGGTCAGTCCGTTGATAGCGTTTATTGGCGTTGTATTCTTTATCGAGGAAAACATTGTACCGGTAGGGTCATAACAACGATACTATAAAAAAAGAGGCTCTTCACAATCACAGTGGCGAATCGTTAATGAGCTAAAAGATCTTGCCCGGACCACAACATCAAGTGGTCATGAGCTGATTGCTCGCGCTTCGGTCGGAATTTCTGATGGTATTGTTTCGGAAATGCCATCAACAAGCTCTTTGAAGAAATAGTAACTTCGGGAAATTGTAGTTTCGGGAAATTGTGTTCGGGAAATTGTATTTCGGGAAATTTTAATTTAGGGAAATTGTAATTTCGGGAAATTGTGTTCAGGAAATTGTCATTTCGGGAAATTGTGTTCGTGAAATTGTAATTTCGGGAAACTGTTTTCCAGAAATTGTTTTCGGGAAATTGTTTTCGGAAAATTTTTCGCAAATCCGAAACTCGAGCTGCTCGAGCAGTAAAAATTAACATTTTTCGTGTTTGAAAGCATGTAAAAAAATAAATATAAGTATTTAGTATAACAAATGTATATACTCCTTGGAGTCGTACAAGTACCAAGAAATCATCCTCAAATTTCACTTGAATCGAACTGTCCTACTGGTGTGGACAAACTACTACTCAAAAAAGCTTGACGCCTTTCCATACAAATGTATTCACTTCATACAGGTTTGACTTCCCTTTAAAAAAAAAATTTCCAAAATACGTGCTATCATTTTATATATTTTATATATTCTGAAATATTAAATTATTCTGATAAAAACTATGAAGTGGGCTAACTATTACTCGAAAATGATCATCCACTTCCACTCAAATGTATGAAAATATGATCTTCGTATATGTTTGATGCCCATTTACAAAAAAATTTTTCAAGAACACTTAGAAAAAGCTCTTAGTATTTTAATCTGAATATATGTAGAGAATATGTTTGCAAAATTTCAAAGCATTTCGACAAAAATCTTGGTGCGTGGGAACAACCACTCGAAAAAGATCGGAAATTTTGCAAAAAGTGTAAAAAAAAAAAAATTTTTTTTCTAATTTTTTACTGTCTATAATTGACTATATTCATAGATTACTCATAAAAAACTATAAACCATTGCGGCCAAAGTTGTGGCGTCGATATAGCATTACACGACTGATATTGGCCACTTTCTATAGAAATGTATGAAACTTTGCTCTTATTCACAATGACGTAACAAAAAATTATATTCGTTAGAGCTGTGTATATAAAGAGAACACTTCAAGCTTCGAAGCATTCCGCCGAAAATTTAAGCTTGGATGAACTACTACTCGACAACAGAAACTAAAAAAAAATTTCCAAAAAAATAATTTTTTTTCCACTGCCCGTAATTGACCTTATTAACAGATGACTCATATAAAAAATTAAGTCATTCCGATTTTAATTGTGCTCTGGGCGAACAACTACTCGAAAAAGATCAGCCAGTTTCTATACAAATGTGGGAAAATTTGCTCTTATTTCATGTTTGATGCAATTTAAAAAAAAATTCCATCATGACTTGCTAAAATTGTTTTACTATTTGTAGTTGCAAATATATCGAGATAATCTTCATAAAATTTCAACAATAATTGTGCTGCTACTCGAAAAAGCTCGACCATTTTCTATACAAATAAATGAAAAAATTCACTTCATGCAAGTTTGACATCGATTTACAAAAAATATTTAAGGCGAACATGGTACAAATTTATGCGTCTTAAAGTTGGAAATATGAGTACATTACGTACAAAAAATTTCAAAGTAATCTGGCCAAAAATGTGGCTTGGACGAACTACTACTCGAAAAAGATCACACTCCTCCCATACAAAAGTGTGATAATTTGATCTTATTTCATGTTTGAGATTATTTTACAGAAAAATTTTTATAATGACTTAGCCAAAAGTAAGGAGAGTATTTCGTTTAAATTTCAAACGTTTCCGATAGTAATTGTGGGGTGGCGAACTACTACTCGAAAAAGCTCTACCACTTTCTATACAACTGTATGAAAACGTTCACACCATGGAAGTTTGACAACATTTTAAAAGATATTTTCCAAAAATACATGGTAAAAATTGATACAAATTGTAGTCCCTTGTATCAACAGATTATTTTCCTAAAATATTGGAGCACTCGGATATAAGGTGTGGGGTGGGCGAACCACTACTCGTAAAAGATCAGAAATGAAAAAAACAAAAATTTAAAAAAAAAAAAAAAATTATGTTTTTTTTTTCAACAATTGCAACTGACAATATCTTTAGAAGATTCTTTTAAATTTTTAAGCCATTCAGACCAATATTGTGCTATTGGCAACCTACTAATCGAAAAATATCAGTCAGTTTCCATACAAATATATGAAAAAATTCAATTCATAACTTTGAGATCGATTTACAAAAAAAATTTAAGGCACACATGGTACAAATTTTTGATCAATTAACTAGTTTAGAAGCAGTACCTGTGTAAGTTGAATATCCTCTACATTATTTTCTGATTTCTTTTTATATATTCTTAAAGGTATATTCTTAATTTTAAAAATTCAAGTTACACAGTTACTGCTTTTAAACTAGTTAATTGGTTAAAAAAATTGTTGTATATGGCGTTGACACGCTAAAAATTCATAGAGTGCATATTTTCGTACATTTGTATAGATCTTTTTTGGTGAATTGATTTGTAAATGGCTGATCTTTTTCGCCGCCTCCACAATTTTCCCTGGAATAGTTCGAAATTTTTTAAGATATAATGTCCTGAAATCTATTACTTCAAAACATATAAATTTTTAAAAATTCGTGAAGTAAAATTTTTAGTAAGATTACATCAAACTTAAAATACGAGCAAATTTTCACACATTTGTACAGAAAGTGGCTGATATTTATCAAGTGTAGTTCGCCAACAGCTCAATTATTGTAGGAATGCTTTGAAATTTTTAAGGACGTAATGTCCTCGTATTTAATATTTTAGAATGTATAAATATATACCATGTGTTCCTTGAATATTTTTTGTAAATGGATGTCAAACTTGGTTGAAGTGCATTTTTTCGTATATTTGTATGAAAACTGGTTAATCTTTTTTGAATAGTGGGATGCCAATTGCACAATATTAGTCTGAATGGCTTAAATATTTAAGGATCTAAGGATATAGTCAGTTGCAATTGTTGAAAAAAAAACGTATTTTTTTTTTAATTTTTGTTTTTTTCATTACTGATCTTTTACGAGTAGTAGTTTGCCCACCCCACAATTATTGTCGGAAATTAAAAAAAAAATACTCTCATTACATTTTCACCTCTAAAAAGTATAACTTTTGGCTAAGTCATTATGGAAAATTTTCTGCAAAATTATTTCAAACAAGAAATAAGAACAATTTTTCACACTTTGGGAAGAGTCTGATCTTTTTCGAGTAGTAGTTCGTCCGAGCCACAATTTTGGCCAGATTACTTTGAAATTTAGTGTACGTAATGTACTTATATTTCGAACTTTAAAATGCATAAATCTGTACCATGTTTGCCTTAAATATTTTTTATAAATCGATATCAAACTTGCATGAAGTGAATTTTTTCTTATATTTGTATAGAAAGTGGTCGAGCTTTTTCGAGTAGTAGTACGTCAACAATACAATTATTGTCGGAATACTTTGAAATTTTAAGAAGACTATTTCGATATATTTGAAACTACAAATAGTAAAAAAATTTAGCGAGTCATGATGGACATTTTTTGTAAGGTACGTCAAACATGAAATAAGAGCAAATTTTTACACAATTATATAAAGTGGCTGATCTTTTTCGAGTAGTTGTTCGCCCAGAGCACAATTTTAATCGGGATGACTTACGGTTTTATATGAGTCATCTGTGAGTAAGGTCAATTACGTGAAGTGAAAAAAAAATATATTTTTTTTTAGTTTCTGTTTTTTGTCGAGTAGTAGTTCATTCAACCTTAAATTTTTTGCGGAATGTTTTGAAACTTGAAGGAAGTGTTCTTTTTATATACACAGCTCTAACGAATATAATTTTTTGTTACGTCATTGTGGAAAATTTTCTCGAAAATATCACCAAACTTAAAATAAGAGCATATTTTCACACATTTGTGTAGAAAGTGGCCAATATCAGTCGAATAGTGATATACCGACGCCACAATTTTGGTCGAAATGCTTTGAAATTTTGGAAACCTATTCTCTACCTATATTCAGATTAAAATACTAAGAGCTTTTTCCAAGTGTTCTTGAAAAAATTTTTGTAAATGGGCATCAAACATGTACGAAGATCATATTTTCATACATTTGAGTGTAAAGTGGATGATCTTTTACGAGTAGTAGTTAGCCCACTCCATAGTTTTTATCAGAATAATTTAGTATTTCAGGAGGGGTATAACTAACTTCAAAATATATAAAATCATTCCATGTTTTTTTGTTATTTTTTTTTTAATGAAGTCAAACATCTATGAAGTCAATATTTCCATACATTTCCATGGAAAGGCGTCGACCTTTTTCGAGTAGTGGTTTGCAGTATACATTTGTTACACTTAATACTTATGTTTATCTTTTTACATGCTTTCAAACATGAAAAATGTTAATTTTTACAACTCGAGCAGTTCGTGCTTCGAGTAGCTCGAATACTCGAGCTTGACCGTAGGCTCTGGTATTAACTTTATGATATTGTTTACTTATTCAAATATTTTGTTGACATTTGTTATAAATATGTATTGCAATAAGTCCAGATATTAATTTTGCACTCTTAGTTATTATTGTTGAAACTAAAATATACGACTATCACAACAGACATTCTCTTGAGATGACATCAATAGAATTTGTTTCTTGCCTAACAAATATCTATAATATAAATAGGCTAGGCAATTTCTTGTGACCGATCCTTTGTTCTACCGTTTTATCCCGATTTTGACCAAACGCATATTTTTTGAAAGGTATTTCGTTTTAGCTGTTCACCAGACTTACAGATTTTAAAATTTTTGCCTTTATTTTGAGTAAATTGCATTTAAAGCTGCTACTAACACATACATAAAATAATACAATGCTATGTGTGTGTTTATTAAATTTGTAAATGTGTTTGTTAATGATAATTACCAAAAAAATGATGGTTTGTGAATTGGTTTGGTTGGTTGAAAGTTGAAAAATAAAGTTGCCTACTATCTGCACTCGAATTTTGAGCGCTGGAATCTGTTAGTTAATATAATTACTGCAAATAAACACTACGATTGGCAAAAAATTTGATTGCCACAATAAATCTATATTATTCTTTAGCCTAAATTAAGAACTTTAAATGAATAGTTTCATGTGTGTTAATTTTTCTTTAAATTATTTATTTTATATGCAACCTCTTTTAATTTCTAATTCGTAAAAAATAAAATCAAAGAATAAATAAACTTTAAAAATAAAATAAACTTTAAATATAATATTTTTGTATATCAACAGAATAAACAACAAATATAACTATGTTTTGTATGTATGTACGAGTATGTATGTATGTATGTTTCTAAGTTTTGTATACAAAATAAAACTTTGATAAACTATAAATGTTTCATCTTAATCGTCATCGATTTCCGAATATGTTTTACATGTTTTAAATAAAGTTGTTTTCAAAAATCCGTTCTTTTGTTTCTTATTTTTCTGTTCTTAAGGTATCTTTTTCCATAATTTTTATGTTAATGTTTAGGAGTATTAAGGTGGCACTTATTAAAAAAAAAAACAATGGAAACTGGAGAGTCATAAGAGTTAAAAAATAAACAAATTTTTTTTCGACATAAAGACGACCAAAATAGTAGTGTTCCTCATGACTTTTAAGACTTTGTTCCACACATATGGTTGCCACCCTAAGCAGTAACATGTACATACGTATATGCATTTGTACATATAGACACATTATTTATGATATTTTTACACAAATTATTTATGATATTTTTTTTATCTGTTTTGTATTTTGTCTTATTAACGGATTTTAATTTTGCACTAAATGTTGTTATTGACTTTAAAAGTGATTTATGTTTTTTGCTTTAATTCGAATTATTTTATTTGCATTAGTTTTGTTTGTTTGTTTTTTTGTAGTTTTTTTTAAAGTTTTCAGCTGTTAATATTGTTTCTACCAATCTTAATATATATATATTTTTTTTTTATTAGATATATTCGTTTCTTTTTTGGGCTTAAATTATATTTGGCATGAATTAAATGTGCACATGTCGTTCGTATGTACAGACATTGCATAGTAACAGCAGTTGGTGCGTAACCACTTTTAAATTTGGTTGTTGATGTTTTGTCTATTCCATAAAATAACTAAAACTGCGTCGCTTCTTTTTAGTGCTGTGTATTGATTTTGGCATAGTTCTTAACCTTAGTTACCCCGATTTAATCCAACGATCTATCGAGTATTCAAGAGCGGAAATCCATCTGGAAAAAAAGAAATTCTTCATGTTAGCTCTCCTCAGAATTAATTTTTTTTTAATTTGAATAAATTCCTTAAAAATTTGATTTAAATCTATAATATTAATAGGCTAGGCGATTTCTTTTGACCGATGTTTTCTTCTACCGTTTTATGCCGATTTTGACCAAACGTATATTATTTGGAAGGTATTTCTTTTTAGCCGTTTTGCAGATTTACAGATTTTTAAATTTCTTCGTTTATTTTGAGTAAATTGCATTTAAAGTTGCTACTAACACATACATAAAATTATACATATGCTATGTGTGTGTTTGTTATCTTCATTCACAATAATAATAAACCATAAAGGGGTGGTTTGTGAATTGGCTAAGTTGAAAAATAAAGCTGCCTAGAAATTGCACTCGAATTTTGAGCGCTGGAATCTGCTAGTTCCAATAAATTCCTTAAAAATTTGATTAAAATTTTTTGAAAAAAATTACTTTTAAGAAATTTATTTAAGTATCTCAAATTAAATTGCGTGGCGAACGAAAATATTGGAATATTCAAAAATATTTTAGGGGTTGTTGATTTTGTCATCTAAATAGAAAAATGGACCAATCCTAAGTATATTTAGTAAAGTCACTAATTTTTTCCAAAAACATATACAAAGTAAATTTGAGAAAACCCTCTGCAATATTTTTATTTCTGATAGGTTTAAGAGCAGATGGGTTAGCAAGGGTCATGGGGGCCATGACTGAGAATTGTCCTATAGAGTTTTTTTTTGGACTTCTGATTAATGGATGTAAAAAACACACACAAATCCAATTTGATTGATATCTGTATAATAATTTGGATCTGAAGGCAATTTAAATTGATCTCATGAACACGCGCCGATTTTCACCAATTTCAATAGCGTTAATATACATATACCAAATTTCATCAAAATATAAACATGTTTTCGACCTGTAGTATGAATAAAAGGTTTACACGGACACACAGACGGACAGACGGACGGACGGATGTCGCTAAATCCACTCAAAAAGTGATGCTGAGTATCAACAATAACAAGAACAACAGAAAAAATCATATATTTCAAGACTTTTTTGCATTTTTACTAATATCTCGGGACCTATTGAACCGATTTTGATGATTTTAAATAGCAACCTGCTCAGGATGTCATCGAAATATTTTCACTAAAACTGAGCAACCCAACAGACCTATTAAGGGCGTTACCGTGATTTCCATAGACGGATAGAAGGACTTCTATACATCAACTCGCCTTGTTATAAGGATCTCCAATATATATATTTTTATACCCTCCACACCTCAGTGGCCTCCTTATAACAAAGGAAGTTGATTTACCGATGACCGTCTGTCCGTCTGTCCGTCTGTCCGTCTGTCTGTGGAAATCACGATCACGCCGTCAATATCTAAGCTAGACCGTTCGTATTTGTATAAAATCGTTTATTAACATCCCAAAGGAGTTGCTATTTAAATCATCAAAATCGGTCAAAGGGTTCACGAGCTAAGAAAGAAATTTTGAAAAACTCTTGAAAAAATTAAATTTTTCAGTATGTTTGTTGTTTTTCTTACGATATGTTGTATATGTTGTAATTCTTCGTATTGTTGAAGTCATTACAGTTGTGTGTATATTAATACTGCACGTGTCACATTGGCCTAAGCAAGTTTTACCACATATTTTTTTATCATTAAAATTAAATATTAAAAATTAAAAATTAATAAAAATAAAAAGTGGAAAATGAAAAATGGAAAATGGAAAATGGAAAATGAAAAACGAAAAATGAAAAATGAAAAATGAAAAATGAAAAATGAAAAATGAAAAATGGAAAATGGAAAATGAAAAACGAAAAATGAAAAATTAAAATTGAAAATTGAAAAATGGAAAATGAAAATTGAAAAACTGAAAATGAAAAATTGAAAATCGGAAATGGAAAATGAAAAATAAAAATGGAAAATAAAAAGTGGAAAATGAAAATGGAAAATGAAAAATTAAAAATGGAAAATGAAAAATGAAAAATGGATAGTGAGAAATGGAAAATGGAACATGAAAAATGAAAATTGAAAAATGGAAAATGGAAAATGAAAATGGAAAATGAAAAATTATAAATAGAAAATGGAAAATTAAAAATGGATAATGAAAAATGGAAAACGGAAAACGAAAAATTAAAAATAAAAATTGAAAAATGGAAAATGAAAAATTATAAATGGAAAATAGAAAATGGAAAATGGAAAAATGAAAAATGGAAAAGGAAAGTGAAAAATGGAAAATGAAAAATGAAAAATGAAAAATGAAAAATGAAAAATGGAAAATGGAAAATGAAAAATTTTAAATTAAAAATGGCAAATGAAAAATGGAAAATAGAATATGGAAAATGAAGAATGGAAAATGAAAATATAAAAATTAAAAATGAAAAATGAAAAATGGAAAATGGAAAATTGAAAATGAAAAATGGAAAATGGAAAATGAAAAATTTAAATTGGAAAATGGAAAATGAAAAATGGAAAATGAGAAATGGAAAATGAAAAATGGAAAACGGAAAACGAAAAATTAAAAATGGAAAATGGAAAATTAAAAATGAAAATTGAAAAATGGAAAATGAAAAATGATAAGTGGAAAATGGAAAATGGAAAAATTAAAAATGGATAATGAGAAATGGAAAATGGAACATGAAAAATGAAAATTGAAGAATGGAAAATTAAAAATGGAAAATGAAAAATGAAAAATGGATAATGAGAAATGGAAAATGGAACATGAAAAATGAAAATTGAAAAATGGAAAATGGAAAATGAAAATGGAAAATGAAAAATTAAAAATAGAAAATGGAAAATTAAAAATGGATAATGAAAAATGGAAAACGGAAAACGAAAAATTAAAAATGAAAATTGAAAAATGGAAAATGATAAATGGAAAATAGAAAATAGAAAATGGAAAATGGAAAAATGAAAAATGGAAAAGGAAAGTGAAAAATGGAAAATGAAAAATGAAAAATGGAAAATGGAAAATTAAAAATGGAAAATGAAAATGAAAAATTTTAAATTAAAAATGGCAAATGGAAAATGAAAAATGGAAAGTAGAATATGGAAAATGAAGAATAGAAAATGAAAATATAAAAATGAAAAATGAAAAATTCAAAATGAAAAATGGAAAATTAAAAATGGAAAATGGAAAACGAAAAATTTTTAAATTAAAAATGGCAAATGGAAAATGGCAAATGAAAAATTAAAAATGAAAAATAGAAATGGAGTATGGAAAATGAAAAATGGAAAATGAAAATATAAAAATGAAAAATGAAAAATGGAAAATGGAAAATGAAAAATGGAAAATGGAAAATGAAAAATTAAAAATGGAAAGTGAAAAATGAAAAATGAATAATGAATAATGAATAATGAATAATGAATAATGAATAATGAATAATGAATAATGAATAATGAATAATGAATAATGAATAATGAATAATGAATAATGAATAATGAATAATGAATAATGAATAATGAATAATGAATAATGAATAATGAATAATGAATAATGAATAATGAATAATGAATAATGAATAATGAATAATGAATAATGAATAATGAATAATGAATAATGAATAATGAATAATGAATAATGAATAATGAATAATGAATAATGAATAATGAATAATGAATAATGAATAATGAATAATGAATAATGAATAATGAATAATGAATAATGAATAATGAATAATGAATAATGAATAATGAATAATGAATAATGAATAATGAATAATGAATAATGAATAATGAATAATGAATAATGAATAATGAATAATGAATAATGAATAATGAATAATGAATAATGAATAATGAATAATGAATAATGAATAATGAATAATGAATAATGAATAATGAATAATGAATAATGAATAATGAATAATGAATAATGAATAATGAATAATGAATAATGAATAATGAAAATTGAAAATTGAAAAATGAAAAATGAAAAATGGAAAATGGAAATTGGAAAATGGAGAGTGAAAAATGAAAAATGGAAAATGGAAAATGAGAAATGAAAAATTTAAATGGAAAATGGAAAGTGAAAAATGAAAAATGGAAAATGAAAAATGGAAAATGGAAAATGAAAAATGAAAAATTAAAAATGGAAAATGGAAAATGGAAAATGAAAAATGAAAAATGAAAATTGAAGATTGAAAAATGGAAATGGAATATGGATAATGAAAAATGGAAAATGAAAATATAAAAATGAAAAATGAAAAATGGAAAATGGAAAATGAAAAATGGAAAATGAAAAATGGAAAATGAAAATATAAAAATGAAAAATGAAAAATGGAAAGTGGAAAATGGAAAATGAAAAATGGAAAATGGAAAATAAAAAATGAAAAATTAAAAATGGAAAGTGAAAAATGAAAATTGAAAAATGAAAAATGGAAAATGAAAAATGAAAAATCGAAAATGGAAAATGAAAAATGAAAAATGAAAAATGAAAAATGAAAAGTGGAAAATGGAAAATGAAAAATGGAAAATGAGAAATTAAAAATTAAAAACTAAAAATGAAAAACGAAAAATGAAAATTGAAAAGTGAAAAATAGAAAATGATAAATTAAAAATGAAAATTGAAAATTACTCTTACTTGTTTTGTCTAGATATTTTTTCTAATTATTACAAACGGAATGGAAACTTATATGTACTCTCTGGTGTCGAAGGTATAAAAATAATAGATTTAATATCATCTTAAATTTAGACAATTTTTTTATGGTATATAATTTTTCTAAATATCGGCCTGATATTTGACATGTAATATTTCTATTTGCAAAGATCTCGCTTAGAACCGAAGTGCAATTCGGGCCATTTTGCTCCACATTTTATCACAATTCTCGACATATTTCAACTATAACGATAACTGTCCGTTAGTCAAACAATTTTTAAAAATATCTGTAAAAATCGTATTTTTTATTAATTGAAAATTAGTTAAGACCACGTTTGTAATTTTTTTCAACATTAAATTCTGCAGCAAATCATTATTAAAATCTGCACACAGACTTATGATAACGTGATATTCATTTTAATGTTGTTTAATGCGATTTTCATAGAAATTTAAATAACTCTGCCATTTTATAGAAATATTTTGCTGCTGAAACCACCTCCCACAATCCGATTGAGCAGCTTAAATGAAAAACGAACCATTTTCAACTTAAGGATGTATAATACATCAGCTGTAGTGGCTAGATATAGCACCTTTTGTAACAAAAAAAAAAATATATCCGACATAATGCCAAGTAGTTTAAGAGAATTTTTTAAAAATATATATAAATACTTTCAATAGCTAAGTTTTTCTTCATGTGCGATTAATTTTGTCTCCATTAAATGGGGCCTATATAAAATTTGCATTAATATTTTGTAATAAAGGAGTTATGTTAAATTTTTGATTATCTCTTAATACCTCAATAATTAAGGAACATTTTGTTTAAACGACTTATGGCCCTGGATTTATTGGTTTAGAAGATATTGCCTCGCAAATGTAAAACGGTAACATACTTCGAATAAATTTATTTGCCTCTGCGACTTCTTGTTTAGTAATTAAATTTAATCAATTATTATTGTTAATGCTCTTGTCGTATACTTTAAAATTTGAAATGACAAACGTTTTAAAGCAACACATTTAGATTAAGCAAATAAAAACCAAATAGTATATCGAAAATGTTGAAATTATAAAGATATGAAATTTTAGTTGATTTTTTTTTCCAAATTGCAAACATTAATGTGACATTGTTCATCTTACCTCTTTTTCTCCATTTCGGATTCAGTATAAAAATAATAATGTCTTAGTTTTGATTCAGGTGGTACAATTTCAAAAGAATTCTTTTTGCCCGAAGCAGCCGCAGACATCGAAGAGACCTTGTAGCCATGTAAACAAACCATGCCTGAAACGAATTAAAATTGGTTTTCTTTAAAATAAAAGTAGAGCTTAGTTGTATGAAACTTACCCAAGGCTGATTTTGAGGTAGCATCTTGAAAGAAATATAAACAAGCATCTTTCAAAACACAATAACGTTTAGACCAGCCACACCATTTGGAACCCAATTTCATTAAATGACCAAAACAATCGGGTCTCGTTATGCTACTAGGCTGTTTATATAGATTTCGAGCACTAAAAATATAACAAAAAAAATCAATATATTATGACCTAGTTTGGAAATCGGATGAAACAGATACCTTTTGTCCAACCATGAATTATCCTGACTCGCTGATTTTTTCAATATGTCTATCCAACGACTGGCAAATTCCTCATTATCTGCCGCCACATACATGGGTATACCCTCGCCTGAATCAACTTTAAATGCATGAGGTTTTCCAATCTTTGGTGGACACGATTCTACAATATGTTTAGCCATAATCATAGCACCCACAGGTTGAGTATCCTGAAAGGGAGACAGAAAAAAATAAATTCATCGAAATGGAGATTTCGCATTAAGCATACCTCTTCAGTCTTGTAATAATATAGGCAATTATCTGAGCGTAACACAAACCATCTTTGGACCCATTTTTTGGTATTTGGGGATCCTTTTGCCTGACCACTCTGCCGCCATAGATATCCGCTGTAAATTACTTGTACTGGCGGTTCTTGTTGTTCGTTCATTAGTACACCCAGTGTACGAGCTACTTCCAGCTCTAGTTTTTCACAACCATCATGTGCTATTTTCACCACCTCTGTATGATGTTTATCTAAAACTTTGATACCATTTACCGATATAATAATATCGCCTACTTCTAGGCCCGAACTTTCGGCCGGTGTATCAGGTTCGATGGCGGCCACCACCACCGGCTTAGAACCGTGTATGCGAAAACCAAATTCTCCCGAGTCACTTTTTACCACCACAGTCTTATCAACACCTAAAGAACGCGAAGACATATATGAGATGAATTAAATATATCGTGTTTGTCGTTTTTTTTATGCCATTGCGAATAGTTTAGATACCATATTCTCCTTGTGTTAGTTCCGATAAAACATGACCTTCTCTGGCCCATACTAATAGCATTAACTTTAAAATTTCCTCCAATCGCCGTCTTAACGAGTCTTGTGTTGAATTTGAGGTAATTAATTCTACAAAAAAAAATATATCGTAGGTCAAGATTTTCAGTTGAAGTTTAAAGAGACACACGATTACAAATTAGATTTAGATTTTGTCCCCAAATATATTTATTTAATTAACGCACCCAACATTTTATTGAACTCAATATTTGTATGCGTCGTAGTATTAGTAGTAGTAGTGTTTTAATCATGTAAATACGAGTATCTATGAAGTAGTTTATTTAATGTCTTTCATACGCTTTTTTTTTTCTTTTATTTTATACTATTTTACCGAATCTTATCAATTTTTATTCGTTTTTATTTAATTTTAAAACTATTACGATTAATGTGCCGCTGGCCTAACCCATACGTAAGTTTCGCGATGACTGCATGGCGAATGTTCTAAAAACGTAAAAAAGGCCTCTTGACACAATTGAAATGCTCAATAGTCTACTCGTACAATAATAATGAGACAATGGCAAAAGAAAAATTATCGAAATTTTTAGCATTCATTCGACTCTCTTTCGACGGCCGGCTAATGTTCTGAGGCATTTTTTGTTTACACACTCAATGTTTAATTTACATAATATTCCAAAATTAGAAACACGCACCAAAATAATGGGTATCTAAACTATTCTGCTTGTGCTTGTACACGAACATTTTTAGCATATAAAATTTCACTTGAATGACTAAAGCTTACCGAACATGTCATTCTTTTGACGATGATACATTTCCAAGGTACAACGCCTCTGTACCAAACGATGAAGAATAACTTGATATTTAGAGTAAAAACTTTTTTCGGATTCTGTCGACGACCGTCTGCCACGATTACGTTCTAGCAAAGAAAAAATCAAAATGTATCATTGTATAACAAAATATTAGGTCAGGTTTCATTTGATACTTACCCAAACTTTGATGATCTAACTGTGCCCATATATCTGAGTCGGTTAGTCGGGTGTATCTAGCACTCTCATAGTGTCCTACATAAATGGTCTGTTGTTTATTTTGGTTTATTATTTCTGGCAGAATACAGGGACTTGAACCAGCTGGCCGCAAATTTGGTGTAGATTTTTTATTATACTCCTGATTTCTTTCTTCGCTCTGCAGATGAAAGAAAAGCTCGCTATAAAAATTTAATTTGGAAACAAATGGGAAATTACCTTAGCTCTAATATTATCTTTGCGACTTTTGTAATGACGACCCCTTTCGGTATAATATCTCTCTTCGGATCGAAATCGTTTATCCATTTTCTTGTACAGACGCTGGGGAGTTTTGCTTGTTACTGGCGAATCGGCAAAATCGGACGGTGGCTTAACTATATCCGGTTCGTTGTCTATGTAAGGTAATGATTCCACCGAATCGCCACAAACAACACTTGGATCCTCCACTTCTTTGCCACAGTGCGAACAGTGACCACTATGCGGCTCGGCATTATTACCATCAGCTTCACTATAAAATACGGAATCGGATCCAGGCGATACAGAACGATTTAGAGATTCTATTGATTTGGCTTTTAATTGACATGTTTCCGATGCAGATTTCACAAAAGATGGTGATAGGGTAAGAGGAAGTTTTATACTTGATGCGGCCTGGTCTGGTTTAGACTTACAAGGAGAAATATTTTCCTGAGCGGCTGCTTTATGAGGTGGTGAAGTTTTAGGAGACAATGCCAACGACGATATACCAACGTCTAATAGCTTTTCTGAGTTCGTTTGGGGAGTTAAAGTAGCTGCATTTGGCTTACGTTGCTTGGCTATACCTTCATCACGTGAAGAACGTCTTAGTTGACGACGTATTTTGGGACGGAAGCGTTTAATTTTCACGGGACTAGTCGATTCAGCTAAAGCATTGAACACTGTTTGTTTTTCGGGTGATTTTTTTAAATGTTCCCTTTTAATGGGGCTGGTTAAAGCTCTCATATTCTCTTTTTCTATATCAATTTTCATGGAAGTTTTCCTTCTTTTACGTTCTTCTTCTTGACGATGTTTACGTGATTTCATTCTTTGATGTTCATCATCATGGGGACTTTCATAATAGCCTGAAGATGAATAACGTACCTCACTTCTTTCATCATCAGATATGGATTCCATTTTGATGCGCACCTGTTCTGCCCTTTGTGGCTGAGGAGATGTTGCCACAGTTTTTGCTGAAGAAGCGATATTTTCAATCTCCGGCGATTTTCCTTCTGCTCCTACATTATAGCTATCAGAAGACGTACTGCTAACTGAGTGTGTGGGTGATTTTTTAGGAACATCCATTGGTGTTACAGCTAAATTTAGATTCAATTCCATTCTTGATTTAGAATCTTTTTGACTTTCTTCGATATGCAGATTATCTTCCGTCAACACTTCTGCTTTAGATGAATACAAAGATGATGCACTTTCAAATGAAGATTCACCATGGCTTTTATCCATTTGTGAGCTTTGGGTAGATGCTATAGAGATAGTGCATTAGGGAAATGGGAACTCTATTGTTAGCTTTGATAGAACAAATTTTAATAACATTTATCTAGGACTTATATATAAATATAGACATTCCAAGCTTAGATCTGTACACGCAAAGCATCATACATCAAGCTACAACATTTATTACCATCTATTATGGTCGAAATTAAAAAGACATTCACGATACAACCTAAATTTAAAAAGAAAACATAAAATTATACTGAAATCAATTGGTTTAATCGAAATTTTGAACCATATATTAATTTGATTTAGTCTTTACCGTAATATGCGATAAAAAAAACTATTGAATCATTTAACATTCTCGAGCCAATTATTCTCCATCGATTGATTGGATTGACAGAGATTTGTTTTTATAACATTAATACAACATTTATCTAATAACAACTATTACATATTTAGTTTATCAGAACAATCGTGCTCTATTTTGTGTTTGAATTTGACATGTAGGAGTATATATGAGAAATTTAGTCTTGTCAAACCTGGTACTTGTGTAGTTGATGATGAGCTTGTTGTGGTAGTGGTTAAGGTAGTCCTCATACCTGCCGTACGCCTTGATGTATCTGTACAAGTTCCATATTCTTCAGTGTTGGTACTACATTCTGAATTGTCGGCATTACCGGTAAAGCCTTTTGGTAAATCAGCCACTGATGACAAACCCAAAGAAATTTCCGATAACCTGTAACAGAGTGTTGAATTAGACACATTTTTATATATATTTTTTAGGAAAATCTACCTTCTTTGTTCTTTCTGAGGAGAAGCGAGGACACTTTTTCTTGGTGAGCCAATTAATGTCTTAGAACTTGGTTTTGGAAGCATTGTGGTCTTACCAAATGAAGGTGTTATTTCTATTGAAGGTGAAATTAGTTTCGTTTGTGGAGGCGCAATAAATCTGTGGTCTTTTTCATTTTGTGGTGTTACAGGGGAACGGGATTTGATGCTCAAAGAACCTTGACTATATGTGGGACTTTGATCAGTGAATTGTTCTTCCAAATCTAAAGCATCTGTATCCACTGAACTTCTTTGTTGATGTTGTAACAGTAAATGTTTTCGTTTTGTAGAGGGTGTAAGTAATAGATTCGAATTATAAGATGCCTCTGATCGCTGCTCTGCCGTTAACACAGTTACCTCGGATTCATTCCAATGACCATCGGAATGATCTCTTGTTACGTCATTAGCTAATGAATCCGAAGACGGATAGGTAGAAGCATGACCTATATGTTCATCTCTTAAGGGACTAGGTGGTGCAGAAATACCTGAACCTTTTCCCTCCTTCTCTTCTTGTTCACTACATTCTGCTTCTAGAACATCGGGAATTTTGCACATTGCACAAGTTGGAATATTTTCATATACCGGATCTTGATGATGATCTTCACTTTGATCACTTTCCAAAGAAATAGAATCAAGAGGTTCTTGATTTTCAAAATCAATATTCTCTTGCTGCTCAACTTTTGGGGGAAATTTCTTGCGGAAAGGTTTCATTTGAAAATCTGATGTTACATAGGGTTTAAAATCAATTATGATTTCCTTTTCATCTGACATATCGTCCCTAAATGATTTTCTGGAAAATCTTCGTGAACCTTTCATTGCATAATCCGAATCAATTAGTTTTTCAGTTTTAACATATACCGGCATTGATTGGCGACGTATGTCGTCTCGACGAAAAGGAGTATCACTTTGAGGGTCCATTGAAACTAACATTGACTTGCGTCGACTAGTATCACTGTATTCTCTTGGAAATGTTTGAGTTGTGTCCAAAGAGTCATCATCATCTCGGCAATATTCTTGAGGTGGTGGTAAAAGATCAGATGTGAAGTCTGAAGAACCATCAGCTATTAGTTCCGAACATTCCGTAATATGTTTGCAAACATCTTGAACATTGTTCATATCACGACGAGGCAAACTATAGAAATCGCTTTCTATACGATAACCACAGGTTCTTCGAGGTAAACTATTACTTTCGTACGAGAATGAATCTTCCATCTGCATGGGTGCATGATCTTGTTTGAGCTGATAGTAATGTTCATGATTTGTGTCATATTCCAAAGGCGGTGGTGGTTGGTAGTAGTTAAAATTGCTCTCCAAAGGAGATTTCGGAGGTTCTTCTGATTGTGTTCTATGTAAAGCCTCATGTTCAGCCATGTTAGCAGTTGTCTCTTCATTTTTCCTACAATTCTCATGTGGAATTTGAGACAAACTCTTGGTCAGGGCTTTACCGTTTTGCATTCCATTCGTTTGGGCGCCTTGAGATACTACTTTAACGCGATGTTGTGTCCTTGGACTCAAAGCCAAGTTTTGTTCAAACTCATTTTTACGAACATCAGTTTGCGTTGCTTGAGTTTTCATGGCATTGCGAAATTTCTTTTCAACAACTATAACTTCGGGACTTGTAGGTGCTAACGTTGGCAATTTACAGGTTCCGGTTGCTACAATTGAATTCATATTCACTTTAGACATGTCCTCCATTAAAGGTATGGCAGTCATTAGCGTTGCTGGTTGTTGAGTTTGCACATGCTGTTCGGTAACATAAGTGGGAACATAGGTTGGCTGTATATGTCCCATATGATGCTGATGTGCATGACCCAGCTGATGCAGAGGAACTGTAGGCTGTGGCAGCATATGTATGGTCGACGTGGAGCCCATTAAGGCAGTGATTGGAGGACCACATATGGGTATAGTATCATAATACGAACCCGAAGGTCCCAAAAGTTTTTTACCTCCAATAAGGCGTTCTTGTGATTGAGCAGTTTTCATGCGGCCCGAAGAACGAAAGCCCACATTAAAATCATCAAAAGATGTAAGAGTATGTGAACGGGCAAAGCTTACATGTTTGGTTCTAATAAAACAAAAACATTATTCTCGTCTATATAATTATTGTGACTAATAACTCACCTGGGTGTAGCAGGAGCCCCAGAATGTTGTAAACCAGTATTAGTGCCAATATGTGAAGGGCAGTGATAAGAACTGTAATTAAATTAAAGAATGCCTAATCATCGATTTAATCCATCTCATCTTCTTACCTTTTGTCGTTGATATAGCTAATGGAATCGTAATTTGTATAGGACTGTTGTTGTTGTTGTTGTTGCTGTTCCATCCACGATGTATGGCGGCTATCAGTGGATGCATCCACCATTTTAGATGTACTTAATATGGAAGCTGGTTGTCTACGAAAATATGAACTATCCATATCTAAATTATCGCGAACTGCAACAGGTGGATATTGCTGGGGATAACGTGAATATTTATAGAATGGCGTATATGGTGCCAAATTCTCATCGGATGGTACTCGTCTTCCAACACAACCACCCAATAGCGATTGGGGAGCACTGCGCCGTGATAAACAACCAAAAAATTTTTCGCGTCGAGAACGTTCAATTGTATTAACTTGACGATCAGTTAAACAATACTGTAATTGAAAAAGAAACTCATATAAATCTTTGATTCCGACCGATATCGTCCGGCTTCTACCTGTTCTCTGATATCTCCCTTTGAGTACTGTGATGGTCTAGGATACAGTTCTGTCGACGATGTATGTCTTAGTCTTCTACGATACGTATTTTCATCTTCAGAATCATAGTTTCGATCAGCTTGACTTGAACAAGTTGGCTTAATGTTTGAATCTATAGTACCCATTGAAACAGCATGGTGCAAACCTTAACAAGATACAATGATATTTTAATACACAAAATGATGTAATAATATTAAGTGTACACTAAGTCGGTCGTTTCCAATCTATTTCCAATTATTTTGTACAATATAATTGAAGGAGAAAAAAAAGGTATGCGAGCTTAACATACTAAATTCGTATGGTATACGAGTATTTAGCCATAAATTAAGTATTTGGAAAACATAATCTTATTTGAAGTTGAAATTAAAATTCTTGCATGTAGAACAAAGCACATCCCATTTTCTTGTATGTCAACTTAATAAAAAAAAAACAACCCATTTCCATGTTCATATCCTGCTTAGTCGAATACAAAGTTCTCAAATAACTACTACAGTAGCACAGAGATGGGTAGAAGAACGCGTAAGAAGATACTATTTTTCAACTGGTGATGGCGTTATCACATTCGTACACAGCATAACTAAGTGTGTTAGTGTTGTGCAATTATTTACAATTACTTAAAATTCCGTGGTACTATTTTCTATATAAATAGTAGAATTTTTAATGAATATACCAAGATGAAGAAGATGAGAACATCTCCTAGAGCAAGAAGCTGCAGTAGCAGTAGTAACAGAACAGTAACTGAATAGGAAGAGGAAACATAATACTACAAATGGGTTTCCGTTATTTATTTACACGCATACATATTAAACATACTGTTACGAAAGCGGTTAACGTACTGTGGAACATAAAAAACAAAAAAAAGGAAAATAGTTATTTATATAGTTACTGTTCCAGTAAAGTCGTTATCGGCTCTTAACAAAATGGTTTTCTTTTTGGGTCATAAAGATTGCAAATCAAATCTTTCAAACTACAGGCTTAAAATGGAAAGATATTTCAATGAGATTTTAGCGAAAATCGGCGAAATGTTCAGAACTGGCAATCATATAAATATCGCTAATTTTAATCCTAGTCCTTATACGAAGTTTAATACTTATGCTTTGGAAAAAAATTAATTAAACTAGCAGATTTCTGCCCTCGAAATTCGAGTGCAAATTTAAGGAAATTTTATTCTTTCATTATATAAAGACCCTAAAGGTATGCTACTCAATTATAGCCAATTCACAAATCAACACAAAAAAAAACAAACTCATTTTTATTACAAACACAGTAACAAATTTAATAAACATACACATCCCAACATACCATATAGCAAGCAAACTGCAATACAACTTGAGAATAAGCTTATATAAATAGTGGGTTTTAAGCTTTTCTTAATTTCGCTTATATTAATGTTTATAAATTTTAAATTCAAAAGCAGTTTTTAACAATGCTTGAGAAACTATTATTATATGCAACTGTTTCTAAAGTATACACGAGAAAACTATCAACAAATACAGTTAACTTGAGAAACTATTATTATATACAACTGTTTCTAAAGTATACACGAGAAAACTATCAACAAGAACAGTTAACTTTTTTGAGCAAATTTGTCAAAAGTGTTTTAAACGGAGTTTGTTTTAAATATAAAAGTGAGTGCAATTGTATTTATATAATATTAAATTTAAAAATAATTGGTAATATTTTATTAAAACAATTAAAATGCCTAATAAATACAAAAAAAATGTTAGAAGTGAAACGAAAGAAGTAATTGAACTTCTTTTAAATAATAAAAAACAAAAAAAATGAATTGGAGGAAGATTTCAGTGCTGGAGTTCCTAATAACAGCCAAATTGCAGATATTAATATTCAGTGCTCAAGTTCAAGTGAAAGTGATGAAACTTTGATTAATAATATTATTAAAGATTACAATATTCAAGATGAGTTGGCCAAGTGGAGTGTAAAACATTTAATTTCTAACTATGCGTTGAATGAATTGTTGGTAATTTTAAAGAAAATAGAACCAAGCCTACCAAAGGACGCGAGAACATTGAAAGAAACACCTAGAGATGCACCAATTGTTTCGCTTGCAGGTGGTGAATATGTGCACTATGGGCTAAAAGACTGCTTGACAGATTTCTTGTCTTATTCATCATATGATAGTGACACTATTGAATTAAATATCAATATTGACGGGCTTCCAATAGCAAAAAGTTCATTGGCTCAAGTTTGGCCTATACTGGTGAATGTAAGCGGTACAAAGCCTGTGCACACTGTAGGAGTTTATTCTGCCAATAGTAAACCCAAAGACGTCAATGCATTCTTAACACCATTCGTTGAGGAACTAAATGATATTATTGCGTCTAATTCGTCTTGCAATGGCAAAACTTATAAAGTTATCTGCCGATCATTTATATGCGATGCACCAGCAAGATCCCTAGTTATGGGTATCAAAAGCTATACCGGTTACAATTCCTGCCATAAGTGTACGCAAAGTGGAGAATATGTTCAGAAGCGCATGATTTTCAAACTAGAAAATATACTTTCCGAACTGATGAAAGTTTTAGAGCACGTCATTATGCAAATCACCATATAACAAACACCCAAATGGCAATAGAGAAATTACCAATAGACGTAGTGAAATCATTTCCACTTGATTACATGCACGTAGTTTGCCTTGGAGTTGTTAAGTCATTGATGAAGGCATGGATAAAAGGAAAAAATTGTTCTTTTTCGCTGCGACCAGCACAAATCAAATTGTTTGATGACCAACTACAGCACCTTAAATCTCAAACTCCACGGGAGTTTTGTAGAAGGCCACGAGGGTTGAAGGAATTTGAGCGATACAAGGCAACAGAATTTCGCCAGTTTCTTCTTTATAGTGGACCATTTATATTGCAAAATATTTTAGATGAAAGACTTTATTCTCATTTTTTGCAATTAAGTTTGGCTTTGCGCATTTTATTAGATGAAAAAAAATGCAAAACACATAATGAGTGCGCTCAAGCTATGTTAACAAATTTTGTGATGAATGCTCCAGTTAATTATAAAGAAACCACAACAACATACAACTTCCACTGTCTAACTCACCTAGCAAGTGATGCTTTATTATATGGCTCACTGGAATATTTCAGCGCCTTTAAATTTGAAAACAAATTAGGACAACTAAAACGACTTCTTAAAAAAAAAAACCACATACCCGCCCAGATATATAATCGATTGGTTGAACAAAGCTTAAATAATTCACATTCAGAAGAGCTTGGGAAATTAGAAAAAAATACAAATACTTTTATTCAGAATGAATATCTATATTTGTCAATATCTTCGCCTAACAATTTTTATAGCGTTGGACAAGAAATTTTCAAAGTTTCATCAATTGACTGTACAGGAGAAGTAAGAGTATTTGGATCAAAAGTACTGAATTTGGAACCAATGTTTCAATATCCACTGAAATCTTCTCTCTTGAATATATGGCAAACAACACACTTATCTTTGTCAGAAACAACTCAGGGACACTTTTTACATGAAATAATTAAAATGGTTTATTTCTCTGATGACACTAAAATAGGATTTTTACCACTTATTCACCATGTCTGAAGACTTCAGCAACTATTTTACAAATCCGCAGAACAGTAGTATATCGCAAAAAACCATTACAACACTGGAACCACCTACAATAAATCAAAATAATGTGCAAACGCATTTGCCAAATTCTGAAGGTAATAATGAATTTATGAGAAATGTCTGTCTGTTGTATTATTTAACTCAATTTCAGAAATAGCCAATCAAGTTGTTGCAGCAATTCAGCCCATTTTGACGAGACTCACAAATGAAGTGCAAAGTTTGCGCAAGGAGTTGCAGGAGCTGAAAAAAGAAAGGGTTCATATAAAACGTGTTGTAATGCCTGCTCAGCCATTCAAAGAACTGGAGGCTTTCTTTGATTTTGAAAAACGGCTACAAGAAAACGGCGAAAACTTTGCTTATTTTGTAAGTTCTATTCGAATCATACAATCAAAAAAATGCTTTAGGAAAAAACTTAAAGGTTTAGTAATCCAAAATTACAAAATGCGAACAAAATTTTAGGCAATTTAGTTTTTCCAGTAATTTTTGAATTAACTTTACTAAAGATTTTTTTTTGCTGTATGTATTGTACATATGAAAACAGATTTAATTTTTTCTTATACTCTTTTTTCAGGAAAACGAACTGACAGTAGTTGCCAAGGCACCAAATTTTGTAAAAAATTGTTGGAGGAAAATAATAACGGACGAATTAGATTTTGTTTTTTCAACACTAAATAAAAATTATTCTACAATTATGTAAAAAAGCTTACAAAAATATTGAGACTAACAAGCTTTTCTATACAACAGTTAATACAATATTATTTTCGTAAGCTTATTCTATAATTGCAAAGTTAAGCTTATAGTAATCATGCACATATAATATTTTCACGAGGGTTCCGTTTCGATTTTTCTACAATTGTTACGATAGCCTTTTTCAATATATTCTCAAGTCTTTTTCAAGCTTATGACTTGTGTTGGTAAGCTTATTATAATATTATTCTCAAGTATTTTTGTATGTTGAGATAGCATTGTATAATTTTATGTATGTGTTAGTAGCAACTTTAAATGCAATTTACTCAAAATAACGGAAAACATTTAAAAATCTGTAAATCTGCAAAACGGCTGAAAATAAATACCTTTCAAATAATATACGTTTGGTCAAAATCGGGATAAAGCGGTAGAACAAAACATCCGTCACAAGATATTGCCCAGCCTATTAATATTATAGATAAATAACAAAATACTCTTCATAAGGATCAATATCAATTTCCGAAGCATTTTTTCTATTCCATAAAGTCTACTTGAAGTACACTTTAACTTTTTTGCATACGGCCAGCAGTCTTATGAAAACATGTACATGTACGTCAGATTTGACGTACCGACCCCGGTGTTGGCGAAACAAAACATAAGTTGTAATCTTTGTATAAAGCCGATTCTCGATATTCACTTATAACTACCTGAAGGCACACAAATTTCCATAGATTCTATTGATATATTGCCTTGTTGGTGATTTAGAGCATTTAATAATCGGCCTAGACCGATAAAAATTTAATTAGTATTTTTATTTTTAAATTATAAAATTAAAATACCCAGGATTTGGGGATTGTAATTAAAATTTCAAATTGCTTAAAATATTTATATATCCATTGAGGGACTCTGTACTTAGGCAGTACTATGAAATCTTTTTTTGGTCCAACTGTTCACTAATAGCAGAAACATTACACAGCAACACACACTCACCATTATTTATACGCAACGCCACACTCATCTTAGTCGCAGCTTTATACTGCTTTTCTGTTATTTTTTCTTTTGTTTGGGATGTTCGCCTAGATGGAAAAAATAAGTTCCTTACTGATTGTTGTTGTTGTTTTTATTTTTCACTTATTTTATATAATTTTATGCAGAGGATTTCTTGAATTCGTTTTCAATCAAAAGAAAAAGTCCCTTGAAGAGTTGTTATATGTAGTGGGTTACATACTCGTACTCGTACATGTATTAAATTATAATTGGCCATTGTGGAGATTGATTTTGTACAGTGTATAGCGATGCATATAAATCCATCATGTCCTTAATAATGAAGCATCTACGAGCTTCTAGCAGCCTTGTTAGATTTTACCATTTTTTTTTTTTTATTTTTTTATTTTTAGTTATTAAAGCTTTTTCGTTATGGATTCTTATATTTTATTTAAGTTATTTATAAAACATACATGAATTATTTATTAATGTTTTTTTTTTTAATTTTCTCCATATTTTTAGGTAAGTTTAACATTTTATAAAATACCCGTATTTTAAGGATCCGTAATCGTAGTTTTTGGTATGTATTCGTAAGAAATTTTCATCGTTTTGTATGTACAAAAAAAAAAAAGACTTCAAGAAACAAATCAAAACTTTTTCCAACTTATGCAAGAATACAACCAAAAATTCCAACACATGTTTTTTTAAATATTTTTTTTTTTGTACGGTCATTTCTTTGTTCTACTCATTATATTAAATTAATTCACTATGATATTTTCTGTTTTGTTTTATAAAATTGCTTTAAATTATTGTTGTGGCAAAAATAAAGTAAATTTGTTACATTCGTTTTGTTTGAAACAATTTTATTCGTTTAAAGAAAGATGACAAATAGAGAATTGTTGAAAATGTTCCTTCTTTTTATTAAATCAAATCAATACAATAAGTTGTATAGTGTGTGTGTGTGTGTGTGTGTGTGTATGTTTGATTTAATGGAGAGTATGTCAAGTTGTTTTTCCTTTCTGTCCATTTAATAATTTTTTTTATTATGATTGTGTATATGTATAGGAAATGAAACACTGCTTAGATGTGAACTAGATAACAATGATGCTGAAACTGAAACAAACAACGAAGGAAATATTTGTTTTTCACACGCATCGCCATCCACAGTTGTGTCCTCAAAGCTTCAAAGGCTGCCCCATAAACAACAACACAATTAACAAAATTACTCACTTATTCTGAATTGTAGCTCCACATACAGCCTCAAATAAGAGCACAAACAGCAGCTATAATCTACGAAATACGAGTGACGTTAATTAGGTCATCTTTTTGCTTATTTCAAGTTTTATTCGAACCAATTGCATCTGCAATTATTTTTCTGTTTAGATTTAAATTTATGTTTTAATCTTAAATTTAAATTTCTAACGTTTTATTTTGCAATTTCTTTGAGAGAGTGTGGCTTCTGTTATTTCTCCAAGAGTAATTTTGGATCATTTCTAATTACGCATGTCTGTAGAATGTGAAATGTTGTCGTTCATTATCTTTGGCTTCTAGTGGAAATGTAAACAGTACTCTCTTAAAACAACAAAAATATATTGCATGTACAAATTGACAGCTATGAAAAGTGGATATACCGTGATACACGCTAAGAAATTTGACATTTGGGTATGACGTTTGAATTAATATCTGGACTTACCGCACTATTTATTACAATTTTAAACAAAATATTTTAAAAAGTAAATAATTTGAATTTTTAGAATTTTTTAGAGGAGTCTCCAAGATATAACACAATTATGCCCGATTTACCGCATTTTTAATACCAACCTGCTCGAAATAATGACAAACAATATTATTCTCACATTACCTAGGTAATGGCTTAATTTGTGAATGAGCGTGATTTCAACCGACAGACGCACAGTAGACCATTTCACGAGAAAGCTTTCAAAAATCCATAACCTTTGATTGGATGGGAATTTTGATATGCGATTTGTTTTGTTTGTTAAGTGGGACTTTGGCCTTTAATTTTTGCTCTAAAACACGTTAGTATCGACCGATAGTAAAATAAAGTTATGGAAGGCTTAAAATACATTTTAATTTTTAGTTGAATTTTAGTATGAAAGTGAAGGTTAAAAAAATCATGTGAGTCCGATCGCAGGGGATATGTGTAAACATCTAGTAATTAAAGATTTTGTTATAGCACTTTCTTAAAATCAAACAGTAAGCGAATCACTTATAGCAATCAACTGAAGGGGCTCTGTTAATATAAAAATATTTATTATTGTTTATTAATTTAACCGGTTAATTTTTAATTTTTCGTTTTTAATTTTTCGTTTTTAATTTTTCATTTTTCATTTTTAATTTTTTTTTTTTAATTTTTTATTTTTTACTTTTCATTTTTTATTTTTAATTTTTTAATTTTAATTTTTCATTTTTTATTTTCCATTTTTAATTTTTTTCTTCATTTTTCGTTTTCCAATTTTTATTTTTCTTTTTTCGTTTTTCATTTTTTATTTTTCAATTTTCATTTTTTATTTTTCATTTTTCATTATTTATTTTTCATTTTTTATTTTTCATTTTTATTCTTAATTTTTTAGTTATTAATTTTTTTCGCATTTCGTTTTTCATTTTTCATTTTTTATTTTTCATTTTTCATTTATTATTTTTAATTTTTTTTATTTCCTTTTTCATTTTTAATTTTTTATTTTTAATTTTTTTCATTTCCTTTTTAATTTTTTATATTTCATTTTTCATTTTTAATTTATCGTTTTTCATTTTTTATTTCTCTTTTTTTATTTTTCATTTTTCAGTTTTCATTTTTTATTTTTCATTTTTATTCTTAATTTTTTATTTTTCATTTTTAGTTTTTTTTCATTTTTCGTTTTTCATTTTTTATTTTTCATTTTTAATTTTCATTTTTTATTTCCTTTTTCATTTTTATTTTTCATTTTTAATTTTTCATTTTTGATTTTTCATTTTTAATTTTTTATTTTTAATTTTTTATTTTTCATTTTTAATTTTTCGGTTTTCATTTTTAATTTTTCATTATTTTTTCATTATTCATCTTTAATATTTTATTTTTAATTTTTTTTTTCTGTTTTTATTTTTAATTTTTAATTTTCAACCATTTTTCATTTTTCATTATTCAATTTTAATTTTTCGTTTTTCATTTTTTATTTTTATTCTTAATTTTTTATTTTTTATTTTTAGCTTTTTTAATTTATCATTTTTCATTTTTTATTTTTCATTTTTCATTTTTCATTTTTTAATTTTAATTTTTTTTATTTCCTTTTTCATATTTATTTTTCATTTTAATTTTTCATTTTTGATTTTTCATTTTTAATTTTTTATTTTTCATTTTTTATTTTTCGTTTTTAATTTTTAATTTTTTTTTTTTTCATTATTCATCTTTCATTTTTTATTTTCAATTTTTTTTTTTTAATTTTTTATTTTTCATTTTTAATTTTCAAACAGGTTATAATATCATAATTTTTTCATATTTTCATTTCCTTTTTAATTTTTTATTTTTCATTTTTCATTATTCATTTTTAATTTTTCGTTTTTCATTTTTTGTTTCTCATTTTTTATTTTTCATTTTTCATTTTTAATTTTTTATTTTTTATTTTTTATTTTTCATTTTTATTCTTAATTTTTTATTTTTCATTTTAGTTTTTTTTTCATTTTTCGTTTTTCATTTTTTATTTTTCATTTTTTAATTTTTAATTTTAATTTCATATTTATTTTTCATTTTTCATTTTTCATTTTTCATTTTCATTTTTTAATTTTAATTTTTTTTTAATTTTTTATTTTTCATTTTTCGTTTTTCATTTTTAATTTTTCATTTTTTTTTAATTATTCATCTTTCATTTTTTATTTTAAAATTGTTTTTTTCATTTTTATTTTTAATTTTTCATTTTCAAACAGGTTATCATAATATCATAATTTTTCACCAATACGATCATATTTTGTCTTACGACTCACATGTTACGCTTACATGTTACGCTGTTTTTGAAATTTACCCCCCTGCTCGTATAGATGTTTACACATCAAAAAGGTTTTTTTTTATAAAATGTCTTGTTTTCAGTTAATTTTACAACTAATACTTTTTGAAAATTTTTGAAGTTAAATTTTGTCAGAAAATGACATACTTTGTCCCCCGTAATGCCATACTTTTTAGTCCTAATGTTCACAAGGGCCCAAGGTTGGCTTTTTTTTTTTTTTTTGAAAGATCCCGAGTTAAAATATAATTTTTTAAGCAGCCTGATATTGGTTCAACATAGAGAAGTTTCAGTGAAAACGTCGTATGTTTTTACTTTAGTTAAACATCTTTTTAAATATTTCTATATCAATTTTTATTGTAAATTTATAAAATGCATAAATTTTTAAATCAAGAAAAATTGTTAACTATATAAAAAAAAGTAAATCAAATAATTTTAGTAAATATTTCTTCCAAATAGCCTTGACTTTCATCTTCTAGATGTTGTTTAGCTTCTTCGTCTAATGTTGGAGATATCTGTGGTCACAAGCTTTAACCGCCTAAGTCGAAAATCATAGTTTTGAGAAAAATGACTTTTTATATAAATGTAATGGGGCTGCATTACGACTTAGGTCAGAATGTTTTCATTTATAACTTTTTAATAAACAGTGTTAGAGGAATGGGGATTTCACGTAAATATAAAGCGCTTTTAGTAAAATATAATAGCATATATAACTCAAGTCGTTCTTAAGTCGACTTAGGCGGTTATCGCTTGTGACCACGGATATATGGATCTGAAGTTCACAGCAAAATAGTGATAAGGTCTTCATTAGTGCAACATCTGGACATTTTTCTTGTGTTGTGCTCGCGAAAGAATCTGTAGTCTTTGTAACTTTTTTCTTGCGCTTCTTCAGATAGATCTCCTATTGTAAGCCTATTATTTTGAATTATTTGTTCCACATGGTACAAAATTTTATGAAATGTGTATGGCATATATCTCCAAGAGTATTTTACTTTATAAAGTATAGCTGTTTTATTGGCGTACTCTCCAAATTTTTTTGCATTTATCTTTCTGCTGCGTGCTAGAACTTGTAATATAATTTTGAATCGTCTTATTAATTCATAATCTACACCTGTGATAGATGCAGTTTCTGGATCGGAAAAAATCTTCTTGCAGTATTTCCATTATTTGAGTTTTATTTTCCTTGTTTTGGTCGGTCGATTATGAGGCCTTGAATTTGTTTTTTTTTGCTTTCTTTTTCCTTAATTCTCTTTTTTTCTCACTGTTTCGCTTAACGGACCAAATTCCAATACCCAATTTAAGAATATGCTCCATAAAACGTATTCTAGCATGAAGAGGGGACATTCAAAATTCGTGGGTTTCCTTAAAACTATCATCTTGTAGTGGGGGTGGGCTTAATTGACTTGATGTCTTTTGGCATATAATGCAGCTTGACGATGACTTTGTTTCGTTTAAAGCTTGTGCTACTTTTCCATCAATCATTGTGAGACACATTTTAAAATTTACTTCAATGCCTTGGTCATCACTTTTAAATATTACTGGTTGAAGTTCTTTAATTTGATCTTTTATTTTTTTTACTTCTTCAGTTATGACATCTCTGGTTTCTTTTTTTGAATGAAAATTTTATTGGTCTGCAATACTTTGTTGGAGAAGGAATTTCATTTTTCCATACATTAATTTTTGTTGCTCTACTAGTTGACGGCTCTAAGCCGCTATAAATTTTTGTTAAGCGCAATGTAACAACTCGTGTCAACTCTACCGTTTCCTATTTCTGTCAGTATAAAAAACAAATAAACTCACGCAAAAGAAATACACCGGTATGACCAACTTTTGTATTCATAACACACAGACGGACGGACGGACATCGTTAAATCGACTCATAAAGTGATTTTGAGTCGATCGGTATAATAAAAGTTGGGTCTAGGTCCAATATTTTTGGTAGTCAGGGCAAACCCATATAGTGGAAAACTTTTGTATTCATGAATTTTGCACAAAATATCTTACCTTGGGTCAGAAAAATTGTTCTAGTGCACACGGTTGGAAACTGGCGTGTATTTAATGGGGTATAGGAGTGTAGGGGAGGGTTCGGACGACAGAAGAAGGCCAGATTTTTTTATGGCTTTTGATGGGCAGGAGTTATTCTCTATTAAGTAGATTTTCGGCAAATTTTGACCTGTTTTAATTTTTTTTTTTTAAATTTCTAAATGACTCAGTGATTTTATATTTATAAGTTACAAAATTATACAAAATCTATTTTACTTTAAAATCTTTTAAAACCAAAGAGTTACAGTCATTTAAAAATTTATATTTACAAAGAAATTTTTAATATTAGCAAAATACTGAGAAAGTCCATTTTCGAAGACCCTGTTTGCTCTGATATGGTTGAAATAGAGTCGCAATTTTTTGGCTCCCGAAGTAACAATAATAGTTTGGATAACAATAGTAGTTGAAATCGATAACCATGAAAAAACATTATTTTTGGCCGCCTTTTCAAAATATGGTCCACAGTGAGACGGACAGACGGGCATCGCTAATATAGACTAGAGTCTATAATTCATTTTCCGATACGTGGCAAGCAGAATGACAAATTTATATATACCCTCTGCACAGTGGTGTGTAGGGTATAATAAGTAAAACGTTTATATTTTATCAATTTAGACGATTTCTTTGCCACAATCTATTTTAATTAAATTTTGCTGTTATAGAAATAAAATATGGGAATTTTAGGGCAACTGCAATGATATGCATTACGGTAAAACAATTATAACAAGTAAGAAAATTATAGGCGGTCTAGACCGTCTATACAATACAATGCCATGTGTTTAGAGAATTGGTCTTAAGTCGAACTAATTTGGTATAGAAAATAAGCATAAACCAAATCTGATTGAAATTTTAATAATTTTTTTTTTGCCTGCAGATCTGAAAAAGTTCAATGTTATGCCATATTTATATGGGGATTAGCTAAAAAATTGACCGATTCTGACCATATCTAGTAGTCACATATTTTTTGCAAAAATTTTAGAAAAATCTGTGCAATATTTTTCTTTTTGATAGGTTTAAGTGCAGATCGGGAAAGCTGCTCTATATGGGGGTTGTGAATTAGAATTAGTGTGTGTAACAAACACACACAAACCCAATTTGACTGAGATCTATAAGATTTAAAACGATCTTATAGAGGTCATTTGTAAGGGGACTAGGTCTGAACATGCACCGATTTTCACCAATTTCAATAGCGTATGTCCTATGGCTGAGAGATGCTTATAAACCAGATTTAATCAAAACATCCCAGGAAAAATTTCGTAATAGCAACTCATTGATTTTTGCATTACTAATAATGACCTACCCCTGCCTACTGCATTACTTCTAAAGTGAGAATAAGGCGTTACTAATAATGTGTTATACAGCTACTTATATCTCATGTCAGCGCCTTGCATACTGCATTACTTTCAAAGTGAAAATAATGAGTTCCTAGGCAACTAGCTACCTCCAATGCCATCCCCGTGTTAAAATAATGAGCTTATCAGGCAAACTTCAACTAGTTACACCTCATTCTAAAACCCATTATTTGGTAATGTTTGTTTTTCCTTGGATATTAATATTTGCGACCTGGAGCTTGATTACAAGGTTTACATGGACACACAGACGGACGCTTCGTGTGATTTTGCTGGCAAGGAGTCCGTTTTGCGAGTGTAAAATATCAAAAATGTAATGATGCAGTTTTGTGGAGAATTGTTTAATAAAGAGAAATTCAGCACAATTTTCTTTCTAGAAATTCTTTTTTTTTGTCCAAAATAACACGTCAAAGTCATCTAAACCTCACATTTTTATGCATTTTAATGATCCGGGTAGATAATTTATTTTTGTCATATCTATTTGAAAATACAGTATTTCAACATTAATTTTGAAAAAAAGAATAATTGGATAACAATAATAGTTTAAAAAATATTCCGATTTTTATTATGGCACTCATAAATTCAGTGTTTTTAGTTTTTCTTCGACAAAAAAAAGGTGAGCTTTATCGACCATTGTGTGTTGGTTGCAAAAAAAAATAAAGGTGGGAGTGTATTCTTTTGATTTAGTAAATAAAATTCAGTTCAACAAAGTTATAAATTTTATAAAAAAAAAGTCACACGAAATTTCATTTCAGTAATTTAAAGAAACACGATATAAAATGGTGAACACTTTTAGGCCGATGTGTTTCAAGAAGCTGAAGAAGCTCGAAATAAGGCCTATAGAAAGTATAGATTAAAGTCCTCCAAGAAATGTAACAGAGACGCAACAAATACTGATATTTTCCATCGCCTTCTTATATCGTCAGATCCATACATTACTAGTATAACACGTCAACCTCATAAACATGTTTTGGAACTAGATGATGTCGTTAAAGAAAGGATAGAAGATTAACAAAAGTCAATATTTCCATACACGTAAAAATATTTATCAGTCATTATATCGTTTATATTGTTACTTATAGCTTTTAAGCCGAATTACAAAAATTTTTCAGTTTAAAAAAAAAATAATTTTTTTAACAAAAAACTTTTTTTGGATTATATGGACGGTGGGCGTGGCATATTTCTGTAAAACTTTTCAAACAACTTTACTTCATATTACTGATAACTTGAGTTAAGTTACAAAACTTTTAATGAAGAAACAAAAGTTCGGGTCCAAAAATTCCAATCGCTGATCATTTGCAAACAATTTTTAAACCTCACTGCACGAGTAAAATGTCAATGACGTCATGCATTTCTTAGACATCGCATGCCAAATGGAACTGCCTATAAAACATATTACGCCAAAAGAAACAAAAATGGAAATAAGTGCCCTCAATAACAAAAAATCTACGGGATATGACAAAATTGATACATTTGCAATTAGGTCCTTGCCTTTTAAAGGTATTCTATTTTTAACTCTTATATTTAATTCCATTTACATCTTCAACACTTTCCCTCACAATGGAAGTGTGCCGAAATCATTATGGTTTTAAAACCGAGTAAACTGGATAATGTAATAACATCATACAGACCCATTAGTCTACTGCCCATTTTCTCTAAAATTTTTGAAAAATTATTTCTTAAACGTTTAACACCACATCTTCAAAAATGTAACATTATTCCTGACCACCAATTTGGGTTTCGAAGTAGGCATGGCAAACCAGAACAATGTCATCGGATTGTAAAGGTGATAACTGATTCTTTCGAAAACAAAAAGTACTGTTCTGCAGTATTCTTGGACATACAGCAGGCTTTCGATAAAGTTTGGCACGCTGGATTGTTATACAAATTAAAAAATATGCTTCGAGCTCCATTTTATCTTTTTTTCCTATCTTATTTAAAAAATAGATGTTTCTACGTTAAAGTTAACAACGACACCTTCAACATATGTCAGATAGAAGCCGGAATCCCACAGGGTAGCGTGCTTGGACCAGTCCTGTATACTCTTTACACTTATGATATGCCGACAAGAGACGACGTAACTGTCGCAACATATGCAGACGACACGGCTTTTTTGTGTTCTAGTGAATCACCTTCAGAAGCTTCTAGAATAATTCAACTGCAACTTGATTGTCTTCACCATTGGCTCACAAAATGGAATATTGTAGTCAACACCCAAAAATCAAGCCACGTTACTTTTACAACAAGAAGAGAAAATTGTCCAGCTGTGTTCTTCAGTGGAACTACAATTCCTAGTGGTAATACTGTAAAATATTTGGGTCTCCATTTAGACAGACGGCTGACATGGAAAGCACATATAAGCGCTAAAAGAAAACAATTAGATATAAAATTTAAACAAATGTACTGGCTTCTAGGGCCTAAGTCTCAACTTTCTCTGGAAAACAAAGTCGTACTTTACAAAACCATTTTGAAATCTATTTGGACTTACGGCATTGAATTATGGGGAACTGCTAGCAATTCCAACATAGAAATTTTACAAAGATATCAGTCTAAAGCTTTGCGCTCAATCGCAAGTGCGCCTTTCTACATAACAAATAAAGCTCTACATAATGACTTGAAAATTCCTTTTGTGAAACCCGAAATAAAAAGACTTAGCTGCAATTACTTAGATGGACTCAGTAATCACATAAATGTATTAGCAATCTCACTGTTAGATGAGACTGATGAAGTCAGAAGGCTTAAACGAAATCATGTTCTAGATCTCCCTTTTATTTAGGCTCAAATGAGCCTAAAATTATTAATATACTTTAAATAATAACTTTTATTTGTAATATGTATTTAATTTAACTCTATATATTTAATTTATGTTCATATATAATTTAAATTATTGTTTTCAATGGAAATCAATAAGACATGTTATTCTTTAAACTTAACAAATTTGCTTATTATTGTAAAATAGATCGCAAATAAATAAAATAAAGAAAAAAAAAAATTCCAAAAATTCATGAAACTCTTCAGATATTTGAACTTCATAACACCGATGATTTGTGCCAAGTTTCATGACTTTTGGTAAGGAAATAAAAATTTGGAGCGAGAAAGTCTTGTTGGTTATATGGGCGTGGGGCGATGGGCGATGGGCGATGGGCGTGGCTAACTTTGATGAAACTTTAAACTTTTCTTAATTGAGTTGATAAAAGGCTCTGGGCCAAATTTCAATATTCCACGAGCTCTTCTTATACTTTTTGCCAATAAATATATGAAGCGATCCCACTGTGGGACGTACGGACGGACAGACGACGGACGGACAGATGGACATCGCTAAATCGACTTAGAAAGTCGATGGGTGTAGGTATTGGGTATACATATATATATACTATATGATAAGGGTCTTGGATCCAATAGGTTTATATGGTTGGATGTCAAGTGGTTAAGAATATACCAAATTTGAAGGTTATTTCAAAAAAAATTTCAGGAAAAATGATTTTTTTATTTTTGTGCAGACAAATTTGGGCAGACAGAAAAAGTTCCACTACAGGAAAATATTACCTACTTTTAATAGGTATTTATACCCTATACCAATTTACGGAGAGGGTATATTGAGTTTGTGCTGATTTTTTTAACTATCAAAAATACTTGACCAGGACCCAGCGTTTATTAGACCGATCGACTCAGACGAGTTACCGCAAATATAAATATGTATATTCAATTCGATATTTAAGGTTTTGTTTTGAAATTGGTGAAAATCGATACATGTTCAGACCAGTCCAAGTGACCCCTACGAGACTAATTAAAAGTGTCCTAATATGCATGTTGTCATATTGATGTATGTTAATTACACCCATTTAGCCACTGTCCAAAAATAAACTCTGTACGACCATTTTTAGTCATAGCCTGCTTCCCCATCTTAACTTAAATCGTCAAAAAAAAAAAATAAAAATATTGGATTGTTTTTTCTCAAATTTAATCATTTCTCGACCAAGTCGTCTTCTTTAGATTTGCATATTCATAAAAATGTCGTTTTAATTTAGTTTCTGCTTATTTACTACAACCAATTATGACCTAAGCAAAGTTGGACCGAAAACCTTTCCTCGAAATTCCTGGTAGAGGGTATCGTAAAGTCTATCTAGATCGACCATAATTTTGTTACCTGTACTATACTGGTTTTATAATTATTAGGGTTATAAGCAAATTTTGGACGTATTTCCACCTGATGGGCAACTTTATGTTATTTATGAAAATATTTTTTTCGAAAGAACCATTTTTTAGGACATTTATTATTTTTATTTAATTTGTTATATAGAAAAAATAGTGGCCTATTCAGCTAAAATTTTATAATTGGATTTGAGACAGGTTGAGCATCGATAAATAATCAAATGGTTTTCCAAACTTTATCGCTTTTCATGCGGGAACTTCTATACCAACCGCGAAAAATAATATAATTTTTATTAATCTATAATATTAATAGGCTAAGCGATTTCTTGTGACCGATGTTTTGTTCTACCGTTTTATTCCGATTTTGACAAAATGTATATTTTTGAAAACTATTTCTTTTTAGCTGTTCACCAGACTTACCGATTCTTAAATTTTTGCCTTTATTTTGAGTAAATTTCATTTAAAGTTGCTACTAACATACATAAAATTATACAATGATATGTGTATGTTTATTAAATTTCTTAATGTGTTTGTAAGTTTGTTTTCTTCATTCACAATAATAATAAACCAAAAAAATGTTGGTTTGTGAATTGGCTAAGTTGAAGAAAAAGTTGCCTATAATTTGCACTCGAATTTCTGGCGCTGGAATCTGCTAGTAAATGTTAATGGTCCATTCGACTATCGTGTACAAATACATACAGTCTCTACCAGTTATCAATTGTTATATTTATTCTATATCATAATTTTGTAATTTCATCAAAAATCTTTTGGAAAATAAAAACACTTGTTTATTTTGTGAATTGTTTAAATTTGTTTTACATTTTATTAAAGTTTTAACATTAAAATCTAATAATTACTATAAAAGTTTAAAGCGTTTTTATTTTAAAATTTTCATTGTATTAAATTTGTTTTCTGTTTTCATATCAATTCAATTAACTATGTTAGGAAATTTTTTTTTTAATTTATTATTTTTAAGGAAAAAATTTTTCAATATATTTTTTCATTTGAATTTTATAAAAAGGTGGTGATGGTGGAAAAAGGGCCAGGTGAGGCGAAGTTGGTGATATGGTTAATAAAGTTTTGTTTATTTTCTATTCGGTTTTATTTTTTTAATTTTTTTTTTTAATTTTTTATGAACACATAAATATGTATTTCAATAAGTTGGATTGTTTTTTGTTATGTGTAGGTAAAATTTATGAATTGTGGATTTTTTTTATTATGTGGTTTATGTATTTTGAATTATTCTTATCTTCTTAAGGCTCATGCAGCACAACAATAAATTTGGAATAACTATGGTTTTGGGTTCTATTTAATTTTACTAAGTAAATCATTAAATAATAACAAATTAGTAATTCTCAGTCAGTCAACAGTTTCAATCTTACAAAGTTACGAAATTAAAGTACAGTATATCATCATTATGGCGGATAATCCAGTAAACAATGCGAACTGCATTTAATAACTCATTATGTATTCTATGATTTAAGTTTTTTTTATTGTTTTACCTAATAAAGTATTAGATATTATTTATTTCATAGTGCTTTAATTCAGCATTGCTTCAATAAAGAGAGCACATAAAACTGTATATATTTTAATTAAAGGCCAAATAAAGTAATGGGAACTTCTATTTATAATCAATTCACTACCTCTGACTTCACTTCCTCGTATGGAGTTAGACCAATCAGCAACGGTCCCTACAGGCTCAAATACATCCAGAGGAAACCACCGTTTGGTGCGCTTTATACGCTTCATCATTATACGCATCATCAGATCTCATTTCTTCAAAAATGAAGCCGGAACTTCAGTTACGGTCAATGGAGATCGTTACCTTATCATTGGCGATAAGTTGATTTCGAGAAATAGACCCTTCAATTGGCCTCCATGGTTGTGCGATTTGACAGCTCTCGATTATTTCCTGTGGGTCTACATGAAGTCACCGGTTAATGCTGATAGACCACGTTAGTACATACAAAAAAAAAATATTTGCCAACTGAATATATTTACTATACAACAACTGTATTTTCGATTGCATCAACCGAAATTTATTAGCTGTATTGTGTTAAGATATTTACTTTTAAAATAACGGAATTGTAATCATAATCAACCCGAAATTCAGTTATTAACTTCATCATTACATTTCGGTTGATGATAAAATCAGTGGATACATTGTGT